>JARFJB010000516.1:0-155000 GCA_036346205.1 Vesta saturnalis
AATTTTCGCTAGAATTAAAACAAACCCAAAAATGTTATACTTAAAACATCACCCCTGATAAGATACGTCCCTCTTAACCCACGCGATGCATTTTATGGTGGTAGAACGGGTGTACAAAACTAAAATATGTAGCAAAACCCGGCGAAAGAATTAAATACGTCGACGTGTGCTCGTTGTACCCTGGGTTTGTAAATATGGGAAGTTTCCAACTGGTCACCCACGGGTATACGTTGGGAGGGAGTGTGACGAGTTTACTACTAGGCGTGCCTTCCCAGCGGTATAATTAAGTGTTCAATTCTGCCACCTCAAGATCTTTACCATCCTGTGCTCCCTATGAAGATACATCAAAACTTATGTTTCCGCTTTGTCGCACATGTGTAGAAGGACTAAGTACCGAGGAATGCTTGCATGATATTCAGGAACGAACACTTCACGGTACATGGTGTACAGACGAATCGTAGAAGCCGTCAAAAGAGGGTACAATATAGCACATATACAAGAAATCTGGTTATATGACACAACACAGTATGATAAAACAGATAGATCAGGCGGTCTATTTTCCGGTTTCATAAATATGTTCTTAAAGATGAAGCAAGAGGCCTCAGGGTGGCCATCTAACTGTACAAATCAAGAAGACCAGACCCTTTACATTGCAGAGTTCCTTAACAACGAGGGTGTACAGCTCGAACCCGGTTCTATTGAGAAAATCCAGCTCTTAGATCTCTAGCAAAGCTTATGTTAAATAGTTTCTGGGGTAAATTTGGTCAACGCGAAAATCAAAGCAAAACTTCAATTATTAATACTCTAAAAGAGTTCTACGATTTAATGTTTTCTCCATCAGTTGAAGTTAATCATATACAGGAAATTAACGAGGACACCCTAATTGTAAACTGGATATACGCGGAAGAGGCTGCTGAGCCCTTGTTTAATGTAAACTGCGTAATAGCAGCCTACGTAACCACACAAGCACGATTAAAATTATACTCGTATCTCGAAGCGATGGGAGAGGGTGCTATATTACGATACTGATTCTGTTATTTACATTTCAAAAGAAGGGTACCCGGATCTACCGCTAGGAAATATGTTAGGAGATCTTACCGATGAAATTGAACCTCAATACGGTTGTGGGTCTTATATCACCGAGTTTGCGTCAGGAGGACCGAAAACATACGGCTACAAAGTTTATTTACCAGATGGGGCGATAAAGCAAACGATTAAAGTAAAAGGAATTACCCTTAACTATGAAAATTTAGGAAAAGTTAACTTAGAATCCTTAATTGACTTAGTGGATGACACAGAACATGAAATTTTAACTTCTACTAACGTCATTAGGCGTAACAGGACCACAACTCGTGACAAAACCTGAAATTAAAAGACTCCGATTAAACATCAACAAACGTCGCAGGATAGAAAACTACGACACGATACCATACGGATATAAGAAAACGAAAATGATTTAGTGTGAAACAATAAAGTGTTATTGTACCAGTTAGTGTAAATACAATCGGATTTTAGGATATATTACAGGTGTATTATATTGTTGGAATGTTTAACCAATAAATAGAATAGATATTAAGATCAAAACATTGTTCAAAACGAGAATAAACCATGAATGTTTATATGTTTTCACTATATATTAGAATTGGAATGTTGCAATAGTACGTTATAGACTTAAATAAATCGAAAGACTATATTAAAATAACTTATAGATCTTTGATGTATGTAAAACTACGTATATTGTATTCAATGTAATCTTAAATAAAGAAAAGAAAAAAAAGCATACTCGTTTCTCACTTATTTCACTCGCACATATTTACTTAAGGAATTACTCTAATCGAACCGTAGACCTCTGAAATAACAAACGAGGACCTCAACAGCTGCGCCATCAATCCGCTTATATTATAAACCTATAGATCTCATATAAATAGTATATCTATAGCTTAGCGTAGACACACACCTCAGATCACCGTAAAATAGTTATCCTACAAGCACAGTTCCAAATACGAGCTTAGAGATGTTACGTAACTGATGTATGCGTGTGTTTGTCGGAGAGAGCGAGAAAAGAAAACAGTGGTGAGACAGAAAGACACGCATTGGGGGTCTTTTGTGGGCAGTTATTATAAAATATACAAGTCTGCACTCTGTAGTGTGTCTGCGTGAGAGAGAGAGAGAGAAAACCAGAGATGAGAAAGAAAGATAGGTGTTGAGGTCTATATGCTCAGTTATTATAAAATATATACGTCTGCACTCTGTAGTACATGTGTGAGAGAGACAGAGACAGATAGAGAGGGCGAGAAAGAGAAAACAGTGGTGAGAAAGAAAGACATGCGCTGGGAACCTTTGTGGTCAGTTATTATAAAATATACCGTCTGCACTCTGTAGTGGTCTGTCTGTCTGGTCTGCCTAGTCTGACTGATCAGTCTGGTCTGTTGATCTGGCTGGTCTGTCTGTCTATTTGTGAATATCGGCAGTAAAACGTTCAAGCCCAATCATCTACACACCCGATAGTCGGTATGAAGAGATTCAAGGCCGGATCTATGAGTTGGAACTTCAAAGTGTTAACCATCCTGACATTCACCTAGTTGAACGTATAATCCGTCGTTTAACCCCGACGATAAAGGTAGAATAACCTTTCACGCAGAGAATTTCAAATTTAAACTACGTGTTGCCTTAATTCACACCACGACCTATAATACACTTAGGTATGTATTTTTGCGGTATACGGTAATGACGCATGACGGTAATTAAACGGGTATGTGAATACGGCTTATATTGTATATACGAATAATACCAATTCTCGACTAAATCAACTGACAAGGCATTTGACAAGCACTCAATATTTTCAAAGTTTGACGTTAAAATCCACACCCACCCTGCGTAATGTACGGTCTATATTAAATTTCGATGTTCGTACCAGAAGCCACCATTTACTGCTAACTAACCTATTCAAATAGATACGTAGGAACATTTTGGTTAAAGTCCTAAACCTTATAACTGCTGTAATATTACAAGTGAGAGAAGTACATCTTTATACGCGAGTGAGAAGTTTAAAGAATCCAGATATTCCTGAGCTGAAAATCATAAGAATAACGAATTTTACCAACGAAAAGTGATCCCTCATAATCCAAGGGCGCTACACAGAGGTCTGGTGTAGACAGATTTCTGTAAAGAGGAAAGCCCATAAGAGTAGGAGTGTTAAAGTGGGAGGATTTAACACCACAATTTATCAAAATTGATGAAATGGAGAAGGAAAAATAGTTGAAGGACAGGTCTACCGTCAAATGACAGCTTTCCATAATGAGGAAATTCCTGGGCTATGATATTAAAGCTAAGCTCCCAGTGCAGATAGGTTCCTTCTGGAACATTTGGGCGTCGAATGTATATGTACCGAGCGCCAACAGCCGAAACGGCTGCTTGCACATTTGGGTAAGCCCTGAATGACCCGTCTCTTCAACCGAGGATAAGATAGGGATAGGTTGGTGTTTAACCCTTATTAATAAAAATCAACATAAACTGTATGTAAAGCACCTCATAATTGTAATATCAGTATTACCATTCTGTATACCCGATTGATAGTACCTACCTGTATTATAGTCCAACTCAAATGAACTCGCCTGTTAGAATGTATATGCGGAGCACTGCTTAAACCATAAGTGTATCTATTTCCTTCTTCCTTTTACAATTATAAATGCAATTTTGTTCATAATACTAGTGTCAATTCGTTATAAAATGCGTCTTAAATATTTATTTTATAAATTGCGGCTTTTTTAAAAACTTCTCTTATTTATCATTAAATATCCTGTTAGGCCAGTTGTTAAACGAGTGATTACAACAGTAACCATCGATTTATACGTTTTATAACAGAAAATTTCGATATTTAATCCAAACGTTCTGCGTTATACTAAGAGTACGTAAGTTTTATTGTACAGAGACATTTTTTAACTAAAAAGCTCTTTGTTGTTTTTTATACGTTTTAGAACTCGATATGTAAACCAATCGTGGTGTCAATACCCGTGTTTTTATTGTAAATTCGAGTTCCTTATTAAAAATACATATTTTTGTGTGTTTTAATGAACTTAATAGTTCAAATCTCAACAAAAATTTTTCAATGTTATTAAAATTCATCCTCAATATGTTAAATTATATGTGTATAAAAACAATTCATTCAATTATTAACGCTGGTAATTACAAATATAATCATCAACATCATTAAAATTGTCCATATGTTACCTTAACATATAGTTTTTATTCTGAATTCACTTTGAATGACAAAAACACGTATTAGTGTGCGTTAGCGATGTTAGTAGAGCGATTTTTTTTTCAAAATAAATGAATTTATAGCTGCTAAAATGTTTAGTATTTAAACAAAATGTTCCGTACCTATTTTAAAAGGTTAGTTAGAGTTAACGGGTGGTTTCTGTAGTACGAACTCGAAATTTAACGATTCATTTTCACCTCGCCTTTGGGACACCTTCGCGTATAAACATATTCATTATTCTGATTGACAAAGCATCTGTTCACAAACATGTTTATTGTTTCAGATACAGATCGACGATTCTGATTCCTAGCTATACGTCTATTAATAAGGTAGGTATTGAGTTCATTTGAGTTGGACTATAATACAGGTAGGTACTATCAATCGGGTATACAGAATGGTAATACTGATATTACAATTATGAGGTGCTTTACATACAGTTTATGTTGATTTTTATTAATAAGGGTTAAACACCAACCTATCCCTATCTTATCCTCGGTTGAAGAGACGGGTCATTCCTAGGGCTTACCCAATGTGCAAGCAGCCGTTTCGGCTGTTGGCGCTCGGTACATAGCTACATTCGACGCCCAAATGTTCCAGAAGGAACCTATCTGCACTGGGAGCTTAGCTTTAATATCATAGCCCAGGAATTTCCTCATTATGGAAAGCTGTCATTTGACGGTAGACCTGTCCTTCAACTATTTTTCCTTCTCCATTTCATCAATTTTGATAAATTGTGGTGTTAAATCCTCCCACTTTAACACTCCTACTCTTATGGGCTTTCCCTTTACAGAAATCTGTCTACACCAGACCTCTGTGTAGCGCCCTTGGATTATGAGGGATCACTTTTCGTTGGTAAAATTCGTTATTCTTTGATTTTCAGCTCAGGAATATCTGGATTCTTTAAACTTCTCACTCGCGTATAAAGATGTACTTCTCTCACTTGTAATATTACAGCAGTTATAAGGTTTAGGACTTTAACCAAAATGTTCCTACGTATCTATTTGAATAGGTTAGTTAGCAGTAAATGGTGGCTTCTGTAGTACGAACATCGAAATTTAATATAGACCGTACATTACGCAGGGTAGAGGTGTGTGGATTTTAACGTCAAACTTTGAAAATATTGAGTGCTTGTCAAATGCCTTGTCAGTTGATTTAGTCGAGAATTGGGTATTATTTATATACAATATAAGCCGTATTCACATACCCGTTTAATTACCGTCATGCGTCATTACCGTATACCGCAAAATACATACCTAAGTGTATTATAGGTCGTGGTGTGAATTAAGGCAACACGTAGTTTAAATTTGAAATTCTCTGCGTGAAAGGTTATTCTACCTTTATCGTCGGGGTTAAACGACGGATTATACGTTCAACTAGGTGAATGTCAGGATGGTTAACACTTTGAAGTTCCAACTCATAGATCCGGCCTTGAATCTCTTCATACCGACTATCGTGAATGTGTAGATGATTGGGCTTGAACGTTTTACTGCCGATATTCCAAAAGACAGACAGACCAGCCAGATCAGACAGACCAGACTGATCAGTCAGACTAGGCAGACCAGACAGACAGACCACTACAGAGTGCAGACGGGTATATTTTATAATAACTGACCACAAAGGTTCCCAGCGCATGTCTTTCTTTCTCACCACTGTTTTCTCTTTCTCGCCTCTCTCTCTATCTGTCTCTGTCTCTCTCCACATGTACTACAGAGTGCAGACGTATATATTTTATAATAACTGAGCATATAGACCCTCAACACCTATCTTTCTTTCTCATCTCTGGTTTCTCTCTCTCTCTCCCAGACACACTACAGAGTGCAGACTTGATTTTTTAATAACTGCCCACAAAAGACCCCAATGCGTGTCTTTCTGTCTCACCACTGTTTTCTTTTCTCGCTCTCGCACAACACACACGCATACATCAGTTACGTAACATCTCTAAGCTCGTATTTGGAACTGTGCTTGTAGGATAACTATTTTACGGTGATCTGAGGTGTGTCTACGCTAAGCTATAGATATACTGTTTATATGAGATCTATAGGTTTATAATGTAAGCGGATTGTGGCGCAGCTGTTGAGGTCCTCGTTTGTTATTTCAGAGGTCTACGGTTCGATTAGAGTAATTCCTTAAGTAAATATTGCGAGTGAAATAAGTGAGAAACGAGTATGCTTTTTTCTTTTCTTTATTTAAGATTACATTGAATACAATATACGTAGTTTTACATACATCAAAGATCTATAAGTTATTTTAATATAGTCTTTCGATTTATTTAAGTCTATAACGTACTATTGCAACATTCCAATTCTAATATATAGTGAAAACATATAAACATTCATGGTTTATTCTCGTTTTGAACAATGTTTTGATCTTAATACCTATTCTATTTATTGGTTAAACATTCCAACAATCTAATACACCTGTAATATATCCTAAAATCCGATTGTATTAACACTAACTGGTACAATAACACTTTATTGTTTCACACTAAATCATTTTCGTTTTCTTATATCCGTATGGTATCGTGTCGTAGTTTTCTATCCTGCGACGTTTGTTGATGTTTAATCGGAGTCTTTTAATTTCAGGTTTTGTCACGAGTTCGTGGTCGTGTGTACGCCTAATGACGTTAGTAGAAGTTAAAATTTCATGTTCTGTGTCATCCACTAAGTCAATTAAGGATTCTAAGTTAACTTTTCCTAAATTTTCATAGTTAAGGGTAATTCCTTTTACTTTAATCGTTTGCTTTATCGCCCCATCTGGTAAATAAACTTTGTAGCCGTATGTTTTCGGTCCTCCTGACGCAAACTCGGTGATATAAGACCCACAACCGTATTGAGGTTCAATTTCATCGGTAAGATCTCCTAACATATTTCCTAGCGGTAGATCCGGGTACCCTTCTTTGAAATGTAAATAACAGAATCAGTATCGTAATATAGCACCTCTCCCATCGCTTCGAGATTATAATTTTAATCGTGCTTGTGTGGTTACGTAGGCTGCTATTACGCAGTTTACATTAAACAAGGGCTCAGCAGCCTCTTCCGCGTATATCCAGTTTACAATTAGGGTGTCCTCGTTAATTTCCTGTATATGATTAACTTCAACTGATGGAGAAAACATTAAATCGTAGAACTCTTTTAGAGTATTAATAATTGAAGTTTTGCTTTGATTTTCGCGTTGACCAAATTTACCCCAGAAAAAACATAAGCTTTGCTAGAGATCTAAGAGCTGGATTTTTCTCAATAGAACCGGGTTCGAGCTGTACACCCTCGTTGTTAAGGAACTCTGCAATGTAAAGGGTCTGGTCTTCTTGATTTGTACAGTTAGATGGCCACCCTGAGGCCTCTTGCTTCATCTTTAAGAACATATTTATGAAACCGGAAAATAGACCGCCTGATCTATCTGTTTTATCATACTGTGTTGTGTCATATGACCAGATTTCTTGTATCTGTACTATATTGTACCCTCTTTTGACGGCTTCTACGATTCGTCTGTACACCATGTACCGTGAAGTGTTCGTTCCTGAATATCATGCAAGCATTTCCTTAGTCCTTCTACACATGTGCGACAAAGCGGAAACATAAGTTTTGATGTATCTTCATAGGGAGCACAGGATGGTAAAGATCTTGAGGTGGCAGAATTGAACACTTAATTATACCGCTGGGAAGGCACGCCTAGTAGTAAACTCGTCACACTCCCTCCCAACGTATACCCGTGGGTGACCAGTTGGAAACTTCCCATATTTACAAACCCAGGGGTACAACGAGCACACGTCGACGTATATAATTCTTCATCGCGTGGGTTAAGAGGGACGTATCTTATCAGGGGGTGATGTTTTAAGTATAACATTTTTGGGTTTGTTTTTAATTCTAGCGAAAATTTACATCCCCACATTTCAGTGACGTAATATCCTAAGTTTTTAAGACGGAATACTTTTGATTTAGTATTTTCATATCTCTGCTCCATGGTATCGTGTGGATTGTCAAACAGCTGTGCATCGCGCCGTGTTGTAAAGCATATAGGACAACCGTGATAGTAGCACCGTAAAACTCAAAAACTTCGTTTGATGATTCGCAAAACCGTCTACTCTCAAACCATACGTCACATCTCTCTTGTTTACCCGCGTGTTGAATAGAAATACCTCTACGGTCCTCTTCCCAGACCAGCCATTGTATAGCACTTATAGATTGCTTGTCTCTCCCGATAACCAGCTTTGGGGATAATTCCTATTGTATCAAAAATCGTCTTCGGTACACCAGATTGCAAGCTGAAGCTATCGTAATGGCTTCGACAAACGGATCAACCAAACACTCCTTCAAAACAATCTTCTAAAGTACATGCAAGCATGTTTTAAGATGTCTACGTCGGACCGGCAATATTCTATTAACTCTTCCGACATTTTAAATATATAACCCTGTGATTGCGTTTCTTCATACCATTTTAAAAATTCAACTCTTTCTTCGGGTTTCATGGAGTTGGGGAGTAGTAATCAATATGAGGTAGCGACCCTACATACTCGGAGTTTGCTTTAATGTTAAATAGATGGGGAAATAACCTTTTCTTATACCCGTCGCTAATCCAAATGCCTTTGGTAGAGGAGAGCGGCATAGGGAAGTAGTTAAGACTATCAATAAATTTTAGGTTATCAAATTTCATCATTAGTATTTTAGACCTCTCATTATAATCTCCGGTTTAAGATGTGTGTTTGTTAGTGTGTGGTTTAAGATAAACTGGTGATCAAACCCTTGGCCATTGTGGGCTATTACAACAACCTTTTGAACAATTTTTTCTTCCAGCAAGTAACTAAAGATTTTGTTGATACAGTATTCACCTTGTAATATTTGTTCTCTAACACCACATCGGGGGCATATAACTAGAGATGATGGTAGGTGTAGCACGAGGGCACACCTGAAATACACAAAGATTCGCCTCGTGAAGTTTTACTGCCGGTTTTTCGGGGTGAGATTTTTCTTGACGAGTTTCTAAATCATAAAACAAAAATAAAACGTCGTTATTCTCTTTATACGGGGTTGCTTGTCTAATAAAACAAAAATGGTTTTCCGGTTTATGATCGTTGCATTGTTTACAAAACACCTCCCAAAAATGAGGTGTTTTTCGGTTGTTAATATTAAATGTTTTTAAACAAACGCTGCATTTGTGTACTGTTGAACATATAGACACACCCCGTTTTTCTTCTTTATGGTTCAAAAGACATATGGACGAACGAAAGCTTCTACCGCAGTCGTGGCCTTCTTCACTTAATTTTTCACAAACTGGAGCTCTTCTACAGCAGGGGCATGTAGCTCCACACCTATGCCTATTTAAAGTATTGTACGGGATATGACACTTTTCACAGTAATAGCGCAGCAAAATGCTGATGTTAAAGATTTTATAACGTTAAAATGTCCTTGGTTGTACAGTAATCTTATTTTCTTTTCCCCGGGTCGACACCTTCGAATAACATTTCTCGTCCCTTAGTGCCGTGTTGGTATACTGTAATGTTGTACCCGGTAAGGTATTGTTGAAACTGTCTAAGTTCGTTAATACTACACCCTTACTCGGAATTGTAACCTTAGCGACTTCTATTAAGTTTAGCGCAAACAGTTTTTGTTGGCATCCTTTTTCTAATGTCATTATATCTCGGGTCTTTATCTGCAAGGGCTCTACCCACTACTAATGCTCGCGGTAAACATAAGTTATCTTCATTGCGTATAGTAATTATTCCACGTCGCATGGTTGATTCTTCATTGTAATTGTTATACACTCGCTGTCTTCCGTTCCTCCATATGAAATGTGTCCGTGGTCGTGTGCTCAGTATTACTCTGCAGTAGTGATTCCAAAATACCCCACACAGAGCCAAATGTCACTTCGGATGCTTTACGAAAACTCAACCACCCCGGTAGTTTAAATTTGAAATTTTCTGCGTGAAAGGTTATCCCCACTTTATCGTCGGGGTTAACCGATGACATAATGTATGTAATAACTTGATTAACTCCTGTTCTTACCCAATCTAACACATTTAGCTTTCCAGTACTGTTCTTTAGTTTAAACAAAATTTTTCGCTTGGTTGAGCGAAACTTTTTATGTTCATATAACGCTCACTGACAATTTCAAAATTAGCCAAGTGCACTCGCGATGAGACCGATGTGTACAGTAGCAGCAATAAAAGTAAACTAAGTCATTTAGTACCTGATGAGCGTATTTATACATTAGTCACCCTCCCTGATAGTATTCTCATAACTATTCATCTGATTGACAGCTAATTTGTCTGGTTAAATGTAATTAGTGGAAACATTCATCTGAGGGTGTATGCCTACGCTAAGCTATAGATATACTGATTATACGATCTCTACGTTTACACCGTAAACGGTCTTATGGCGCATGGTTTAGGTCCTCGTTAGTTACTCCAGAGGTCTACCCACCCTGTCTTCCTTTCTCACCTCTGCTTTTCTCGTTCGCTCTCTCTCTCTCCTCTCTGTCTCTATCTCTCTCTCACATGTACTACAGAGTGCAGACATATATTTTATAATAACTGACCATATAGACCCTCAACACCTATCTTTCTTTCTCATCTCTGCACACACACACACACACACACACGCACACACACTACAGAGTGCAGACGTATATATATTTTATAGTAACTCTCCACATAGACCCCCTCAACATGTGTTTCTTTCTCACTACTGCTTTTCTCGCTCTCTCCACACTATAGAATGCAGATTTGTATATTGTATAAAACTGTCCATAAAGAGCCCACCATATGTCTGTGTTTGTAGGAGTGATCTGAGGTTGTGCGTACGCTATATATAGATATACTGTTTTATACGATCAATAGGTTTATACTGTAACCGGTCCGATGGCGTAGCGGTTAAGGTCCCCGTTTGTTGTTCAGAGGTCTACGGTTCGGATCTCACAGACTTACTTACTTTTTTATAACATAAGTTTCTCACTATACATTTCCCTTGCTATAATGTAACCCCCACATGGGGGATTTGTTCAGGCAGTTGCGACGCAACTGTCTGGCCCAAGTGTCCCCATACCTACTAATTCTGTTGCAAGAAAACGCAATTTCGAGACACAAACATAAAAATACTAAATTGTAATTGGTTGATAGTTGACATGGTCATTACACATTTACCAAACACAACACGCATATCCGATTCAGCCTGTATAGACTACACACTACACAATACACCAGCGTTCAGAGTTGTATCCATATACATATATATATATATATATATATATATATATATATATATATATATATATATATATATATATATATATATACCGATCACCCGATTACATATAACAAACGAGAACAAAAATGTTTTAATGAACTAATTATTATTGAAGTGGACAAAGCTTCACTACTGGTCGAACATAAACATTATTTTGTATTTTAACCGATGCAACGCGAACTACATTATCTTTTCCTGGGTATACCTTTTCAATTATACCCAAGGGCCATTGTAATGGTGGTACATTATTTTACATAATTATGACTATGGTTTATACCGGAAAGGATCCAAAGTTATTAAAGTATTATAAGCGTTACTGTCAAATCTTTAGACAAGTAGTTGTTCAAGCCAAAACTAATTATCTTAATAATATGATCTCTGACTCTGGTAATGTATCTAAAACCGTTTGGAATATCATAAAAGAAGAAACTAATCAAGCTCGGTGCGGACATGAAAATATACACATAGTACAGAAAGGTCCTACGATACATGACCCCATATTATTAACAAATTGCTTTAGTAACTATTTCAATAATATTCCGAAATTAATTAAAGACAGCATCCCATCAACACATAATTATAAGTCAAAACCTATCAAATCGAAGTCATCATCATTCTTTTTCACCAACTACTACGATCGAAGTAAAGGACATTATCAGTAAATTGAAGAATACTAGTTCCATAGGGATTGATGACATCCCAGTTAAACTTTTCAAATCTGCGACCAAAACCATATCTCCGTCATTTCATATTTAATTAACTATAGCTTTATAAATGGTCAATTTCCAAGTGTTTTAAAATTGCTAAAATTATACCGTTGCTTAAAGATAAAAGGAAAAGTAAGAATGATATTTCCAATTATAGACCAATATCAATCCTACCAACTTTGTCAAAGGTGTTTGAAGTAGCAATAGAAAAGAGAATTGCAGATTTTTTTATCAAACACAACTATTTTAGTATAGAACAGCATGGTTTTATGTCGAAATCTACCCAAACCGCAATTCAGGATATTATGTTTAATGTTATATCAAACATAAATAATAAATATAATGTAGCCTGTTTAATGATGGATTTAGCTAAAGCCTTCGATATTGTAGATAGGAAAATACTATTAAATAAGCTAGAGCAATATGGTTTCCACGGAGTAGCTTTGCAGTTACTCCAATCCTACCTCGAAGATAGGTACTCAATTGTTGAAATACACTATAACAGCAACAATATTATTAAACCCTACAGATCATCTATGCAGGAAAGTGATAGCGGCATTCCACAAGGGTCTATACTTGGACCCCTTTTATTCCTAATTTTTATCAATGACCTACCATCAAACATTACCTTAGACAGCACTAAAATTACATTATATGCAAACGACACAAGCATAGTTGTAATGATCCTGCAGATCCTTCCTGAAAATTTAAATCCTTGTAAATAAATCCATCAAAACTTATTTCCTATTTTCTTCCACAACTGCATTTATATGATTTAAAACATATTATCAGTTGTTCCCACTCTCCCACTCTACCCGCTATCTTCCCAAAATCCCTATATAAACACTGCCTTCACATTCAACAAAAACACACTTGACACTTTGCGTTCATAATTTACTTTCCTGTTATAAATTAGTATTCCAGTATTATTGCTCAGATCCTGAATTCTCCTTATTACCTCATTTCCTTAATTAGTTATACGTTATTAGTATACTAATCCTATATTCATCCTACCTGAACCTGCCTGATACATTAATCCTGCATTACATTCTTTCCTACCATCCACCTATTACATTCATCTACCCTGACACCGATTACTGTGCCTATCCCATCCCTTATACGTATACCAACTTATTGTGGGTCCTGGCCCCGATTTGGGTATACGTAAAGAAGTTGTTTGTGTGAAATCAGACGGAGGGCCTGTACACCCCGAATGGTTATGCACAACTAACTACCCTGTTGCATCATTATCCTTATCAACCAAACAAGATATTTATCACTATCAACTTGTTGAAGGTGGAAGCCGCGACAAGGATAGGGTAGACATCCTAGAGATTATAGAGGTGACGGTGGTATTGCCCGAAACATCCTCTACAATCACGAGCAAGGTTATTCCTTAAATTGCCCTTTGACGGTTTAGGCTTGTGCCCGAAAAGGATTTCCTAACCACCACTATTCAGCCTCTTTCCCTGTATCTTCTCACATAAATCACGTCGCCATCCCTACAATAAATTCTCCTTGCTACCTCACATTCACACCAGTCTACCTTTGATCTTTTAACCACCTGTGCATAGAATCACCACCTACAAAATCACTCACCCACCACCTTTAATTTATCCCTACATAATAACCATTCCTTAAGTAAACCGTTTATTGCCGACCTAAACAACCCTTGTTTACTTTTAAATAATAGAGTGACCTTACATTGTATTTAAATCAGATTTCCTACTTACCTTGCCTCATCACCTCCTGATTGCCGTACTCCACCAGCAGGTCACATTAATTATACAGTAGCACTTATAATTAACGAAACACAACATTTACCGGTACCACACGTTTTAAACATCTGTTGTAGAATTGAAAATACCACCATTACAGGAAGGTTGGGAACCGAACTAGACCATAGGCGTAGGCGATTTTTAGAAGAAAACCGCAAGAATATTTGCACACATTTTAATAGTTTTATACTACATTATATAGCCAGTTAATTTCAGTTTATATATTTATTTGTTTTATATTAGAATTTATATTATAATTTCCGTTTTGATATGTAAATAAACCTTTCATGTATGAAATGTGTAAACCATTGGATAGGCAACCCAACTTGCATCTAGGTATACATCTTAGTAGGACCCCTTTTATGAGAAAGTTCTCATGTTCAAAATTAGAGTTTTTACAAGTTGTGAAAAGGACAAACACAACAATAAAGACCGGTAGCTGCTACCAGAACCGGGAGGCAGTACAAGTGGCGCCCAACGTGGGGCATTTTGCAATTTTCCTTTAGCATTTTTGCATGTGCATTTCCCATTTTCCCCTAACATTTACTTTCAGCAAGTTGTACCAGAACGATTATTTCCTGACAAATAACAATAATTATTTTCTTACAGCAAGCAGACAGACTGTCCGAGTACTTTCCCAGGCACGAGAATACAAATAATTCATATTTCCACTTCATTCGAAGAATAAATTAAAATTGTTATTTTCCAGAAATCACAATAACTAAATTAATCATTCTTTTACAGAACTAATTAATAATAAATGTGTAACATTGTTTCACCGGATATATAACTTAGAATTGTTATTTTCCAGAAATCAAAATACTCAAATTAATCCTTTCTTTACAGAACTAATTAATAATAAATGTGTAACATTGTTTCACAGGATATATAACTTAGAATTGTTATTTTCCAGAAATCAAAATAATCAAATTAATCATTTCTTTACAGAACTAATTAATAATAAATGATTAACATTGTTTCACAGGATATATAACTTAGAATTGTTATTTTCCAGAAATCAAAATAATCTAATTAATCATTTCTTTACAGAACTAATTAATAATAAATGTGCAACATTGTTTCACAGGATATATAAAAGTAAAAGTGTTATTTTCAGAAACAACAAATTTACAATACATTATTAAGCACTCCTTTACAGGACAAATTAATAAACATTGTTACACCGGACCTATAAATTAAAAGTGTGCACAATTATATTAAAGAAGAAACATTTAAAACTTAATTCTAATTACTTTCTAGGACCAGAATCAAAACAGTTAAAAAGTGTCAGTGAATTCCAACTTCCACAAATTCTACATTATTTAAAGTATAACCAGTGTAATTATAGTTTTCCAATTCTTCAACCCGGACCAAACCTAAAACATAGCAATAATGAGTACCCAAACTCGAAGAGAAAGATATTCGTGTGGTTGGGTGTACACACTAAGAAGGATAATTTGATTGAAGAGGCAGGAAAATACAGACTGGATACAGCAGGAACAAGTGAAGTTCTTCGAGCAAGGATTATAAAATACTTAAGGACTGGAGAAGGTCAAGTTAACTTACCCATCCCGATAGAACCTGTCTTACAGGTTGAGACCAGCGAACTGAGTGGTACTACACCCGGTCCATCCACTTTTCCAACCCAGAACTTTCCACATCGAACAGCGGATACCTGTGACAGAGTTCGAAAATGGGGACTCAAATATGATGGAGTTAGTGATCCCATGTCCTTCCTAGAGAGATTACAGGAGCTCCAGCATTGTTACCAACTCCCTGATAATGAAATGTTGTCAGCACTACCTGAACTGTTTAAGGAGAACGTTCTACTATGGTATAGGAACAACCGATGTAATTGGCATACCTGGTACGACTTCCTTACAGATTTTCGATTACAGTTCTTACCACCCCGATATCAGCAGAAATTAGAGGAAGAAATAAGAAATCGAGTCCAGAGACCGAAAGAAAAGGGAGGAGAATATGTCACTTTTCTACTGACATTAATGAGACGCCATGGAGGGTTGAGCACTACCGATCAGCTCGAACGAATATTCGATAATCTGCAAACGGAGTATAAATATTATATTAGACCACAAGATTTCTCTACATTACCTGAACTGTTAGAAATGACCAGACAATATGAAAGATTGCCTTCACGAAGCTATAATCCAGCTCATCATCCTAGTGTACCTCGAGTCCAGTTTAGAGACACCACCATCCCTTCTTCATCACATATTGCCCATATACAAACCGGCACCCTATCAAAGGACTGTCCATGTCCTAAGCCCGAAAAACTTCTGTCGTTGGTGAAGGAAGTAAGGAAACCTTCACTACCTCAGGCTACCTCCCCCATTCCAGAAAAGCATGCCACCACTTCCAGAGAAGAATGGCAAGCATGGCTAAAACAAGTAAAAGAATTTACTCAGTCAGCTACACCTACACCAGCCCTCTTACCAATAACAGCAGATGACCGATTATTTGTCACACTCCAAATTTGTAACCAGCCGATACAAGCTCTAGTGGATACCGGCGCTTCTAGAACTTATTTTGGCAGTAAGTTAAAAGGGATACTAGTGAGAAACTCCATATTTCCCGAAACTCTACAACAGGAAACCATACGTTTGGCAGATAATACAATCACCCATTCTATGGGCAGCTACAGATTTCCGTCACACTTGGCAACTGTGAGTATTCATTGCTAGGACAATATCTACCGACTCTATCCACCGATATAGTTCTGGGACTTGATTTCCTGAGGCAAGCTCAAGTCACCATAAAACTCACCCTCACCAAGTTGAAATACAAGGCGAAACTCCTCCGGAAACGATCGTCACCTCCAGTTCTCACAGACTTCGGAGAGGGAAGAAGGATGATAAGGAACATATAAACGAAGTTTCTGCGCCGCAACTCCAGTCACTTACAATGGCACCTACTGTAACACTCGCCCGAAGCATCGTCGTCCAACTATCCGGCCTTGGCAACCACATGCTTATCAGACACCAGGTTCCAGGAATTTACCTCCTATAGTCACATCCTACAATCCGATTGCATTAAGTCCCTATAAACCTGCTACTTCACACTCACCTGTACACACCGTTCTTGACATCCCGGTTTCACATATTCCTTTGCCCACCAGTCCTCCAAACGTAGTCTCTTATCCCTATCACCATTACCCGATTGGGAATTTTCTCCTATCCCGCTTAATCCTGTAGATCTTCCAGTCACCCTAGTACTCCCTCCTTAAGGCAAATGGTACGCGAGCTAGATGCCTTAGACCTACAAACTCGACGTCACCACCGCCAATTCCTCCGATAACTTGGGTATCACACTTTTAAGCATCCCTGACGTCCCTCTTCCTAGACCTCCTTCAATTATTATTCGACCCGGACGAGGAAAGGCCAGGAATAGGCGACGTGTGAAGATTCGTTTGGCAAATGGAGAATTCATGAGGTTAAACGAACACTTGCAACCGAATTCGGATTAATCCAGAAACCAGGTGACGGATTTTCTTCTCCCCAGGTAAGGGTGGGTGTAATGATCCTGCAGATCTTTCCTGAAAATTTAAATCCTTGTAAATAAATCCATCAAAACTTATTTCCTATTTTCTTCCACAACTGCATTTATATGATTTAAAACATATTATCAGTTGTTCACTTCCCACTCTACCCGCTATCTTCCCAAAATCCCTATATAAACACTGCCTTCACATTCAACCAAAACACACTTGACACTGTGTTCATAATTTACTTTCCTGTTATAAATTAGTATTCCAGTATTATTGCTCAGATCCTGAATTCTCCTTATTACCTCATTTCCTTAATTAGTTATACGTTATTAGTATACTAATCCTATATTCATCCTACCTGAACCTGCCTGATACATTAATCCTGCATTACATTCTTTCCTACCATCCACCTATTACATTCATCTACCCTGACACCGATTACTGTGCCTATCCATCCCTTATACGTATACCAACTTATTGTGGGTCCTGGCCCCGATTTGGGTATACGTAAAGAAGTTGTTGTGTGAAATCAGACGGAGGCCTGTACACCCCGAATGGTTATGCACAACTAACTACCCTGTTGCATCATTATCCTTATCAACCAAACAAGATATTTATCACTATCAACTTGTTGAAGGTGGAAGCCGCGACAAGGATAGGGGTAGACATCCTAGAGATTATAGAGGAGTGACGGTGGTATTGCCCGAAACATCCTCTACAATCACGAGCAAGGTTATTCCTTAAATTGCCCTTTGACGGTTTAGGCTTGTGCCCCGAAAAGGATTTCCTAACCACCACTATTCAGCCTCTTTCCCTGTATCTTCTCACATAAATCACGTCGCCATCCTACAATAAATTCTCCTTGCTACCCCTCACATTCACACCAGTCTACCTTTGATCTTTTAACCACCTGTGCATAGAATCACCACCTACAAAATCACTCACCCACCACCTTTAATTTATCCCTACATAATAACCATTCCCTTAAGTAAACCGTTTATTGCCGACCTACACAACCCTTGTTTACTTTTAAATAATAGAGTGACCTTACATTGTATTTAAATCAGATTTCCTACTTACCCTTGCATCATCACCTCCTGATTGCCGTACTCACAGCAGGTCACATTAATTATACAGTAGCACTTATAATTAACGAAACACACACATTTACCGGTACCACACGTTTTAAACATCTGTTGTAGAATTGAAAATACCACCATTACAGGAAGGTTGGGAACCGAACTAGACCATAGGCGTAGGCGATTTTAGAAGAAAACCGCAAGAATATTTGCACACATTTTAATAGTTTTATACTACATTATATAGCCAGTTAATTTCAGTTTATATATTTATTTGTTTTATATTAGAATTTATATTATAATTTCCGTTTTGATATGTAAATAAACCTTTCATGTATGAAATGTGGTAAACCATTGGATAGGCAACCCAACTTGCATCTAGGTATACATCTTAGTAGGACCCTTTTATGAGAAAGTTCTCATGTTCAAAATTAGAGTTTTTACAAGTTGCGAAAAAGGACAAACACAACCAATAAAGACCGGTAGCTTACCAGAACCGGGAGGCAGTACATAGTTATAAGATCAAACAGTTTAACAAGCCTCCGAAATAAAATTAACGAAACTGTGAAAAAGCAGAAAATTGGTTTCACAATAATAAGTTATCTTTAAACATGGATAAAACTAGCTGCATAATTTTTAATTCCAAAAGGTCACATGTAACAGCCCAAATAGCATTCTAAGCTTATCGTTAATGAAGTAGAAAGTAATGCAATATTAGGAATGCATTTAGATAAAGACTTGAACTGGTTACAGCACTGTACACAGCTAAAAGCTAAATTAAATAAAGGATTATTTGCCTAAGCAAATGAAACCTTTGTGACAAAATCCATTATGCGTATGATATATTTTTCTTTAATTGAGTCACATATAAGTTACGGATTAATTCTTTGGGGATATACTTCATATGCGTACGATGTACTTAAAATACAAAAAGGGCAATAAGAATAATAGCAAATTTACCAAATAGGGCATCGTGTCGTTCTGAGTTTTGGACTTGAATATCGCAACGGTTATTAATATGCTCATTTTCCAAAGCTTACTCTACGTTAAAAACCTGAACCTTTTTCACTTTAATGGCGAGTACCACGGCTATGATACAAGGAAAAGGATAGCATAAGAGGCATTTCGAGTAAGAATAAATATTTTAGTAAATCATTTTTGCATATAGCTCCAATTCTGTATAATCATTTACCGCTAGAAATGAGATCTATATCGTCACACCGTGAATTTCGCCGTGAAATAAAAGATATTTTAAATAAATGTGTATTTTATAACGTGGCAGAGTTTTTAAGTGCAGATCTAATACACCATTAATTCAAATTGTTAGTTGTATTATTAAAATTAAGCGGTTGCAATCCTTGATCACTGATATGGTGTGGCTGTGTCGCTTATGTGTGTATGTGTGTAAATGTTGTTACGTACGTTATATTTTCATTTTAATTTTAATTCCTAATATTAGTGACTGTATATGTGATATTCTTTTGCACTGTATGAATTTTACTTGACCACAACTGTACAGTTATCCGTCAATAAAGTCTATCTATCTATCTATCTATCTATTTTTATAGGCTTGGTATCCTTATTCCATTTTTGTCGAACTTGTAAGGATGTCAGATATTCCACATGCCAGCGTTTCCAAAATGATTGAACAATCATATCTAGGAGTTTATATCTATTTAATATGCTAATTCGTTCGTTTGCGAGGTTATCAGCAGGCAAACTCGTTAGTGCATAAAAATGGCTGGCGTTAAAGCGATAGGATCACTTGGGTCGTCACTTAATATACATAAAGGGCGAGAGTTAGGTAAAGCCTCGATTTGTGTTAACACCGTAAAAACTCTTCATAGCTCAATATTTGTTGCCCAATAGATCGTGTTAAGTGAGTTTTCACTGTTTTTATATAGGCCTCCCAAAGTCCACCCATATGGGGTGCAGACGGGGATTGAATTTCAACGGATTTTATTAATATTTAATTCTCCTTGGAAAGCATTTTTATAGGTATCGGAATTGAGTAAATCATAAACTTTATTAAATCGGGTACTTGAGCGAACAAAATTCGTACCGCGATCACTATATAGGGTGGAACATGTACCTGGCGGGCTATAAATCGTTTGAAGGCTGAAATGAAGGCATGGATGATAAATCGGAAGCAAGTTCTAGATGAACTGCCTTGGTACAGAGACATATATAAGTAAACAAACATAGGCCTCTTGGGATTTTATACCACGTCTTCTGGAAACAGTGTATCATAAGCACCAGGTAATCAACATCAGTATGCAAAAACGCCTTTGATTGATTTACTCTGGCAGGTGGCAAATCTGACATTAGACGAGAAACATATTAATACGACGACGAATGGAGTTTCGGGATGACAGAATCCAATAATTTTGTCTTAATAATGATTGTAGTAATGGGCACCAGTATGAAGATATTTTTATGATAGTAATCTATAAGCAAATCCACAAAGGGATCAGATTTTGGGAGCAGGATAGGATCTTTTCTCCACAATAATTTTTGAATTTGTAAGTCGACCTCCTACGCGTATTATTTTATCGGTCATGAATGGACGTAGCTTTTGCAGAGTTACTTTCGATATTTTCGTTTCATGATAGCAAGTCGTACTCAACTTCGAAATGTTTTTCTGAATGTCTCTAATTAAAAATATTTCGGCCTTATCTAAATCGGAACTACAAATTCGTTTATTTGGTGGAACTAATTTGAGAAAACGTAATACATATACAGTAGCGTATAATAGTTTGGTCCATGATGAAAAGTAGTTAATGAGCGATATAAAGGATATTCCATTTTAATTTTATAAAGATACGATAATTTTCTTCGCCTACCGTAAGATCCCTATCACGAACAAGGTTAATGGGCCATTCTGTCGGATCAGATAACAACCATCTCGGACCGTGAAACCAGGAAGGGTGCTTTACTAACAAAGAGGGAGTTAAACGTCTGTAGGCGCAATCTGCTATATTATCCTTATCAGGAATACAAAACCAATGATTTCGGATCAATCTTATTGCAAATTCGAGAAGTTCTATTGGCATTGTAGATATCCCGTTTATTGGAATCAAATTTTATCCAGCACAAAGTTATCATTGAATCTGATAATGCGTATATTTTATTAAAACGCTGAGCGAAATTTTGGGTCACGTGACTCATTAGATTGGCAAGCAAAACTGC
Source organism: Vesta saturnalis (assembly GCA_036346205.1). Classification (NCBI taxonomy): domain Eukaryota; kingdom Metazoa; phylum Arthropoda; class Insecta; order Coleoptera; family Lampyridae; genus Vesta; species Vesta saturnalis. The sequence goes on from JARFJB010000516.1 coordinate 21,755, forward strand.
TGCGCATAATTCTAATCTAGGTAACGTTTGTTTCGGAGACACCCTTGATTGTGCCATCAGGAAAGATACCCTTATTTGGTTACCGGAGTTAATTGTTCGCACATAGAGTACGCAACCATACGCAGCTGGACTAGCGTCACAGAAACCTATTAAATCGAAAGTTCCCCCAGGTAAAACAAACAAATGGCGCGGTATAGCAATATTGTTTAAAGGGTCTAATTCATTTTGAAATTTAAACCAACAATCCTTGATTTTTGAGGTGTGGCTGGTCCCATTGCCATTTATATTTCCACAAACTTCTAATACGTATTTTTACATATAAGGTAACAGGAGCTAAGAAACTTAAAGGATCAAATATTCTTGCGATAAGTGACAACATATTTCTATTGGTGCAGTTTAGGTGTTGAAAATTTATTCGAAAACTAAATACATCAGTATTGGGATTCCATTGTAAGCCCAATATTTTCACATCATATTTAGTAAATTCCACAGGAGTTGACAACCTTAGGTCATCAGGTATATGCGACAAAAGTTTCCTAGAATTGGTGGACCATTTTACTATACTAAATCTCCACATTTGAATAAATTTACTATTTCTTCAAAAATCACTAAAGCATTTTCTTCATCTGGAATACTGACTACAAGGTCATCCATAAACATATTTTTAGAACAAAATCTACGGCTTGGGAAACTTATGACCTTCATTGAGAACTAATTGTTTTACTGTACGTAAACTAAGAAACGGCGACGATCTTACACCAAATGTTATCGTATTTAATTGATAAATATCTACAGGCAAATTAGGGTCGAATCTCCATAATATTCTTTGAAAAGAACGACGTGGCTCTATAATATTGATCATTCTGTACATTTGCCTTATATCGGCTGTTACTGCTACAGGATTTAATCGAAATTGTAAAAGAAGGCTTACCAATTCATTTAACAATTTAGGACCAGAACACAAAATTGAATTTAAGGAACGAGAATTATCTACGGTACGCGCTAGCATTAAAAACTACGCAACATGGGGTAGATGTACTTCCAGGTTTAAATACGCAGTGATCAGGAATAAAATATGAGGGAAGATTAAAATGTTCCTTTGCAACTAACGACATGTGGTTTTTATCTAGGTACTCTTGCATAATGGCGTGGTAAGTGATCCTTAGATTGGGAGTTTTTGAAGGCGTCTTTCTAAAGGAAGTAATCTTTTTCAGCTAAGGTATAGGAATCACCTAATTCAGAAGGATCCTCTTTAAAGGGTAGATCTACTGAGTAACGACCAGTAGAATCTCGACAATAGGCTTGTAGGTACGAAATCTCACAAATTTCGTCCTCTGTAGCAGTAGTGAAAGGAATATAATCATCGGCGTGGTAATTATTAAGGTTCGATAATAAGGAATGGGAATTTTGGTCCAAATGTTCAAACTTGGTGGATGGTAACGTTGGTGTTGAACCAATTATAATATAACCAAAGGCAGTATCAATGGCAGTAGGGTGTTCACAGAACCAATTATTTTATGCGTACCTATTATATCACCAAATACGGAAGCCCTAATATACCATCCACTACACCTGGTGTTTGAAAGGTGGGATCAGCTAGAGGGACATCATTTAAATAATCTAGACATGAGACATCTACTAAAGCTTGAGGTAAATTGTCAGTAATTTTATCTAATACAAGGAGTTCTAAGGAATATTTGAATTCTGGATTTGTTCTAGATTAGATTATCGTTTTAGTCTTCCTTGAATTAATTTGCTTACGCCACCTATTCCCGTAATACTGAAAACAATTTTGTAGAAGATAACCCGAGTTTTTGCAGCACTCAGTGGTTATCGTATTAGTCATCGATCCATTATCAATTAAAAATCGGACAGTTTGTAAATTTTTCCAATTATCGACAATGTGGACTAAAGCGGTAGCCAATAAAACAACCGTGGAAGATTTTCTGGTATTAATACTGCACAAGATATGCGTTTGAATAGTCGATGTGGAAGGCTTAGGTTCAGATTCAATATTTGGATTTGTAGGAGATTTATTATTTTACTACCTGCTGTTCGATGTAGGAGCGTATGGTGTTTGAATTTACAGATTGTGCAAGTATAAGAAGAAGGACAAAGACTAACCTTATGCTTACCTGAAAACAATATGCATAAATTGTTTTCCTTTATTAAAAACCTTTGTTCAGGATCTAAATCCTTAAATGGCTTGCACTCTAATAGTAAATGGAAATCCTTTCCACACCCAACGCATTTTTATTATTTTTGAAGAATGGCATACAAATGATTTGGGTGATTTAGCATGGATATTATTGGTGAAATTGGTCGTACGCTGCCTTTCAGGTCTTACAATAATTTTACTTTGATGTTTTACGAATTTAATCAACTCATCGTAAGTGGGTAGTTCATTATCCAGTCGTAGAAGTTCGAACGCATTGACAGTTTCTTGCGATAATTTTGACATCGCAATATGAGTCAATATATTGTAAAGAACCAGCGTCCTGTACTTATATGTTTTAGAATAAATTATGTGCGGACCATCCTGTATGTAAGATTTCATAAGTTTACGCGATATTGCACAACAAATAATTTATTCATCACTGCTGACGTGTAGTTCTAAGAAACCGTAAGTTTCTGCACGTCAGAACGATTTTAACCAATCCCATAACGGCATCCCCCGCACGGTAGCCGTGAAACCGCCCACAGATGCACCTTTATAAACTCGCGACGCGCATAGAAGAAGATGAATCTCCGTAGATTCAAGTTAAGCCGATATCCAGCAGCCGCCACCGTACCGTTGACCGTTCCAGAAACCAGTAGCCGCAGCCGCTCCGTTTGCTTAGTGTAAGCACCGACCTGTTGTTCACCGACGAAGAGTCCTTCGCGATCGGGCAACCTAAAGTTCAATTCTGTACTGCTATTGATAGACACGTAAGTTGTAAAGTTATACATTCTGACAATTTACACTCAAACACTACAGATCATAAATAATTCCGGGCTGAGCTCCAGGAGTTATACTACACAAAGTATACCTAGAGTAGCACGCAGGGGTGGCCCCCGACGTAATACCAAATACACTAACACCTAGAGTCACGCAGGGTAGATCCCATCGTCACTCGCCACCACAAAGTATACCTAGAGAAACGCAGGGGTAACCCCCGACGTATCTCGTCACCACTTGAGGGTGAAGGGTTGTTACAGGGCTGTAACACCTACGACCTTTCTCTTAGTATATACAGTAAAGACAGGCCGTCGCCTATGTCTTCTGGACATTACTAAAATCCCGCTCGAAACTCACACACTTCCTACACCCAGTACTTAATAACCGTATACAGTGTCTGTGAATCGCAGAAGAGTACCTCCATAACCTGTTGTATAAATCAGTAGCATAAATTTGTCGTCCACCGAACCATCGTAAATACCTGGTGCACGAACGTTTGTAAATAAATTAGAGAGTACGTAGATTTTTCTATCTTTACGTAAACCTATTAGAGTAGTTTTAATATTAAGTATTTTGTTCCCTAGATTAATTATAAATAATTAAACTCAGTAAGAGATCGGTAATTTAGTTAGATAAATAATCTAATTGCCAAAATTAAACCCGTAATAATTAAAGAAAGATCGTCCCAATACCTCGCGTTTGTATACGTGCATTTCGCGTGTATTACTTCCAGGAGTAGAACATCCTTGCTTCAGCGCTCCAGAGTTACTGACGTATAAACACGATATCGATTTTCTCAAACGAGTCGAGTTCATTGCGCTGGCGCTCGACCACAACGGTATCAAGGCTGACGACCTCGCTACCGTACATGGACCGTAACCTACACTTTGCCTCTTAGGTAAGAACTAGATTAAAGTATTTTGAAATCCAGAGCTACGACAGTGACCAGGAACTAGGGGTCGTACAATATTGGTGATTGTTACGTTTATTTATTTAAATAGTGATTAATATACTTTAGAAATGCTTTACGAATTTTATTTAAGTGTTACTGTTAACCCTCAGTAATTACTGAACCACCTTTATAAATAAACCCATTGAGCAAACGGCAATAATACGGATAATTATCCAAACAGAAGGACGCAATATAGTAAAGAGTATGTCAACCCATAGCATTTCTTATATTATGGGTGCATTTAATCACTAATCGGATAAACACTTTTCTAAGTCGTTTTAGCGCTGTCGACCGGTATCAAACTGTACTAAAAAGGACGTAATCTGTTTGGGTGATTATTATAAGATGTTTAAAATTGTACAGTATTTACCTGAAAATAAACTAGCTAAATATTTAGCGTTCTATTGTATCTTAAATAATGCCAAAAATTTATAATTATAAGGCAAAGTTTATATGAAAAATGTTTTAAGGCCTTCATTTAAGCTATATAATATAGTACTACCTTTTATATATGGAATATTGTTATCACATGCAATTTTAAAGCTGTTACAAACAAAGAGCCATAATCGTCAAATTTTATAAATCAATGCAGTAAACAATATAGAATTCGGCATTTATTTATCGGATAAATTTATTATGCTGCTAATATTACATGTGAGTTTAAATCTTAGAAGATTCTAATCGCTAATTTGGGGTACTATTTGGAAAATCAATTCAAATCTATACCACTATCTTCAATTATTCCTCTGATATATCAGCGATTGATATGGCTAAAGTGTTCAGATATTATACAAACTGATTGTCAGTAAATTTCTTAAATTGACCGGCACTGTACAATACTGTACCTTACGAATTGTTTGTTTCAGATTAATTTTAGTTTTACGAAACATTGATCCTGTTCTGTCATTTTAGCCATAATAATAATTGATTCAATATAGAATTTATTTATTACACTCGACGGTAATCAGATAGCGTTTATTTTTTCGCACACAATTATTGTACAATAGATCAGCGGCATATGTTTTTAATCTAATTCGAATCTATATCCTACAATTCATCAATTATACAATAGAAATGGAGTATCAGTTGGAATAACTACGATTGAATATACAATCTGTCTTAGCCAAATTGATCAATTTGCTGATCGCTTCTAATTGTAAATAGCTGATAATGTTCATATAGCTGGACTGTAATTTTTCAATACTTACCCTTTATCCTTCTGCTTCTTCAAAACATATAGATTAATTATAGAATGGGGATTGATCATATGTATAAGAGGTATCTCATAACTTTATCTTTATTTTACATTAGTGATTTTACGAATCGATACTACATTCTCAATTATACCCGTAAGCAAAAACGGAGTATCGTAGAATAATACTGATATATGTCGATTTCCAAATTGTATCTATGTATCTATTTCTGCAAAAGTGAATTAAAACACTTTAATCTGTATCTTAAATAATGACTAATTTAAATTATACCTGGCACAACATATAGGATATAATTATAGATGGATATGGATATATATGTATATATAGTATAATATATACTTTATGATGGATTATATTATGAATACAGCTAGATGTACCTTGTAGCCGGACAAAAAGGAAAATATCTAAAATAGAATCCTCGAGCATTTTCTATACAAAATATACATGAAAATACAAGTTTTAAATACCAAAATTTCTACTCTTGTACATGCAAAATTCAAGACTCTAAACCGTAAACATATTTTTTTTTCTGATAATCCAATGCGATATAGGCTTGCGAGATAAAAATTTTCTGTGCCATATATAAATATTTTCATGCTTAGATTCCTGGTTGTTCAAAACGATTCTTTATTATTTTACATTAAATTGTAATTCATTGATTTATATCGGCACTAAAACTACGTTGATTTTGTGCACAATTATGGTTAGCCAATAAATATTCCCTTTTTAATCTACTGCCTTCAAAGCTTGCTCTACATGACTATTCTGAACTGCCGAATGTCAATATTTCTTACTGTCAGATTTGTTTGCTGATCTTTTTAGTGTAATGTTCCACTTTGCAAATTGTCGAATTTGCCATCTCCTTTATTATGTTCATATAAAAGTTGATTCTTTTGGTTCGCACTTCCCTGTTAGCATAACCCTACTTGCTTAACGATTAACGCCTGACGTTCTTAGAACACTCTTATGCTTTTGGTAGGGCGTAATTGTCCGAGCTTGTGCATTGCTGATCATATTCGTTCATTGAAGTGCTTTTTCTTTTGCCAGATGTGACAGAACTCCTTACTTGTTCTTTGTTATCCTTGGAACAGTAGAACTACTTGTAGATCGTTGGATTTCTGATCAGTGGCTGTTACTTGTAGACGGCACTGGATTATCTGTATGAATCCAGTAGGAACTTTACTTTTGGCCATGGATTTAGAACCCGTAATTTTCTCGTCTGTGCTATGACAAAGCAATTCTTCAGACCATAGAATGTTTGTATCGATAGGCCAATTTGAGACTTAAACCTCAGGAATTTTTTAACGCACATGGATATGTTTACGGATATTCTACTTTAGCATTGTATTGGTATTCCTGGTTGTCAAAAGCCACGTTTCGTCACAAGCATTATTGTAATATTGTTTATATGGACCAAAACTGCGCGGTCGAGGGCTGGAGCTTTGACTTGTATGGGTGGTAGCTTCAATCGAATATTATTGCCATTTGTTTGCCATTCTTACAGCTAAAGCTGTAATGACTTTCATGATCATCCGTATTAAGTATTTTACGGTCAGATGGCTGTTCTTTTTAGAAAGCCACTATATAACAAACTTAGTCAGATATTTGACCACAGATATATGTGCAGATCCAATTGAGTCTGGTGGCACCACTGAGCATAAATTGCTTAAAATTAACCCTGGGGAATATAAACATAGGCGGTACGCTATTTCCTAGAGCATTGTATGCAGGCTATCATAGTTACGTTGGATCCCTTTCTCCAGATGTCGCAGCTCCTACCTGTTCTTTGTACCTTGGCGCAATTATCTTAGTCGTATTTTGCAAACAGTGCTGTTTACCAGGCTGTTCGTTCATATTATTCTAGGTATCCTGCAGTAAATATTTAGAAATTAACTTCCTTTAGCTTATTAAAAAATGCCGACATTATGGTTTGTTAAAGCTCTGGCCTTTGACAAGGCACTAAAGCCTCCGGTTTTCGTACAGTACTTAGTAGTTTCACTATGTCTACTCATGAATTCTCGAAACCATTTTCCAGCTTTTTCATATGGTTACGAAAGGTATATTCTTGTTATTTGCTTTTACAAACGAATAAGCCAAAGTCCTGAGCTGATTTCTGTCGGAGATAGTGCCTTTTTGATGATGTAATAAGATATTTTACCAGACTGTCTACTTCATGACTGGTAGAAAGCACTTTTACAGCACAGTTTTCATACGGCTTATAATTACTACATTCTCATCACCTTTAAAAGTCGCTTAAGAAAGTTGCCCTGAAAACATTGAACTCCTGTACACGCGTTCCTGTTGGCTACATTCGACCTTTAACGAGCATGTCACTTGAAACTTGCTCTTTAGCAGGCCCTGTTTACAATTTACCCCTTTTATTCTAGGTAATCTGTAAAAAATTAATCTTTATTATTATCTAGGTTTGTACCTTGGCCATCGCCCAAGGCACTACAAGATGGCTCAAGGTACGCCACAGTACGTTAAAACTTTCATAGTCACCTAACCTAAAAACATCATTAATATATACTGAAAATATCTCAGTACGTTAAGTATAGTTCCACTATTTTGTCATATAAATATATAAATAACATATCTACATTCAGACTGGAAAAAACAATTATTACGAAATAGCAAGTTACTTACTTTGTATCTCAAAATCATTAAATTCTGACAAAACCATGTATCGCTCTATTTCAACGACAACTTCTAACGATATGTCATTGTATAACAAACCAGCGGCACCTGTTATACAATGTTCCGCGTTTTCGTAAGAAATATTATAGCATTAGCGTGGCTAGTACAAGATGGCTCAAGATACATGACCTTCCCTAATATATATATATATATATATATATATATATATATATATCATATATACATATATTTGTGCTGGTGGGTAGGTGGGTAGTCGCGTCAGTTGTATTGCGTGACGATTGTATCTGAACAAGTCTTTCAATACTATAACCATATAAGCACTTTTCAAAGATAATTCATATTAGATTATTTCATTTTATAACATAGTAATATCATCGAACCTACATCATAATTATATAAATTATATAATAGTTTTATTCATAATTTGTGAATTAACGGTTCATGTAAACACGTGACGAAACTAATGTCAGTAAAAGTACTTTTAACAATTGACATTGTTTCCGTCACACGTGTTTTATAGAACCGTTAATTTCACAAATTTTGGTTGAATAAAACTTAAAGATTTATTTTGATAATTACATGATCGGGTTTTAATCCTCGTTTATAACGGGTTTTGAGATGTTTGATGTTACATTTGTTTACTCCATCTACCAATTTTATTGTTAGTTATTAAATGTATAAGACGCAGATACTATATGTATCAATAGCCTTATTTTTACCGTTTATGATGTTAAGTCCATTTATATAACAACGACGTGTTGGATTGAAATTATGTTAAATGATAGTCTGAAGAAGGAACAAAACATATGTTTTTGGAAATATGTCAGCTTCCGAAACGTTACGATACACCACTATACATAAATTTTCTACTCATCATCATGAAACTACTGTGTTTTATTCTAGTTTAGAGTAAGTAGTTATTAACTACTAAGTTAGTTTCGTGTGTGTTTATGTCATTTTGAACCGTTATTGTGATCTTTCTATCAAATGCTAAATTAGATTATTTCATTTTATAAAGTTAATTTGCTAATTAAGTTTAATTAACTAAAAAAATTAATCAATGATAATTATTAAAATAATTTTAAGCATTTTATATAAGTAGTCATGTCAATACGGAAAAAAATAACTTTTCATATGACTTAGTTTTCATATTTGACAAACAAAGATGAAAGATTAGTATTTGGTTAACATAAATTTAAATAAAATTCGGAATTTTCTGTTGAAGTGACTATGAAACCAAATATTATGTACATTGTATTATATAAAGAAATATGTGTTTAAAAACTAATTTATTCATTAAGGATGTAGAAAGTACTGTAGAAGCAAATAAGTTAAATATATCCGTATCGCGACTGATTAACACCAGCATAAGTAAGTTATATGCCGGCCTCATGGAATTTATTTCTTGGAAGCCAAAAATATAAAAAAACATTGTAATTTCATGTATGGTCATGCCTCATCCTAGTATGCAAGTTCTTCCCGTTACTCTTGGCGACAGTACGAATTAACATCAACGCGTTAGCAAATTCTCTTACAGAATTTTTAGCTCATATCAATTAAATGTCGATATAAAACTGTTGACAGTTTATACATACAGATTTGAGACCCTTCCGTAACTTTATAAACTGTAATGCTACTATTTTACTCTAACCATTCTGTTCTATTGAAAGTTATAATATGAAAGTTAGAGATACTAAAATTTCATAATAGAGTAATTTCGAAATAAATATCGCACGAACTAGTTAACGTCGAAGAGAACTATAAGCGTGTCACAACCAGGAATAGATATCGACTAAGGGCTATCAAAAATGACAACGAAGGACTTGAAGGACACTTTTAAAGCAAAACAAACATTGCTTTACAACCTCTTTAGAAAGCATGATCAGAGAATGTTCGGTTTTAGAAGCGGCTGTAGGTGTCACCTACCATAATTCTCTTTATGTTCCGAATTAATTTATTTCTTTTAACTCTGAACTTACACAATGTGATTGTGAATATCTTTCTTCTTTCTTATAATCTAGTAAAACAAGATTTGATATTAATCTGATGTGTGTCGAATCAAGCTTGTCGGTGTTTTTAATTGGGGCATTAATTGTTTTTTATTTTCACAAACAACTCGCTCCAAAAACAATCATTTGTTAAACCTTTTGTTTGCTAAATGTAAACAACAAGTGTTAAAATCCCATCTTGGGAGCGAATTCAATCCATTCCTCACTAATTAAACTTCTGTCTAATGCAGAACAATTTCTCTAATTAAGTATTTCGGACTCTGGCAACTTCATTACATCAAGAATGTTTTGTGGAAAATTTTACTAATTAGTATTATTTTGTCTAAAATCCTATAATAATTAAAATGATCTACTATTTAATCGATTTTTCTTTCTTAAAATACGAAATTACGATTCGACATTTCTAATAATGGTTGTAATTATACTCCCTACGGTAGAATTATCTCCAAGTCTTGCAAAATTTATTACGTCCCATAACGGAACCTGTAAGAATCCCTTGACAGCATTTATAACCATTTTCGGTTACTAATTTTTTTACAAACTATAAAAAAGACACAATATGGCCTTAGAGAAAAGACTTATAAATGATACACTATGGAGACACTTTCTCTTACACAAAATTGTGAAATTGACATATTGCAATGTAATCATATTATTCTTTCCGCAAGAATCAAGAAATAAAGTAACAGTTATTGCATAAGTCAGCTCTGGGAGTGTGACATTTGTGATAGTAAACTAAAACAGAATATTTCTAACACTTGTATTAATATCACAAAAGATTAAGTTACGATGGCGAAAGCAATATGCCGACCTAACTTCCATTAAACTTAGCATATCTAAGCAGTAGTAAACTAAAGCTGCCATAAAGGGGACGGATTTAAAGTCGTATTTGAACGTTAGCTAATTATTAAAGTGATAGTTTCCATAATTATTGCTGTTTAATTGGTTTAAGTAATTGTTTTACTTAAATATTCAAAGTGAACAAAAAATATATGTTCTAAGTTCATATGATAAAATTATTCTCATTTTCCTTAACAATAAAATCCAAAATTATTATATCTTGCACAAGCGTAAATTATTATTGCTTAGAATGTTCTTTTTTCGTATGTGAACGAGATCGAGAGATATTACGTATTTTATAAAGAGAAGTTTGCACACTAAACATCCTCGCAATTCCTTCATCAAAACGTGGTTTTGTACGACAAAATTAATTAAGTGGATTTAATAATAAAAATAGTTAAACTGGTTAAAACTAGTTACTTACTTAATGTACCGGGTGAGTCATTAAGGAAGGATGCCTATATCCCAGAAACCGCTTATGTTATGACTTCAAAAATTCTTCAGTAAATGTGGCAAAGAAAATGCTGAAAATAATTTTAAAGCTTGTAAATAGACCGCTAGGTGGCGTAACTTCTGTAGTAAATTAAAAAATGTCTAATAAGTAACAGAAACTTAAGGAAAAGGTACATTGGAAATATCGTTGTTGTATTTTTGATACAATTTTACCCATTTTTTGTATAAGAACTCTAACTTCACAGGTTTTCCTTTCCAACGAAATATTAGTTTTTAAGATTCGATGAATGGTTCCGAAGATAACTACGTGTTTGTCTGATAACCTTCGCAGCTCCCCCTACGGAAAACCTGTGAAGTTAAAGAAAAACTTCTTATACTAAAAATGGGTAAAATTGTCCCAAAAATACAACTACGATATTTTCAATATACCTTTTCCTTAAGTTTCTGTTACTTATTAGACATTTTTTAATATACTACAGCAGTTACGCCACCTAGCGGTCTATTTACACACTTTAAAATTATTCCCAGCATTTTCTCTTGGCAACGTTTACTGAAGAATAAATAAGGTTTGTGGGAATCTTTGGCTCCGAGCGTTGATCAACATCCTAAAATCGCAGGTGACCGATTACCTCACGAAATCAGCATATAAAGTGTTTTGGGATATTATGGAACAAATCATGACTAACTAACTAAAACTATCAAGGCAATGCAATTGGATGTTTTGGGAACTTTGGACCCAAATAATGACTAACATCATAAAACTACAAAGTTTAGTTTTTCTCCATCACTTGGCAGATTTTTATTTACGAAATAGATCTGTTGGGCATACTTGGATTCAAATGATAATCAATGCCTAAAACGATATAACTCGGTTCCTGCCCATCGAGTCAGTCCGTTTGTGAATTTTCCCTAACTACTCCGGCGTATGAATAAATTCTATGGGCAAATCAGGCTGCAAAGGAATACTAACCACAACTAAAACGAAGGCATAGCTTCTCCAAGATATGTTGAAAATGTAGTCCATCAAAATATAACTAGAAACTATAAAATTTAGTTTTTGAACTTGTAAGCGACCTGATCTGTTACACGAAAATATGGATATTCTAAATTTTAACCCTTACTGTTTTTGAACGATACCATAGCTAGATACCGACACACACGCACGTACGCAAACACGCAAGCACAAGCACGCAAACATGCAAACACGAACACGCAAACACGCATACACGCAAACACGCAAACACGCAAACACGCAAACACGCAAACACGCAAACACGCAAACACGCACACACGCACACACGCACACACGCACATCACGGACACGCACACGCACACACGCACACACACACAACCACGCACACACGCACACAACACACAGCACACAGCACACACGCACACACGCACACACGCACACACGCACACACGCACACGCACACACGCACACACAAACCCACGCACACACGACACACACGCACAGCACACACACGACACACGCACACACACGCACACACACACACACACGCACACACGCACACACACACACACGCACACAGCACACACGCACACACGCACACACGCACACACGCACACGACACACACGCACACACGCACACGCACACACACACGCACACGAACACACGCACACACGCACACGCACACACGCACACACGCACACACGCATACACGCACACGCACACATGCACACACCACCACACGCACACAGCACAGCACACACGCACACAGGCACGTACACACGCACACACGACACGAACACATGAACACACGCACACACAGCACACACAACACACACCACACACACGCACGCAGCACACCACGCACGCGGGCACGCACAGCAAACATGAAACACGCAAACACACAACACACAAACACAAACACGCATGCAAACACGCAGCATGCAAGCAGCAAGCACCAAGCAAACACGCAAGCACACAACACGCACAACACGCAACACACACACACGCACACGCACACACCAACAACACACACACACACACCACACACACACACACACACACACACACACACACACACACACACACACACACACACATACACACACACACACACACACACACACACACACAATGGCCTCTGCTGTATCTGAAACCTCTTCGAAGGAAAATGTTTTATTACAAACGTGGCCTCGAGTCAAACCTGGAAATTATTTATAGGACCACCCTAGCGGGCGTAACTGAAATTAAAAATTAAAAATAAATATTTTACAAATTTCGCCTAATTAAGAGGCATTGAAAATACCATCATTATATTCGTCTAAAAATTCTGCGTATATTTGATTTCACGTTTTAGTCCATGTTTTCATATAAGCGGTGAGTATGGGAACCTTATTATGAAAAGCGGCTGTAACTCCGATCTGATTAATCGATCTTTGCAAACTTGCAAGATAGCCTTTTCGACTAATGTAAGAGTAGTAATTTCAACACAACCCAGTAAGTAATCTGCACGCAAGAGGGCGGTATTTATATATTCTTTTAATCTAGTTTTCTTTGAAAATATTAAATAGGAGTATGCAAATTAATATTAAATATTATTGTGTTGGTATATTTTGTTTAAGCAGATGAAAAGGTATCTACTTTTAATTTTACATCTAACGAATGTACCTGTGTTCTGTCAAAGTACGGTGAACGGTGGTGCTTTATTCGCAAGTCTAGCTATACCATGATACTTAAATGTTAACCTATACGCCAATGCGTTTATAGTGTTGCTCTGAGCGACTCAGCTCTTCTATAAACAGGAGGATTTACATTCTTCGTTCTTAAACGATGTATAATTCGTCGAAAACTCCAATATCGGGATGACGTTTTTAGTGATATTGACTATACACTGGCCTCAACAGTTGTATTTCGCATGCATACAAAATACGTGCCTGTCATGTCAAATGCTTCTTGTAGTAATCATCTTAGATCTTAAATTGTATATCGAATTTAGTACGAATAAATCTTAAATGAACGAATTACTGTTTTAAATAATTAGACACATGTATCTTTGTTTTTCCATGCCCACTACTTGTTTTGATATATTTCCACTTTAACTTCCTTAACGCCGTTTCCGCGTACAGTAACAGTAACGATGGAATTATAATTCACATCATTATTTATAGAAGTAAAGTAAATTTTAAGGAGTTAAAAATTTTAAAATTCGTTTAGTAAAACCCGAGTGATCTATATTCAAAGGAAAACGCTTAAAATTTACACGTTTCTTAAGATATCTCGATAGGAAAAGATATCGACATGCGGTTTTCGCCATTCTGTTGTCTGTCAATTTTTGTAATACACAATTAAAACTGCATACTTCTATTTAATATTTTCCAAAGAAAACTAGATAAAAAAAATAAATACCGCCTCTAGCGTGCATGTTACTTACTAGGTTCCTTGAAACTATTACTATGACATTAGTGGAAAAGAGCTGTATTCAACAAGACTAAGTTTGCAAGGATCGATTAAGCAGAACTGAGTTACAGGCGTTTTTCATAATAAGGTTCCCACTCTCCCAACCTCTTATTTGAAAAATGGACTAAAACTTGTGAAATCAAATAAACGCAAAATTTTTAGAAGAATATAATGATCCCATTTTCACTGCCTTTAATCACTAGAAATTTGTGAAATATTTATTTTTAATTTTAATTTTCAGTTACGCCTCTAGTGGTGGTCCTACAATTTCAGGTGTTTCTCGACACTTTTGTTATAAAAGTTTTTTTCCGAAGCCTTACTATAATCTATTTCTCATATAGGACCATTCTTATTGGGACACGCGGCACAACAATAAACCCTAAAATAAATACTATATACTCTGAGTTGTAACTATCATAAATTTCCTAAAGCATCGATCAAAATTATACAATTGTAATTTAACCTCTTCCAGAACTGTCATTATGGTGGTTAATGAGTTTAATTATACTGATGTTTCTCCTGAAAATTCACTCTTATTGATTCAATTTCATTGCAATACAGTAAAAAGTAGAGAGATTGGAATAAACGCGTATGTGGAATTTAGCACTAATTCTACTGAAATTATTACGAATGCAATAAGGTCAAAATAGTTCTTTATGTTAGTCGAGTTGGCAAGCAAAGCAGCCAGTATTTTCCATTGCAAAGCAAGTCGAGGTATGCACCACTTGCAACTGAAGTTAATCAATGTGCTATAAATATAAGCACTGAGACCACCGATTTCAAGTATACCTTTGTTCTCGTAACACAAATATTAAAAGATTATAAATTGCTAGATATATGAGTTCGATTTTAAGTGAAAAGTTTACAATAAAAGTATCACCGTTTAATTCAGTGGACAAACTTTTCAAATTAATGAGCTTTAACTTACTTTACTTATAAGAACTTTTTACATGGAAGTGCTTTTCGATACTTTATAGCTATGCAACTCAAGGTAATTTATTAGATTTCACGAGTACAAATGGTAGTAGTTAATGCCATTAAATCCCTTGCAAGATTCAACTTGAACTACCAACTTTTTACTACCTAATCTTGTACTTTACAATGTTTCCCTAATTTTAATAAAATATTATTTGAATTAACTTAAGTAAGGTATTATATAGGACGAGTGAATAGGTAATGGATTCATTAGACATTGGAAATTTAATTTAGAACGTGTTTTTGTGATTCGTTCATTATTAAAGATTTAGTGCTTGTCTATTGAATATAGATTTTTTTAGAATAACGTTTCGTGTATTTTCGTTTCACATGAATCTCAAGTTTGATAGAAAAATGGGAATAAAACGTAATTGAAAATTTAAAAGAAGCTAAGGAAGCTTATAACAAATTGTGTTGAATAGACTTCTTGATGATCTTCTCTTGAACATATAATTTATCAAGAGATAGGCCATGCTCGCTCGGGTCATCTCCATCTACTTTTGAGATTTCTTTATTGTAGTTTCAAATAGAAATGCAATCTTCTAATTGTAATAGATGTCCTAACGATATGAACAAGTAGTCCCCCTAGACACGGCCCGCTCACACCGTTGCCTCTGTAGTATTTTTTGTATATCGTAAAATCCCTTCTTAGTGGAGATTTAGATCTATAAATGAACGTACCTATATACTACATGTATTTGCAAGACCTGTATTATTATCATAAACTAACAATAATAGACGATGTTGATAATTGAATAATTTTAATCTACGCCAGTGTCATTATGACATATTTATCATCTTCATTTGGGTGTCATTATGGCCTTCATAATAGCACCCAGTGCCATTATGAACTCATAATAACACGCAAATTTTAAAATAAAAACAGGCAAAAAGAAAGTTAGTTACAACTTTTACTTCGTTATAAAATCTTTACCAACATTTATTTATTGTAAACATTAATTATAAAGTCTGTACAATTTGTTAAATTCAGTCCATCAGTGCGTGAAACTCATGTAAGCACAAAATTGAACGCAAATAATGACGTTGTCAACGTCAAAATTAAAACAATCAACAAGCGCGGTTACTATAACACGATTAATATGGGCACTTAATATTTTGAATTTTATTTACAAAACGTTTCTGATATTGTAAACAAATCGAATCTATGCAAAAAAATCTATTTGGACTGGTAGATTAAATTTGAATGATACATCGAACTAGTATCATTAATAACTATAAGTTACTTATAAAATTTACATAAGTCTTTGCCTAAAGATCCAAATTATAAAAAGAAATGGAACTAATCAAACCACCTTTAACAGGTGGACTGTGTAAGTGAAATCTAACTACCATTGATGTGCGGCTTACGGACCAGTGACTAGTTATTCGTTCTGTCCGATACCACGAACCCCGAACCCGTAATTATTTTTTTTTTTCGTTCAAAACTATAGCTCTCAACTTTTGGTACTTATACACATTCTTTTCATGTTTAAAGCCGTGTCTGACTATGACTGTTTTTCAAGGTTAACCCTTATGACTTTTCAGAAAACAGTTTTTGAATTTGAAATACTGAAACAACATTATATATATATATATATATATATATATATATATATATATATATATAATATACATATATATATATATATATATATATATATATATATATATATATTATATATATACATATATATATATATACATATACATATTATACACACATACAACTATACATGCATGCTAGTATTTCTCATATAAAATGCAACAAAATTATCAATTTACTTTTTGTGCTGTTGAAGATACATTCCTGGATGTCCAGGACAGTCAGTACATAGCTGATCACTTTCCTCGCTAAATTGCTGGGTTCTCTGCTGGTGTAGATTTCATTTCATTCATCAATTTATTGTAGCACTTTTGGCACTGTCTTCTTTTTCCCTGGTCCCGAAGGGTAGATGAACGTATGGGCAGTTGTTTTCGGAGTTATTTTGTCATTTCGTAGTGTATGAAGTGAAACTAATTTTGTGCCAGTCGTCTTGGGAATTCATTTATTGGTGATTTTGATGAACCAAGTCCGCTGAAAACAATCCAAGATTTCACTACGTGTACGTCAAATGGGATTTCAAATACTACTTCCTATGACATTTAAGATTATACGTAAAACATTTGGTCGCTATAATCGACCCCTTTTTATCCTTATTATAATCAATAATGACTTTCGGTTTTAATATGGTGTCACCTTTAGGGGACGCTTTCCAATAGAAATGCATGTTGCTGTGTGAGTTGGATCCGTGCTTAGCATTAACACAGGCCGTCTGTAGATTTATTTAATAAAACGCAAACAACCACTCTGAGTGCCGTAGATATCTTTTTTAGTTTTTGTAGAGTATTTTTAAGTGTACCTTTATGATCTGGCCTGAGTGTTGCCACAAGCAACATATTTTTTTAAATAAATTGTCAGCGTATAATGTGCCCATCTTTGAAGGCAACGTATTTTAGAAGATCGTATTACTTGTTCCGAATGTGATATTTCAAACCTTTTTTCCTGTATATAATTAATTATTATAAGTTTTGTTATGAACGTTCAAAGAAAATATGTCATTAATTAATTACAGATTTACCTTTGAACTGATTCGTTCATAACAAAACTTATAATAATTAATATTAGTCAAGTTGCTTTGGTATGTGAATCTCGATATTGCAGGCTCAGATTCCATTAATACAAGCAATTTGATTGTAATCTCATCATATTTAGAATTTACATCAGTTCTACATACATGAAGGCAAAATTTACATCGATTGGTGCTTGAACCTTGATGGCAGTTGGTTAGCTCGGTACTCTAGCAAAGTACATGTCGTAGGTTCAAATCCTACTGAGGTAAACTTTTTAGTTATGTATTTGATAAAATACCATTATACTGTTTGTAGATCCATCGACTGTACACAGTTTATATGATTTGGTGATAGAGATGTATCTCGATTGAGTGTACTGCTTAAAAGTTAGTCTCCTTGAAATGGAACCACACTTTCATCAATAACAAGAATTAGTACTTCCTTAAATTTTTATTTGCAATGTTGAGAATGTTCAGTTTTTTGTAAAGTCGATCTTCTGTATCAGAAATTCCGTTATCGCAATCTTTCTTTATGATCGTATCTGCAACGAAATTGTTACGAAACTTTGACCAATAGAGATTTAATGACGGAAGCCGTAAGAAAGATAATTGATAAAATAAAGTTTTATTTCCATCGTTACAATAAACCTATAATGTAGACGAGATTTTGAAAAATTTTGAATAGATACTTGTTTAAATATAAAGCATCATTCTTTAACGGTATTTCACCCCAACCAACCAACATTTTCAGTGTCTGTCTGTTCCATGTAATCGTCACCAGAACTATTCTTACATGCAAATTCAAAGTCTGATGTCGGCTGACATTTTTATCTTGTTCTGAATTGTCCTAATCGAAATCTATCTATTACTTTCTAGCGTTTGCAAAGATGAATTATCACATAAAAATCATTTTGACGAACTTGGAATAGGACACTATCGTTCTTCTTCATCAACTGTTTTGGGGTTTTATATACTTTCCGTTATTTGAGTCACTTTTCTCTTCTTTGCTTTGAGCTAAAATAATATTAGTTGAGTTAATCGTTACCAGAACCCTTCACTTACAAATCTGACATCTTTACCACTGAGCCACTTAGTAATCCAATATATATTTTATAGAACATATATATATATATATATATATATATATATATATATATATATATATGTCCCAAATTCGCTTCTCTATAAAGTGATCTCGGCTCCTGTTATACTTACGGCAAAGGTTAAATGGGGAAAGTTTTAGAGGAAGCTTAGAGCATTCGATATCCGGTTTCAGATTTACGATCGGTCAATTGGTTTTGAAAATATCGGCGAAAAACCGAAAATGGCGGATTTCGTTTTTCGCCAGTAAATCCGAAATGGTTAATTTGACAGCTGTCACAATGTGAGATTATTCGGACAATTTTTTAAGACGAATAAGATGGCGTGTATGACATGTCACAATCGTCTTTTGTTATCCCACAATCTGCCTCAACTTTCATTTTTCTTATTGCCGCCATATTGGATTTTTCGATTTTTTGAAAGAGCGCAATATTTCCAGTTTAGTGATGTCTCACAAGTGCATAAAAGATTAGAGTTTCATCGAAATATCACACTTTCTAAAGTTAGGTCTTATTTATTATTATTAGTAGGACATGATTTATTTGTCAGTAAAAAGTTTCATTTTTCCATATAAGGTGGCTCTGACTTTGACGTTAAATAATTCAAAGTAGTGTTTTCATAAGTAGTACGTTTTCTTGCCATTAAAATCATAAACGTGACACACAAATTGTAAAAGCCTGTTGAAAATGGCCGGTATTCCCTATTCAAATAAAGAAAAGTTTGACATGTTAGCGCTTTACTTGCAGTCAAACAGAAACGCCGACATTACCTCAGCGAGGTATTTGGAGATGTACCCCGAACGACGACAGCCTCATAAAACCCTCTTCAGAAAAATTGTAATTAATTTAATTAACTATGCGGCCTTCGAACAACCTAAAAGCGGATACAATATTGATAATGAAAATCGTGACAGAAACATTTTACAAGCTGTCAACGAAAACCCCAGTGCATCGGTAAGAACGGTAGAACGGGAAAGTGTGTATCAAAATCAACGGTACAAAGAGTGTTAAAAAGAATAACTACTATCCATACAAACCACAATAGTTCAAGGACTTAAGGAAACTGATTTTCCAAGACGAATGCGCTTCTGCGAGTGGTATGTGGAATGTGTAATGAAATCCTGATTTTGTTAATCATGTCTTGTGGTCTGATGAGAGTAGGTTTACGAATTGTGGAGTTTATAATAAGCACAACATTCATTCAGGTCTACAGACCAGATTTGGAAGCAACGTTTGGTGTGGGATTATTGGTAATTTAATCTAACTTACCTATTTTAATTGGGCACCTATGTTTTATAAATTATTAATCATTGCAGGAAATCGACTTATAGCACCATTTTTGTTTGACTATATCTTAAACGGACAGAGGTACCTAGAGCTTTTACGAAACCAGGTTGTGGCGGCTTTACGAGCTACTCTCACCGAAGTGAGTTCAGAAGAATCTGGTTTCAACAGGATGGATGTCCGGCACACAACATCATTCAAGTCAGGAACTTCTTAAGGGAGCAGTTTGATGAAAGAATTATTGCATTAAATGGTCCAATATCTTGGCCTATTAGATCCCCTGACCTTTCGCCCTTGGATTTCTACCTCTGGGGTCACACAAAGAATTAGGTCTACGAGTTTGATCCTCCTGCGACCATAGAAATCCTGAGACAGAGAGTTTTGGATACATTAGAAATAGTATTAACGGAAATACACTTGCTAGGGTTGTACGAAAAACAGTCACCAATTGTCAAAAATGTCTCGATGTAAATGGACGTCATTTTGCAAATCTGTAAATTAATTGTAATTGTAATTTTATTGTAGGTTGTTCAAAGATTCAAGTATTAATTAAATTAATGACGGTTTTTCTGGCTTTATTTTAACACACTCATAGCTGGGAATTTGTCCCAAAACATCTGTCTTGTTGAGAGGTCGTTATTTAATTTTATGTTTTATCGAAAATTCAAAATTTCAAAATTTTATACATTATTTATTAATGTTATTTTGCGACAAATAAATCATGGCCTACTAATAATAAATAAGACCTAACTTTAGAAAGTGTGATATTTCGATGAAACTCTAATCTTTTATGCACTTGTGAGACATCACTAAACTGGAAATATTGCGCTCTTTCAAAAAATCTAAAAATCCAATATGGCGGCAATAAGAAATATGAAAGTTGAGGCAGATTGTGGGATAACAAAAGACGATTGTGACATGTCATACACGCCATCTTATTCGTCTTAAAAAAGTGTCCGAATAATCTCACATTGTGACAGCTGTCAAATTAACCATTTCAGATTTACTGGCGAAAAACGAAATCCGCCATTTTCGGTTTTTCGCCGATATTTTCAAAACCAATTGACCGATCGTAAATCTGAAACCGGATATCGAATGCTCTAAGCTTCCTCTAAAACTTTCCCCATTTAACCTTTGCCGTAAGTATAACGGAAGCCGAAATCCCTTTATAGAGAAGCGAATTTGGGACACATTATATATATATATATATATATATATATATATATATATATATATATATAATTTTTGTAGTTGCGCAGTAGTTTATTGCGCATGTTGCAAAACCTATTGTGCAGGTGAAATGCGCTTAAGCTCTTAGCGCATTATTGGAATCAATATGGGTTTCATTTCTACACTAGCTTAGCTTCTTTGAGTTTCCGGCGAGTTGTACTCTCGTTTTGCCACTATCTGTATGTTATTCAGTTGGATGAGGTTGGTCAACTATCCTATAATTGTAACATATTCTACATGTTCTTCACTGCCTAGCCTATGAAACATGCGTTAATGCTTTATTAAATGATAAAAGTTCATTACAAAACATACATAAAACGGTTTTGTCATCGTCAGTTAAATTTGGAAGATTTTGATCGTCCATCATCGTTTACTCTTAATTGTAAATGTATCAACAGCGTTCACTTTTACTTATTTTGATAGATTTCCAGCGATATAGAGGCACTGATAGGCGTTTTACGCAGTTATCAGTTTGATAGAGTGAAAAAACACTCAAAATTAGTATCTCATTATATTATAAACAAAATTATAGATATGGCACGTTTAGAGACCTTTTGATACAGTTGAGCATAAAATGATTATTCTAATGCTAAATTTGCTTGCTTTATCAGAAGACTCAAAAAACTTTATTAAGCAGTTCCCTCATACTAGATGTGGGGCGGTTGAGCACAAAACTACAAAATCAAGATAGGTACAAATATCTACTGAGTACTTCAGATTCAAGTGCGGCGCTATTCTGTTTCTTGTCAAACTTTCATCCTTCATCTCCGTTATGCACAGATGATACTTAGTTATTCATAAGTTTCCCAGTAAATGTACCAGAAATATGTTTAAAAATTGTTAGGGTTAAAATTCTTGACACAGGTAATGTTAATTGTTAATTAACAATTTTCGATTAATTACTATATCAATTAATAATTAATGAATTAATTAAAAAATCTGGGGTCGGGTATCGTAGTCTTCGCCGCTTTTAAGTTAGGACTGTCAGTGGTCTGCATACAGTCAATACGAAGAAGCGGATTCCGTTCAGGAAGAACTACTGCAACCAGCCAGGAACTCGAGCCAGCGAAGACAACAACCAGGAACTACAACTAACCAGAAACTAAATACAATACACAAATCAATTCAACCCACTAACACAGATGACCCATGGCTGAAGAACAATCGGACTACTGAACAGTCCGTAGGTATAAGAAATAATAATAACCCATAATAAGAGTTAAAGTACTAATAAAAAATAATACGAAAGCCGAGTGCTTCCTGGGAATTTTGCGTTGTTGTCTCTCCTGACCTGCTCTGATCAGTTCCAGGCCCTTGAGGCATTTACGACCTTAAAGATTGTCCTGAGCGTCCCTAATGTGCATATTATGAGTAAGTCTAAATTTGATCTAGTTAAATTCTACAGTCAAGCTGCTTTATAACGTCCAATCGACCAACAAAGAATCTCTTCTAAAATGCAAAAGAAAAATAAAATGATTTTATATTTGCACGTAGTTTTAAAACCGTTACATAAACGTTCCTGTATTAAACAATGTCGTATTCATAAAGATTAAAAAACATTAATTCTCCGTAATTTAATTTAAAACACACTCCCTTAGTTACAAAGCGACTCTAAAAACTAATAAATATTTCTCCACGTGTCCGTTTCAAAGTAATGTTCTCTTACGACATTTATAAGAAGACGTTTGTCTGTTTCTTCAACATTTGAAATTAAATTCTATAAGTTAACATTACTCTTATGGGGTATGATATACTGCCGACTTTCTCTTTAGAACCATCTTGCAATATTTTCTGCTGCGACCCACCCAAGGCTTGGTCAGAAACCAAATATCCTTCCGACCCAACGGTCGCCCTGAGTAGAATTTGTCCAGATCCAGTATTTTGTTGATTGTTAATTTATTAATTTGAAATTTACATTTCTATACTGTAGGCTATTTATAATAATACTAATAATAATAATTGTTTATTGTTTATTGTTTATTTCTTTAATACATACAGTAATCGGTCCTACTAAGTCGTCAGAGACTTTTCAGTAGGTTCCGGTTATATTATATATACATGTTTCGTTTTGCATATTAATACATCTGTTTATTGGCGCTATCTGGGTTAGTGCAATCTTATATAGGACATATAAATTTGTGACTTAAAATCTTAAATCTTAAAACACCATATAGTTTTAAGTTATAATTATTCTTTTCCTAAAAGTATTTACAACTTTTGTACAAATTCACTCTTAATTTCAACATTTTAATCTCACTAATCTCGTTATACAGTTTCGGTATGACACACTTTAAAGTTCTTTCACCATATTTGTTGTAAAATTTCGGAATTACATATTTTGATTTCTTGTTGGATATGGGTGATTTACAACATTTTGTATCTACTATTATTGAAGTGATCTATAATGTTTATATAAGGTTTATATAAACCTAGTGGCGTCAACGTGTTAGCTACCTCTAGTAATTTTCATTATCCCTAGTGTTAGTTATCATTTTAATACTTTATATTGCAATTTTTTAATTTTTAATATGATAGGTTCGATGCCCCCAATTACGTACACCATATTTCAATATTGATTCAAATAGTGTTTTATATGCTAAGATCATAATATCTCTGTTTGCATATTGCTTTAAAGCGTACATACATCCAGTAATTCTTTTAAGTTTACTAAAAACTAGTTCTGTGTGTTATACTTTAGGTTGTAATCAATGTCAATTCCTAAATACATAGTGTGAAATACTTGTTTTACAAATACACAGTTACAGTTTGTATCGGACATTGTACATTTACAACTATGCAATTTTATTTTTAATGGATTTGATGAGCACATGTGCGAAGTTTTAAACAACATACATACTGTTTTTGTGCAATTTATATATAAACTTCGACCATGTAACCAATTTGTTATATTGTTGATATCACTTTGTATGACTGACTCACAAGTTTCCGGATTGCTATGTTTGTACAAAATGACTGCGTCGTCTGCATACATGAACAAAGTACAATTATTTATGACTTTAAAAGTTCATTTACGTACACTAAAAAAGAATCGGTCCTAAATTGCTTACTTGTGGCACACCAAATAAACAAGGTTTTACATCACTATATTGATTATACACTTTCACAGCACAAAAACGGATTTTTAAATAATCTTCAAACCACTTTAGTTCTTTTCCTGTAGTTCCACACTTTTCTAAACACTTCAATAGTATTGTATGGTCAATAGTGTCAAAAGCTTTACTGAAGTCTATGAACACTCCTATTACATATTTTCCTTTATCCAGGGAGGTATTTATGTAGTTATTAAATTTAGTTAGTAATTGTTCCGTACTTTTACCTGCTTGAAAACCAAATTGATTATTATTTATTATTTTATTATCAGATAGGTATTTTTAAAATGTCTTACTACATATATTTCAGTATTTTTCAATTACTGGTAAAATAGATATTGGTCTGTAGTTGCTTAAATCAGTGGCATTTCCTTTTTATATATAGGTCTAATGACTGAAACCTTTAGCTCATCCGGAAATTTTCCACTTTTAATGTAAGGTTTAGTAATAGACATATTAGGTTACTGAACAGTATTGAGTGATTTTTATTTCTATCGGTCTTATATTATCTATCCCAGGTGATTTATTTATAATAATAATAATCATAATAATAATAATAATAATAATAATAATAATAACCGATAACCCCTAGTGATGCTAAACTGTTTGTCAAAACCAAATACATAAAAATGGCAAGAAAACTGGAATAACGTTCAAAGCAAACTATCCATATATAAAACAAACATAAATGTATGGAAATTACCAATCGAATTGACAAGACGAGAAACAAGTCATTACAAGACTACGCATCGGTCACACCAATTTAACGTCGTCATACTTATTAACCGGTAGCGAAATACCTAAATGCACGGATTGCAACGAAGAGTTAACCGTAATACATATCTTAAAAGATTGTACAAAATACAATGGTATAAAACAAACAAAAACATAGAAAACGACGTACGCCAATTACTCACCTCAAATGAATTCAGCAAACTGAAACTTGTGGTACAATACCTAAAACAAATTGGATTATATGATAGAATTTAATAAAATAAATTAATCAAATGAAATATAAAAGATACCTTAATCACAGGCTAATGACCTTAGTAGTCGATGCCTATATAAAAAAATAATAATAATAATTGAATTGAATTGAATTTATTTTGTCTATAGATACAGAAAGTTACAGGTCCAACTAAGTCATAGTGGCAGTTGGTGCCAATGAATTATTATAACAGAAATAATATATTTGATTTGACCTTCATTAAAATTTCACAGTCATTCAAGCTATAAATGATCATAACATGAATTTTAAAAATGAAGACAATTTTAATCAGAAATTTGTAACCAATGTTTGACATGTTTCTTAAAGAGATTTATTCTATTTCCAGATATGCTGCTTGGAATCGAGTTGAAGAGTGTCGGGATTACGCACTTCAACGTTCTTCTCCCATATCTATTGAAGAAATGTGGTACTTCATATTTTGTGTTCCGAGTTGCATATGTGTGTTGTATTGTTCTTTTGTATTCATTATTGTCATAGTTTTAGAAAATAATAATAGAATAGAATAGAATGCGTTTATTTCAAAAATATACATAATTCTAAGGTCCAACAAAGTCAAAAGACTTACCTGTTGGTGCCTTATTTTATACAAATAAATAATAACATTCTTTTTTTTTACAAATTAAACATTGTTCTGACGTTTTGGAGTGTACAATCATTGTAAACATAAAAGTATTTATAATAAAAGATGCATAACATATTTCAATAAAGTCAATATTCTTGTTTAATTAATCATTTACTAACCACTTTTTCACCTCCTTCTTAAATGTCCCAGCCCTATTGGCACTAATTCTTTCCGGAATTGAATTAAATAAGTACGGTATTAAACATTTCAGAGTTCTTTGGCCATATTTGTTGTAATAATAAGGAACAATGTAGTTGGTTCTGCAGTAGGTAGTTGTGATCCACCGTTCGTTTGTATTCGTTGTTTCCAAAGTGTTGCATTAGATGTATGTACTTGTAAAATTCATTTGGGGTTAGGGTGTCACATTTTTCGTATAGCTGCTGCTTACTGAAGTTCTTATTTTTGTTAATCAGTCTTAGAATTTTATGTTGTAAGGATTCCAGTTTTTTCACATGAACCACTTCTGCGCATCCCCAAACTTGAACACCATATCTTAAAATTGACTCAAATAATGCCTTATACACTACTGTCATCGTTTTTGAGTCAAAAAATCTACTTAAGATGTAGAAGCACCCCGTAATCTTTTTGAGTTTGGCAAACACGTAGTCTATGTGCTTATCGTATTTTACTTGTTGTCGATATTAACTCCTAAGTACATTGTGTAATCAACACTTGCGATGATTTTACAATTACACACACTGGGTTGTTCTAAGCATGAACAGTCGTGGATTTTTAGTTTGGTTTTTCTAGTCCTTTCCATATGTGAAGTTGAGAAAGTCATAGTCACAGTTTTTTCTTAGTTAACAAATAAGTTTCTGTCATGTGCCCATTTCACTATAGAATGAAGTTCCTCTTGAAGTATCTTCTCACAAGTACTGAAATCTCTATGGGAGTAAAATAGCACTGCATCATCTGCATATAGGTATAATTTTGCGGTTTGTAAATAATAATAATAATAATTTGAATTTGAATTTATTTGAATTTATTTATTTCATAAATATATACATCGTTGTAGGTCAAACAAAGTCAGAAGACTTGTGTGTCTGTACTACTTAATCAGTTACATTGTCATTACATGAAGTATTTAATTTAAAGAAAATTTTGTAGACGCTCGAAGCACGTACAATCAATGAGATAATTTACTGTTAATTACGTACTATGTTGCTACGATTCCGAAACAAAAGAGAAAATATATCGGATTCTGAATAAAATAAATTATATGCTATACAATATACACAATAATCGGAAAAAAAAAATTATATATACGTTTCAGATTATTAGTAAGCATTATAATAATAATAATAATAATAATAATAATAATTGAATTGAATTGAATTGAATTTATTTATTTCCAAATATATTACAATTATTGGGTCCAGCTAAGTCTAACGACTTGACAGCCGATACCCATTCTCTGTCTTAAAACAGTATACATAAATTAATTCTATACTAAGAAAACTTATTCGACGCTTGTATCTATTAAAGATTAAAATTAAAAGTACGTTCTCGCTTTAAGTAGATTATGATACCTCACTTTGTCATAAATTACTTACAATAATTGTCAAAGTATTGGGGCTTTTAATTTAACTTTAACACTATTAACATTGTTTTTTTTGTCATTTAAACCTACCGCATTTTCGAATTACACATTATGTTCTGTACTCTTACAAGTTACATTATTTGCTTTTAATAATTATTTTATCTATAGTTAACTTTTGAATACGATAATAACAAAATTCCAACTGGAAACCTATTTAATGCATCTCTTGGATTTACTATTTCTTTGGGTTATGTATTAATCAAAACATTGCCATTTAAATTTAACTTAAATGTTTTAAAATTATTATACATTAAAACCTAATTTTGCTTTTACACGTTTACAACTTATCTGAACTAACACTTTATTCTTAATATAACAATTCTAATAATAATAACAATAATAATAATAATAATAATAATAATAATAATAATAATAATAATAATAATAATAATAATAATCGATAATTGAATAATTGAATAGTTTATTTCAAAAATGTATACATTTATGATCCGACAAAGTCAAGAGACTTAACGGTCGATATCCTGAATAGCACATAACAATTAATGCGTGTTAACAAAGTAATAACATACGTTCCATTGTCAATGAGAAGCAGTTTTATACGTTTTTTTCCAAATTAGAGTTTGATTCTGTAAATTAACTTAACATTCAAAAGTTGACATGTATCTTTTAAAACATAGTTATCCAGTATAATTTGTTACCAGTGTCAGTATCGAGTTAAAGAAATCAAAGTAAGTGAATAAATAAATAATTAGATATATAAATATATTTTACATTATCTTGCTAAAACTAAGAACTTGGTTTGTCAAAAGAAAAAAATTTTTTTTTCAAATGTAAATCGGAGAAATTCAATAATGATTTAAATTTAATTTTGATTTTGTAACCAGTGTTTTAGTTCTTTTTGAAAATACTTATCCTATTTGGATATGTAATATTGGGCAGTATTGATTTAAACATTTTTGGACTTGCTCTTTAGAGAGCGTTGTCAATGTTTATTGTAGTAGTGAGGCATGTGGTAGTAGGTTCTCGTTGTTTGATAATTGTGCAATAAAGGTTTTTATGTTCGTTTTTCCATAATATGTAAGTATATTAAGATACTTACTACCTTTCGATGTTAAAGTATCTGCCTTTTGCAATAATTCTTGTTTTGTCATGCCCTTTTTATAATAATAATAATAGCAATATTTCATTTCATTTATTTGTTTCTCATACATACATTAGTTTTGCGGTCCTACTAAGTCGCAGACTGTTCAGTAGGTCCCGAACATATAACTATATATACATAATTAATTTACATTCTTTTTATTTCAAAGGCATTGACGCTAGAGAGTGATAGTGCAGTCCTTAAGTTCATTTAAGTATACTTAACTTAACTAATTATACCTACAGATGTGTCTTAAGTTACTCCTGTAATATTATACAATGTTAGCATTTCGTATCATAGCTTTTAATTCATTGATGAATGCTGTTTTGTTTAAATGTTTGAAATCAAATGTTATTATATAATTATACAATTTCGGTATCGTACATTTGAGCGTACGATCACCGTGCTTATTGTATTATATTTAATACGCCATGTTTCGTAATTATGTTCTAATATGATCTTAAATTCGTCATTATCATAATGATTCATGATATTATACAGTTTATAGTAACCTAAAGGAGTTAATGTATCGATTTTTGTAAAATTTCATTTTATCCAAGTTTTTATATATCATTTTTAACACTTTGTTCTGCAATTTGTTCACTTTGTCTATATACACATTTTCAACACAACCCCAGTTTTGTACCCCATATCTTAGAATAGATTCGAATAACGCTTTGTACAATATAATCATTACGTAATGGTTGGCTGTTCTATGTAACATATAAAAACAACCCATGATTCTTTTTAATTTTGAAAATATATATTCTATATGCTTACTATATTTAAGACGATTATCAATTGTTAGTCCTAGATACATCGTTTCATTTACTTGCTTAACTACTACGCAACTACAGTTGTTGATAGTAGATCAGCAATCACAACTATGTAATTTAATTCTGGTTGACCTGCCTATCGTCATGTGCGCAGTTCTGAATGTAATAGTTACGGTCTTAGCATTATTTATAAACAAGCTTTTACCATGTGTCCATTTAAGCATGTTAATCACATCACTCTGTATTACCTCTTCACACCTTTGCATATCACTATGGCCATATAAAAGTACGGCATCATCCGCGTACATATACAACACACTATTTTTAATCACACTAAATAATTCGTTCACATAAATTAGAAAAAGTACTGGTCCCAGCTTACTTCCTTGAGGTACCCCGAAGGGGCATGGCTTTAGTTCACTGTATTCATTATTAATTTTTACTGTGAAAAATCTGTTCTCCAGGTAACTCTTAAACCATTGTAGCTGCTTCCCAATAATACCACATTTCTCTAGGGCCCTTATTAATATTTTGTGGTCAATTGTATCAAATGCCTTCGTGAAATCAATACATAATGCTATTGTGTATTTTGCTTTATCTAGATTATTATTTATGTAGTCATTAAAATTACTAAGCAATTGCTCCGTAGATTTCCCTCGCTGAAATCCATATTGGTTGCAATTTATTATTTTATTCTCTTCCAAGTGTTTAAGTGATGAACCACGTATGTTTCGATCACTTTTTCAATAACTGGTAGGATGCATATCGGTCTGTAATTGTTTATATTTAGTGGATCACCTTTTTGAAGTATTGGCCTTGTCACTGAGATCTTCAATTCTTCCGGAAAACTCCGTTTTTGAAAGACAAATATAAAATTTTGATATTATTGGTCCAAACACCGTTGGATTGTAATTTATTTCAATAGGCCTTATATTGTCATGTCCAGGCGATTTATTAATTTTAAGCTGATTATTATTTTTCAATTTCGCTTTGGTTGGGAAAGGGTATAAAAATCGGCAATTGAGTTTATTTTCTTTCGGACTTATTTTGACGTGATTGCATTGCTGTCTAAGCTCACTGATTTGCGTTGAAAAATGATCAGCGAATCGATTCACTATGGTAGATACATCATTATGTTTACCCATGCTGTTCATGATTTTATCGTCTACACTTTTTGTTTTTGTTCTAAATAGAACGTTGTTTATTTCGTTCCAGATTGCCTGGGGATCTCTTGAAATACTTTCAAATTTATTATTATAGTAAGTTCTTTTTGTCTCTTATTTCATTATTTATTCGGTTACGAAATTTTTATACATATCTCTATATTCAATATTCTTAGGATTGGACTTCCGCGTTTTAAACAGTTTATCTCTTTCTTTCAGTTTTTTACACAGCTCATACGTTATCCATTTATTATCTTTTCTTATTAGTTTACTATCTTTAATTTGCCTTTTTACGACCAACTTATTATAAATTTCATGCATACTAGTTATAATATTTCTTACAAATTGATTTACGTCATTATTTATTTCCAGTTTCCAATTTTTATTGTTAATTTGTTTTTTTAGTTCGTTTCCATTAAAATTTCTCACTTTTCTGGTACAATATACCTGATTTGATTTACTTATATCGAAGGATACACATATAGGATAATGGTCTGATAGCTTATGGTGTATTACGGTAGAATAGACATCCTTGTTTTGTGTACGAATGAAAATGTGGTCTATTAGAGATTGTGTAAGCATTGCATCACGAATTTCCTCCCTGGTTGCTGCGTTAATGGCGTTGACTAGTCCTTTCGAATAAAGTAGTGACTCGTATTCGTATGCGGCTCTATTTTGCGCGTCTAACAAATTCAAATTTGCATCCCCCAACATTATGACTTCTTTTTCTTTAGCTTCCTCTAACATTTTTTCTAGCTCCGTAATGAAGTCAAATATATTCGTATCTGGTGGACGGTAAACAAAAATTGTGTGAATTTCTATTTTCGAATGAAAATATGTGAACACGTTTCTCATAGATTCACAGCTTGTTGTATCTGTTTTTATGCTTTTAATATCTATGCATTTTTATATAATATTAATAGACCTCCACCCTTCCTTTCAGATCTTAATTTATATAGGGAGTTATAGTTGTTAATGTTATAATTATTTATTTCCTCTTCAGGCGTGTTAACCTCGGATAAAAATATAATGTCAAAGTCGCTAGTTTCCAATAGTAATTGTAATTCATTCCAATATTTCCTTAAAGAGCGAATATTTAATTGAAAATATTAATGGCCTCCTGTTTTACAGTAGTTCTAAATAGATTCCATTGCTCTAAATCACTGCTTACTTTAAACTTAATTTGTGAGTTTATAATTTATTAATAACAATAATAAGAATAATATTAGCAATAATAATAATAATAATAGTATTATTATTATTATTGCAATAATAATGGAAGGGAGTAAAGTCGAACCAGCACCTCCGCGTGGTACTCCCCGGGTAAAGCTAACGCTGGTCGCAGATTGTTTGTCAGTTAATCGTCCTTCCGTTCGTTGTCTGCATTTTGTTTTGAAGAGTAAACTTCTTTAACAAATCAAAAACTAAAGTGTCTATATGACCTGCGCGTTTGCCGTGCGTGGCGACCCGTGAGGAAGGAAAAGGGGAGCCTGGTAGTTGAGGGGTCAATCCTAGATCTCTTCAACACGTTACTTTGACCCTGGCTTCTTCCAAGACGGGAGGTTCCTCCTTAGCCAGGTTTGGACCAATCGGCTTGTTGACTCTTTGTTTGCTTTTACTTTCTTCAAGCTTTATCTGTCCTTTTCTCTTATACTAATTTTCTTTGGAGTCGACGCAGGCAAGTCATTGCAAGGTAGGGAAATGCTAGTTTTCCTCAACTTGGGTGGCTACGTTCTTTATGTATCTTTGGCGATATACTAGCATTGATCTGGCTCTGTCCTCTCAGTTGAGGCTCCGTGGCGGGTGAAGAGCGTAGGGAACAGAAATTGTCTGCTGTTTATGGCGTCTTTAAATAAAAATGAGGTCCCGTCCTCCCAAGCGGGCGCGTCTGGGGAAACGCGAAGAAAACGTCCACCTAAAACAATGGCGAATAAAGAGACGGGGATGGTCTCTCGGTTCCTACTCCTTAAAACAGTAGATGGAGAAAACTTTGAAAGGGTTAACCCTTTTCTTATTTCAAGATCTACTCAGGGTCTCGTTGGAGAAATTAAAAATATAAGGAAAGTTATAGAAGGCTTAATACTAGAAACTGTTAATAATAAACAATCAAAACGATTGATGGACGTGAAAATGTTTTGTAACTTTGATGTTGAGGTAAATCCACATGGCACTCTTACCTATAGTAAAGGCGTAATATTTTGTAAAGATTTGCTAAACTGCTTAGTTGAAGAAGTAAAATTGGAACTGAAACGTTATAGAGTAGTGGATGTACGAAGAATTTTAACAAAAGAAATGAAGTTATGATTGAAACGCCTACACATGTCATAACATTTAACAACCCTATCTTGCCTACTAAAATTAAAGTAGCTATCTATAGCCTGGAAATCAGGCGATATATTCCCGCACCAATGAGGTGCAATAAATGTTTAAGGTTTGGTCACACAGCGAATCGTGTAACAACTCAGAAACATGCAGATGTGGAAGGTCCGTACATGAAGGTAGCCAATGTGAATCTCCGATCTAGTGTGTAAACTGCAAAGAGTTACACGATACTAGAGATAAAAATTGTCCGGTGTTTAAGATGAAAAGTGCAATTCAGAAAATTAAGGCTATAGAAAATATAAGCTATATGGAAGCAAAGAAAAGGTTGTAGTTCCTACACCTGTTGCTGGCGCATCCTACGCACAAACAACTCTGAAATAACAATAAACATCGCCAAAAGAGTGTGTGACATATTGGCACCAACAATAATATCGACTATAATGGACATTCGAAACATGCCTCCCACATCGACACAACATCCGGCAACACTTGATGAGACCGCTCTTAGCGAAAAAGAAAACGAGAAACTCAGGTCACTGGAGATGAGTCGGACTTCAGTACCAAATCCAGAAAGAGAGGATGGCCAAAGAGTGTTCCAAGGAAACCGTCCTCTTTATCAATCAAAACCGAAGATCCCACATATCCGGGAAACGATAGCTGTTACTAGTCAAATTTTTCTGTGATATTAGTCGTTCTATCAGCAATCTGTGATATTTTGTTAGAAATACCAATCTGTGATACAAACGTCCGCATGTTCGTTTAATATTTGTCGTAATTTGTTCTAATCGTTATTTATATATATATATATATATATATATATATATATATATATATATATATATATATATATACATATACAACCATACATTATTACACAATGGCAGAATGCATCATCCAGTAGAATTGCAATGGAATAAAGTATCATTACGCTGAACTAAAAACGCTGATTATGGAAAAGATGCCGTTTGCGATTTGTCTTCAGGAAACTCACCTGAAACAAAAAGAATCTTTTAATATTAGAGGATACGTTACATACCGTGTTGATACACCTGATAGTAATCGAGCGCATGATGGTTGCGCCATATATTTTAAAGAGAATTATCCATCCAGATTAATAAAACTGAAGTCAAATCTACAAGCTGTTGCAATATAAGTGGACTACCCAATTTAAATGAACTTGTGTACCTGATGATAAGTGGACGAAAGCACGGTACCTAATTATGAATAATAAAAGAAATCTTGGGAAAATTATGTGGCATCCATAGATAAAAACACCACATTGGTATCTTCTTTAGCCACCATTCAATGTACAACATGCAAAGTAAGTTGCAGCTAGCAATCAACACCTTATGTATACATGCACAAATCAAAGGATTTCGAATATCAACTGCAAAAGAAATTGCATGCATTTCTGTAGAAAAAGACAATGCAAAATAGATCCAAAACTGAGATTAACGGACAGTGTAAATTCCATGCGTTGAGGAAATAAAATTTCTTGGCCTAATATTTGACAGAAAGTTACTATGGAACTCCCAAATAAACAAACTGGTCGCCGAGTGCAAGAGAATTATAAATATCATGAGAAGTCTGGTACACATTACCTGGGGTGCGAGTAGACCACTCCTCTTAAAAATGCACAAATCCATGGTATTGTCCAAGATTGATTATGGAGCAACAGTATACGCCTCAGCGAGAAAAACGAAATTAAAACCACTCTTAAGCATCCAAAGTCAAGGTTTTAGATTAGCGACTGGAGCATATAGAACGAGTCCCTTAAGGTCAATTGACTGCGAAAGTGGAAACCCACCGTTGGACCTGAGAAGACTATACTTGCTCATATCCTACGCATCAAAACTATGGGCACAACAAAACCATCCGTATAAAACGACTTCTTCGGGAAAGTCCGATATACCAGTGTAGACCAACGATAAGTAAACCTGCCTCTGTACGTTTCCAGGAATACTTAAAATGCAACGAAACGATTCCAAAATTGAAAGCACTAGCATGTGTGGCTATACACCATGGACGGTACGCCCCATAGTAATCAAAGCGAGCAACAATGCCAAACAATATATCGTTACCTACATGTAAAATACCGTTAACGTAGTACGTATATATGTGTATTCGAACAAGATAAGACAGAAAGCGTTATACTATGTGAAAACAACTACACACATGGAGTTTGAGTAAAGACACATCTATCATCTATGCGGGACCGTTTGCAATCTGAGAGCACTCCTTCATATCAGAGATTGTAACGCTGCCCAACAAAAGTTTGGCATACTATCCAAAACTATTCGGCATTGACCTGCATAAGAGACATATTTTCAATTGATCCATTAGTCATTAAAATCCTATCACTACATCAAAACCTGGTTACACAAAACAAAAGCATTCAATTCTTATGGATCAAACGCCTTCCTAATAATTGTGAAGAAGAACGCCATAGCAAAACGTATTAACATACACGTCGAACGTGTTTCAAAATTGTATGGGACCAATCGAGCACAAAAATCATATTAAAAACACAATACACAAAAAATGACAGGATGACTGGGACAAAGGCAGCGAAAGGCTCAGAGAAGCAAAAAAATCTGTAAACACTTGGATGTTCCCACCGGAAATCAATAGAAGGGAACAAGTAGCTATAACCCGCTTAAGACTAGGTCACACTAACCTTACATCGAATTATGTGTCGAGTTCCAGAAGACAACCCGTTTGCGATATATGCAACGAAAGAGTCACAATAAAACATATATTGATCTACTGTAATAAATACTCAGAGCAACACATCTGAAAAGTAAAAAATGGAAACATTACTAAACAACACTAGTGAATCACTAAACACAATGATAAACTTCTTGAAGAGTACAAATATACTAAACAAATTATGACATAAATATTAGTTCACGTAGGCGGCTAATGATCGTAGCAATTGGTGTCGCCTTAGCCAAAAAATGTAGTAATTATAATAACAATAATAACAGTAATAATAATAATCATAATAATAATAATATTTGGAGTTTGATTGTCCGTCATACTCATCCTCACGGACCTTAGCAATTCCTCCCTACCCATCTCCAATCCGTCCCGACGTCCACCCTACAATTCGTTCGTACCGTCTTCTTTGCAAGTTCTGGTATGTCTTATGGTTTGTGTTCTGGAGACCACACTTCTTAAAAAGGCGTAATTCAAGGCGTTACACGTACCGTACCGAGATTTGAGTGGCCACACGCAGTTGGTCGTTAACGGTATCTGTCATGCAACTGGCCACCCTGGCAGTATTTATAGCCTTGCCATGGTAAGGAGCACTGCCATGATGGACGTAGACTTCTTCCCAACTCGTGGGACTGACATGAATGAACCTTGCCAATCTGTAGAGTACCACCATCCGAAATGGGTGCTGAGGAGGACAGCGAAAAACCTCAAACTGGTAACCCCTTTGCCAAATGAGGGGCGGTGTGTAGGTCTTCTGTCTCTAAACGGTTGAGCCCCACCCAGAAATAAAGAGAAGAATGTGTAGAAGCAGAACAAAGAGATGTAGAATCGACGGGGAAAATGGAACAAACACATGGAAAATGATTAGTTATCAAGTAAAAGAAAAAGGTATAGAAAACTTAAACGAGCGCCGACGGACAAAGTCATAGAGATATTATCATCTTTCAGTGAGTTTTATCATATTATCACCATGGACAAGCTTGATCTATTATCACTATCACCATTTCTTATTCAAAACGTATTTTTAAGGCTGTAGGAAAACTGTATTAATTAAATAAGTTGGTGCAAACCAACTTAGCGTAAAGGTCGAGAGTCAGGAAGATCTATTTAAGCTTCGAAAAATGGAAAGGATCGAAACGAAAAGTGTAGCTATAAAACCGGACGACCGAATGAATAAATCAATTGGTGTAATTACTAGTTCTGATATGTTAATATGTAGCGAAACTTCACTCAAAATCACAATTAATAAAGCAAAGCTTCCTGAATACATTACAGCAGCTTACCTAAACATTAAAGTCCGCCCATACATACCGAAACTCTTAAGGTGCTTCCAATGCCTGCAATACGGTCACCTATCTAAATGGTCCACAAACCAACAGGTATGTGTATGTGGCAAACCACAGCATGACAATAAGAACGAGTGCCAATCACCACCAATCTGTGTGAACTGTAGTGGGCCGCATGAGTCCACATCACCTACCTGTAAAATTATCGAAAAGGAGAAGGAAGTGTGTAAGGTCAAAGTAACACATAATGTGACATATAGGAAAGCGAGGGCAATGGTGTACGGGAAACATACGTGCAAAGAGACATATCACGCCGCTCGGGCAGTAACCACCAAAATGAGATAAGATGCCCCGTGAACAAAGCGAATGTACCCACAGTACCGATTTAAAGCTGGTCGACCAGTGAACAAGCGCAGGAAATGGAAGAAACTGAAATGGAAGCTGAAGCTACACCATCCCTACAACCAAAAACAAGGAAAGGCTGGCCACGTACCAGTCAACGGAAAGATCCGTTAATCACTACTTACGTTGGGAAAGAAGAACCACACAAACAATGACTGTGTTAGTAAATCTGAGGTAATAAATTTGTGATATAAATCTGTGATATAAATCTGTGATAATAAATCTGTGATATTTTTAATTTATTTAATTTCATTTTTTTATACAATTTTCATAGTCAATTGCCTAATAACACCTCTTTTATTGACGAAATTAATGAGCTAATTAACTAACAGTTCACGTATTCGATGTATCAACAACTGAAAAATCGTGCAATGGAATATAGGAGGTATTAAACGCAAGTACGACGAATTAAGGCATCTAATTGGCCGATACAATGCGACGATTTGTGCTTTACAAGAAACCAAACTAAAACCGGGAGAATAATTCAGATTTGATAAATACAAGTAATTTAGGAAAGACGTACAGACCGCACCAGGAGCCATTGAGGAGTAACGCTGATGATAAGAAGCGATGTTCGTGTAAGAGATCACAATCTCAATATCTATGCAAGCGTGTGCAGACGAAGTGAACTACCCTCTAAAATGTACATACTGAACATTTACTTACCAGATAACTCCTGGACAAGGCCGCAGTTTAAAGACCTCCTTTCTCAAGTATCTGAGCACAAATTTGTTGTTGGTGACTTTAACTGCAATATCCTCACATGGGGATCATTAGTCACCTCGGCTGGAGGAGCTAAGCCAGAAGAAGCTTAAACGATACTATTCTCTTTATTCTAAATAACAGCCAATATACGCACTTCAACGTGGCTAATGGGAGCTTTAGTGCGATAGACTTAACAATCGCATCGCCGTACTAGTCAGTGAACTCCACCTGGACAGTATTAGAAGAATTGCACCACAGTGATCATCTTCCAATTGTGATAGACCAAAATGGTCACAATGGGATGTGTTTGCCGAAGCACTAATCACTCCCGACGTTGATGTCGAGATAGGTTGCTAACATAACCAAGGCTATATTAGAGGCAGCAACAAAACACATCTCATTCTCAAAAGGCAAGCTAAATCGGTGCCCAGTAACGTGGTGGACTCGAAATTAAAAAATTAACGGAGAAAAGAAAACGCTTTCAAATATATTGCAAACATCGAACTGTGGAAAACCTGATATCCTTTAAATGATCCCGTGCGCAAGAAAGACGCCTAAAACGAGAAACTCAAATGCAATCCTGGCGGAAATATACGAGTACATGTACTTCTTCCAACAACAGTAGTCAGGTGTGGAGAAAAGTCCAAAACATCATGGGAACGAGGAAACCACCGACTCTCCTGCCATCAATATTCAAGGCGAAATAACA
The DNA here is from genome assembly GCA_036346205.1 of Vesta saturnalis. NCBI lineage: Eukaryota > Metazoa > Arthropoda > Insecta > Coleoptera > Lampyridae > Vesta > Vesta saturnalis. The sequence continues at coordinate 60,969 of JARFJB010000516.1, forward strand.
AACAATCTAGTTCGGTGTCCAACCACCTCGCCAATTACTTTGCGGAAACTTCCAGTAATAAGTCCTACAGCGAGAGATTTCTACGATTAAAGAAAATGAAGAAAAGAACATTATTGATTTCAGGGTTGACGATGACCAAAGATATAATTTACCTTTCACGAACTGGAAAACGTATTGAGTAGCTTGAGAGATTCCACGCCAGGTTCCGATAATATCACCTATTCTATGATCCAGCATCTTCCCCTACAATAAAAATGTGTATTAAATGTATTTAATAAGATTTGGAGTACTGGTACTTACCCAACTAAATGGAAAAAAGCCGTCATTCTACCCTGCATAAAGAAAACGTAAAATTTAAAAAAGGATAAAATAAAAATAAGGGGTTGTGTCGTGGTTATTAATTCACCCCAAATATTATTTATACTTCTAATGTCAACTAGAAGATATTGAGTCTTTTAGTCAATCGGAGATTAAATGGGCCGGATCTTAAAACTTTGATTTGATTTCATTTAGAAAATGAGTGTTTAGATATGTTCGCTTTCGAACATTGATGTAGCCTCAGCCTGTACATAGATATTTGAAAATCTCGAACGCCAACTTATTTTATGGAAAACAAGTAAACCTTAAACGTAATAAATTTAAAACTAAAAAACAATAACAAGGTTAATTATGTATAACTTCAAATCAAGTTATAAAGAAAAACAAAACTAAATACTAATGTTAGTAAACTTGGATTAACTTAAAAATTCATTATGAATTAATGCAGTATTTTTACATTTTCGTTGTTACTGTTGTACTGTTACTGATACTACATACTGCTGGATACACGCTTTTAAAGTTGCTTGTGCAATAATTCTTGAAATGGAAAAAATGACAGGGTTTAGATATTTGTTGATCCCAAATATGTAAATTCCTTTTGAAAGCAGTTAGACTTAGTTGATTTAAACGGGTTAAGGTACCATCCATTTATAATTCTTCTGCATAGCAACAAACTTTTACTGCGTCATCCTAGATCAATTGAAATTTATAGCGTACAAATGACGGTAAACTTAGTTGTACAATGAAAATACGCAAAAAGTTGCCGTAAAAATAAAAGTGCCTAAAAAGGTAAACATCCCAAACAATGTAAAGTAGGTTCAAATTGCACTTACTGTAAAACTATACAGCACTTTTCAACAAAATTTTAAAGAGCTTTATCAGATACTTCATTTTGACCAGATAATAAATGAATCTTTCACAAAAGACAACATACACTTGTGATGTTTTAAATCTGGAAAAGGCATTAAATACCGTCTGGCGATATGAAATTTCCAAAAATGAAATTATGGGTATTACTTGGTAATGTACGTAATCTGATGCAAAACCTCTTAACTGACCGACGCATTTCGGTTCAAGTTAGAAGCTTCTTGTCGCAATCGGTCGCTCAAATAAATGGAATTCCGAGGATCGGTTCTGAGTGTGACCTTGTTTAGTATTGTGATTAACGGAATAGCGGACGGAATAAGCAGATTGCTCTACGTTGACGACGTCGCAATTGCTGTAACCGGCGATGACGTTAAGAAAATGACGGAAGGACTACAAATAGACATTAACATCCTATCACGTGCAGCTGTAATGAAAGTATTTAGATTTTCTACAAGATAGACGGTATGTGTACACTTCTGCCGTTTGCGGAAACCACGATGATCCGCTAGTTTTCCTCAATACACAGCCCGTTCCTGTTCTGAAAGAAGTAAAGTTTCTTCGAGTCACGTTCGGCAAGAAGCTCACTTGGAAGGCACATATAACTAATATTGTAGCTAACCATACAGTCATTGAACTAGCTAAGGGCGATATCCAGTTTTAGGTGGGGTGCAAATCAGCAAACGTTGCGAAACGTTGTTAACGCCTTTATATGTAGTAAAATCCAATACGGCTGCTTACATGAACGCGGCGAGGTCACATACAAAGAAAATAGAAGTGGTTTGGCGGAAAGCTATGCACATTGTGACAGGTGCCTTCAGTACATCGCCAACAGAATGTTTACATATGGCAGCGAACATATTGCCAATTTCATTACGCTACCGGAAGTAGCATCAAATATGGGTATAGGACCTTAGAGCACGACAACCATTTCCTTACAAATGCACTGAAAAATCCGAGAGGCTGGATAGATATGAAAGGCAACAGACACGCATTATTTCAAATCCATCGAGGCCTGGAACAAAATTATATCCTGTCAACATCTTATGGAAATTAAAAGAAGCAGTTAGCGATTGGACCTTGAAATACCGATTACGATGAATACCCTATTAACGAACAGCAGTAGTAGCAGTCGCAACTCTCTCAACATAGCTACCGAAAGATCACTCGAAGGCCCAGATGATAAGATTATTTTCACTTCGGCGTGTAGCAACTACACTGGATCGAGCGTTGCGGTTTCTGATGGAGCCGTGTCTCTTCTTGGTTTTGCCACCGCTAAGCTCTCTGCACACTGCGCACAAGGTCGTAATTATCAAAGCTTTGGATATGTGTAGGAAATACCAAAACACGAACAACTACATAACGACCACCTCCAAACAATTAATTGAATCTGTACAAAATATATTTGCAATAGGCGACTTAGAATTGTTAATAATACAGAAATGGAACACCTTAAAGACCATTGGTATCGTAGTCACGCTGTTGTGGACTTCTTCCGCAGTAAAAGCGTTTACAGTCGTATCCTCTTGTGCCTGGAAAACTCTTACGCAGCCAAATGTCAGAAACTCACTGCCAGTATATGCAAAAACAGATATCCTACAGTATATAAATAGGATTGCAGCGATAGAATGGCAGAAAGACTGGGAAAAGAGTCAACGACGTCTCAGACGAAGGCTTCGCACTTCCCAGGCAGGAGTTATTAAGATAACTAGACTCAGAATTGGACATACGCGCATAATCCACTCTTACTTACTGTTAGGCAAAGGTGCACCTATGTGTCCCCAATGCGTTTAACAACCGCCAACTATACCTCATATCCTTGAGGAGTGTCCTAGGATGAACGAATATCGTCAACTATCACGTATTGACGGGACCTCTACGGAAATACTAACTGTCGCGAACACAATGGGTAGAGTGTTAGAGTTCATCAGAAATGTGGAACTACGAATATATATGAAGAACCAAATGGATAATACGTTTATCACATTCTAACCCCTGAATAATGTGCCAATGGCCTCCGATGTCGACGCATGCTGTAGTAGGGTGATAAGGCACGAAAACAGGAAAAAAGATAAATAAAGACAATAATAATAATTAAATTATGATAAAGATATTTTGTAAAAACTGTGGAACCAAGTCATAAATCGTTTTGTTGTTTTACAGTTTGTGCTTATGACAACTAGACTTTGCTGTGTATTATACAAAAAATATAAATGTTTGATACGGCAATGTTTAAATAATAAGTCTGAATTATTTGACTTAATTGGCTTATTTACCCAGTTTGTGAAAATAGGCCGATCAACTCAACTAATATAAAACCTGAGTTACAAAACACTTATAAAACAAGTCTGAAGTTCTACTTAAAATAATACCTAAGTGGTAATAGAAAGTATCGGGTATTTAAGTGTTTACATTCTGATTGGGTATCGCTTCGCAACTTGCTTTCGGGTGTCAGCCCCTGGTCCCTTGGCGTGAAATTTGAATCTGTATTTAAGCCTTTACATTCTGATTGTTTATTTGAGAAATTTGAACTTGTATTCTAATAAGGCTAACTTATAAGGCAGGTATAAGGCTTCGCAACTTGCTTTCGGGTTTAGCCTCCTGGCCCGCTTGGCGTGAAATTTGAATTTGTATTCTATAAGGGGCCCTAATGTTAACTTTTAAGACTAGTGTAGGGCTTCGCAACTTGCTCTCGGGCTTCGCCACTTGCTCTCAGGCTTCGCCCTTATGCTACCTCTTCGCTGTAAATTTGAATTTGTATTCTAATAAGGGGCCCCAATGATAACTTGTAAGACAGGTGTGGAGCTTCGCAACTTGCTTTCAAGGCTTCGCCCCTTGTCGTGGCCCCTTCGCTGAAAATTTGAGGTTGTATTCTAATAAGTGGCCCTAATGCTAACTTGTAAGACACGTACAGGGTTTCGCAACTTGCACTCGGACCTTCGTTCCTTGTCGTACCCCACGAGCTCATATTATGAATTTGTTAACAGCGCCATCTACTTGTGTATATACTAACGAATGGTTTCTGTAGTATAGCTGGCGCCACCTAGCGGTATATTTTAAAAGCACATACAGGTTCCTGTAGTAGTTATAGAGGAAATTTGAAATAAGGGCTTTTAAGGTAAGACGTACGTATCTGGTCCTCAACCAACCGATCAATCTCGATCAAATCAAACAACTGGGCTTCGTCTCTTGTTCTAGCCCCATGCCGATAAATTTGAATGTATGATCTACTAAGGGGTTCTAATGCTAACTTGAACCTACGGCTTGTAGCGTCCCCAGGTACCCCATCTTGAAAAGTGTAATTTGAACTTATTTGAAAGAATGCAAATTCAAGAACAAAACAATCGCTAAGTGATTTATCTTGACTTTACTGACAATAATGTTACTATTACCCAAATGAATTGCTTGCCTTACACTGACTTTCCTGGCAATAATTAAAACATTAGAATTTATTTACAAGTCCGATATTTAATTACTCGCAAACCTCAAATCTGATCAAAAGTGGTTCAGTCCGATAATGTACTATTGTGGAAAAGAAGCATTAATAAAACCCACTTTATTCATAAATAAATAATTGTATAAGTACATTAATAAATCAAATAACAAAAAAAACAACAATGAAAGGGTTAATATATACAGGGTGACATAGAAAAAAGTGCCATGCATAGTACCACACGATAGAGGACACTAAAATAAGAAAAAAAGTTCCTATGAACTTAGGTCCGCAACGACTTCGTTTAAAAGATATAGGGTGTTGAAGTTTAATTATTTTTTTGTTTTTTTCTTAATGTCTTCTTACAATGATGTAATAAGCGGACTTTTTTATACAGGGGCTTTTATCACGCAGAATTCAAATATGACCTTAGTTCTTTTATTACTGAAGAGCAGTAATCATATTACAAGCTCCCACGACAAATCCACCTATTTTCAAACCTCCTTTCAAAAATTTCGTTACCAGTCAAGAAAAGTGAGCTAGCTTGCCATCAAGCATAAAGTCCACTCTTGCAACAATGTCCAATGAAACATCTTCTAATAATGTGTTCAGGTTATTCCTTTTCAACAGTGCGACGAGTTCTGGAAACTCCCACTATTAACTTTTTTTTTTAAACAGGCATCTTCACCACCCATCTTCATCCAAACGCCTATGCACGTCAATAAATGTTCGATCATTAGGAACCTGTCCTAATGGATATCATTCTCGATAGATACGTTGAGCTTTGGAGAAATTTGACCGAGCTTCTCAGTCAAATTTGCATGCATCAGGTGCATTCTTCTCGTAAACCGTTGGTCCTAGCGACTTCAAGAAGGTATACCTTTCTGAAGTAGAGAAGATGGAAAAACAAATTTTTCCAGTCGAAAATGACATACAGTGTAAGACAAAAAAGTTAGGGCTGATTCAAACAAGATGGAAACCTGTATGTGGCGCCCTCTATTAGTAATAAAAGAACTAAGGTCATATTTGAATTCTGCGTGATAAAATACCCCTGTATACAAAATTTCGTCCGTCATTGTAAAAAGATATTAAAAAAAAAACAAAACATAAATACACTTCAACACCCTATATCTTTTAAACGAAGGCGTTGCGGACATAAGTTCATAGGAACTTTTTTCTTATTTTAGTATCCTCTATCGCGTGGCACTATGCATGGCACTTTTTTTCTGTCACCCTGTATATTGCAACATCATTAAATCAGGTTAACGTGCGTACAAAATTATAACATTAAGAGCTTAATAAATAACGAGCAGTTTAGCTGCACATAAACACAATAAAAACCATGTAGTCACCCCCACAATTGAGTCATAAATAAATCAGAATAAAACCAATCACGTCAGTCTTTAAGTAAATAAACAAATAAAATAATAAGGCATATAAAATACAACAACAGTAAAATTGCACAGGTGATAATAAGGTAAATGTAAGGACAAAGAAAAACATAGACAAGGAATTTACACGTACCCAATTGTTTAGTGATACTAAAGCACAAAATACATACGTAAAATTACAACAAATTACATATAAAGAGAAATCCGTTCGCAGACTAACAATTCTACTTAAACAAACTGACATAAAAAAAAAACTCATTAAGCCAAAGCCTTACAAGGGTAAGTTGTAAATAGTTGATAACATCGTGATCGATATATAAGTTTGAGTGCATTAGCAAAATACAGCGCCCCTTTCTCAGTTTATACATTCATCTATACGACAATAAAAACAATAAAAATAAAATTCGAGGTGTTTAATGGTCATCTAGACCCGGGAGTATGTACACACTCGGCAATTAGAACCAAGCTGGATTCTGTACACGCTCGTCCAGGTCCACCTCTACACGAATATATATATATATATATATATATATATATATATATATATATATATATATATATATATGTATATACACTGTGTCCGTAAAGTATGGAACAAATTAATTTTAGCTAAACAGACCATTTTAAGAAATAATCCTGAAACACGTCGATTTTTGATTTTAATTTACCGTATTTTAAAATAATAATCTAATATACAGGGTGAATTACTTTCGAGTAATGACGTCACCGCCATTTTTTTAAATGGAACACCCCCATTTTGTTTCAATTTTCGGATTGCTCTAGCTGAGCTGATTCCAAAAATGTATCACATGTTGATTCCAATTGGTACAGGGTGGACAAAAATACAATAGTTTTGTGTGTGCTCATAAAGTAACGCATAACATTCTTTATTAGTTAAATTAACAATATTATCAAAATACTTGTTGTCTAGCGGCAATTGGTTTAAATGTAGTTTGTAATGTTTTGTTACATTATTAGATTAATAAAATGAGCTGTTTTCAAACATGTTTGGTACATGTGATCTAGCAGACAGGATATGAAAGAAATTAATTCTTATCAACTTAAAAACATAGTCGTCTAGTTTTTGTCAAATGTCATTATTTGTTTAGTAATTTATTGATGTTCAGTGACAGTTTAGTACTACAATATTTATGGTATTCGTGAATGTTTTAATTATTGCTTGGATTTAATTTAAAGTAGAAATGAACTTAAGTGTAAAACAAAAATTAATTTGTTCCATACTTTACGGACACAGTGTGTGTATATATATATATATATATATATATATATATATATATATATATATATATATATACAACCAACAATGCTAATTCACCCAAATACAAGAGTGAGGGAGCCCTGTACGGTCTTTTATTTTAGCAGATCTCAGCTTAATGAGCCCGTGTGCGAATGAGATACGTTCAATACGTTACAAAGGCTTGTAAAATTATTTGCTGCGATTTCATTTATACAAAAATACCTACTTACACTTGAATATATTCACCTTAGTTAAACACTTAACCACCAACACGATTAGTTAAGGTACGCGCCGCGACGATTAATTACAGATTACATTTGGAAAAATTTACATGAAAACATACGAAAAAAGAAAAGAATGAATTAGCGTTTTCGTTTTGCTAAAAGGTACACGACAAAATATTCATAGACCGAACGGTTTACAATAGGAGTTTCTAATTAAAACAATAAAAGCAATCCGGCTCAATTAAACGTTCAAACGCAACTGCCTGTCCTACGAATTCAAAACTAACTATATCTGCTCCCGAAAAACCCCCGTGTTTTTCAAAAGTAATAAAAAAACGTTGGAACAGTTTCATGTTAATTATTGCACGTCATCTTAATTTTAAAAATATACATTCATCCGTAACAAGGGCTACATTTAGGTCTTAAGTTTCAACGTACCAAAAAAAGATCCCTTTGGATTTGCGCTATGTTCCGCCGTAATGAATTATTAAATCAGTGACATTTTTACATCAAGAGTGCGCGTATAGAAATTTTCAACAATTCGTCACGCCAATTTCGGCAGAACACCCGTTTCTCTACCCTAATACACGTTTCCTTTTTCTGTTCAACTTTTGCTCAAATATCAATTACATATATTCCCACATTTCTTACGTAAGACATAAAATAAAATATTTCGAAAATATTAGCAAATTAAGACGTATTACAAAGATATTAAAAAATCCACTAATTGTCTTTTCTATCGCAGTAACAATGGCGACTTGGCAAACGTTTGTTACAATAATAAAATTTTCGCGGTCCGCTACCTACAGATTGTTCTAATAAGGGGGTCTAACGCTAACTTATAAGACAGTTATTGGGCTTGGCATCTTACTCTCGGGCCTTCGCCCCCATCCCATGGCCCAGGAGTTCAAAATTTGAATTTGTCAGTGTAAAAGTCATGAATTGCTTCTATAATAGAGGCTGGCGTTATTGGAAATGGAAAAATCAAACAAACAGGTAAATCACAATCAATCAAGGCAATTAATCAAATCAGTCAAATCAATCAACCTCAATCAAATCAAACAAGAAGCTGAGCTAACAATTCTTCATAACCTTCAGGTGACGATTCTCCCATTGTACATACCTAGCTCCTATGAACGACCGCTTATTTTGTAGATAATTCTAACTGACACTCAGAGCTGATATTCTCCCTAAACGTGAGGTCACCGGCGTGGGAAAACAGTCGATCATCCGCAAATCAATCTCAATCAATCAAATCATAGCTTACAGCCTTTAAAACAGATTACAATTCAAAATACTGGTTTGACTTAACTTACAACTTACTAAATCCAACCAAAAATTCAAAAATACATGTGGTAGTCTTCGGCATTACTATCCATATACGAACATCAGGTTAGCTCGTGACACTAGTACCGGTTTTTTGCATACAATGTTAAAAATATGTTTTACATAAACAAACTGACTTTCATTTTCAATTTTGCTAATACATCGATTTCGTTTCATAAGGCAGTTATAGGAGGCTGTGTTTTATTTTACACAACGCTTATCATTATCATTAGACAACCATAATAATAAGAATATCACTTAAATTCGAAATGCCTCTAACAAAAAGGGCCCTAGATTTATATACAAACTTGAAAGTACTTTTCGTTTTTGAAAACGGTGCAAATACCCCTGGGGATAAAATAAACAAGCTGACTTTCATTTACAATCTTGATAATACACAATGTTTTTAAACTAGAATCGAATTCATTTCGTAAGAAAATATACAAGGGTTGAAAACACCCCCGAAAAGAATCCGCCCCCCCCATCCGACATCCCCCCACCTCCACTATCCTACTCCATCAATATGATGTCACGTCATCAGCTGCGACCCTTCTACTATTGTTTTTAATAGTAAATTTTGAGCTATTATTAATTATTTAATTGCTTTTCTGCAGTGGTTCTGCACCAAAATGCCATATTGAAGTAACGATTGTACAAATCCAAAGTAAATAATTTTTAGTAGTTTAAAGTGCATATAATTCATCAAATTATTGAATAGGTAGAACAGCGATCTAATTTTATTGGTGATATAGTTATGTTCGTGCCACCTAAGATGACAATGAGGATACTCAGATAATTTATTTTACTGAGCCGATCTATTCTTGTATTACAATCACATGATATGTAACAGTCGGGTTCCGGAAAATTCACCGCCAACAATTCACCGACAGCAATTCACCGACAACAAATCACCGAAAGTAAATTCACCGCCACAACAATTCACCGAAACAACAATTAACCTAAATCAACATTCACCGAAACAAAAATTCATCGCTCATAATAAGAATAATTATTAGATATTTTAATTATCTTCAATAGAATCTTAACAAAAATATATTACAGTAACACTCTAATTTTGTTTTCTAATTAGAGAAAAATAACTTACCTCCAGTTATTCGATTTTGATTTACCTTTAATTAATTCTTTAATTAATATAGAGATTGTGCTCAGCGTGTCAAGTTTCTTGTTGATCAGTATAATCCTGGCAATATACTTGACTATATTAGAGGGATAGCCCATAACATATTAATTTTTGTTTATATTATGTTTATTATTTTGTCGATGTTTTAATAATATTATGTCAAATATGTATATTTGCCTTACTTTTGACGATGATTTTTATTAATAAATTATATTTTTATACACTAATATTTTCTTTATTATTCTATTTATTATTACACAATGAAAGTGGGCTACCATTAAAGTTAAGCATATTTACCCAAGTACTATCTGGTGGTTATAGATAAGTTACTTTTCACTAATTAGTTAAATAATAATTTTTTTTCCGGTGAATGTTGGTTTCGGTGAATTGTTGTTTCGGTGAATTGTTGTGGCGGTGAATTTACTTTCGGTGAATTTTTGTCGGCGAATTGCTGTCGGTGAATTGTTGGCGGTGAATTTTCCTAGATCTGTAACAGTCAATATCATGAATGAGTATGTTAGTTACTGTTAAATGCTTATTGTCGTAAAGAGAGAAAAGCACGAAAAGAATTTTGTTAGCGTTGAGTGACAAAGTAGTATAATCTAACCAGTGTTTAATGTAAGACATATTTTGTTGAATTTTATTAAATAAAACGTCCCGAACTGAGTCTGTAGCGACAAGTACCATATCATCGGCAATTAAAATGATTGTAGCAATATTTAATTGTAGATTTAGCAAGACGTTTGTGTATAGCTTAAAAAGAAATGCCCCTATCACTTTTTGTCTGGTTGTAGAGTACGTACTGATGAGCATTATTTAAGTATGATCATCATAATACTCAGCTTTGGAGCAGAGATTATTATGTGGAACTATATCGAACGCTTTGTCCAGATCAAGAAATACAGCTGCACTGCATAATGATTTGTCAAAACATTCTTTTATGTAAATAACTAATTTAGCTAGCACGTCTTCGGTACCTAAGCCATCTCGAAAGCCAAACTCACTATCATTCACTTAATTACAGGTATATATAAACGTATCGAGTTGTTTGTTAATAATTTTTCAAAAACTTTAGATATATTGCTTATTATTGCAATCGGTCTGTAGTATTTACTAACTCTGGACTCCCTTTTTATATAATAGTTTAGTCATTTTAGATTTCCAGTGCAAAAAAATGGTAGCAGCAACATATTAAAAATAGTGAACGATAGCAGCCAGGCTTAAAAATTATTCAAGGTCTTCATTTTCTCGTACAACGAATCGTTTTCGGAGTACAAAGTGACGAATATGAACGTCGAGCGCTGTATGTCCATGACAGCATACAATAGAGCAAGATATACCATTTCTCTGCATCCACAATTTGCACTGCATCCTTTCGTACAATTACAGAAAATGGTATTAAGGATATTATCTGGCGCAGATGGTAACAATATTGTAATGGGCTCTAAACAAATGTTATTAAAGATTCAGCCGCACTGTTGGGATCTATGTCTCTTTCCAGCCATGTTTGAACTTGGTAATATACAGGATACGTGTGTTGCTACAGTTGTAGGTTGAAGCGATGGTAAATTTAAAGCATTATTGGATCTTGTCGGCTTTGCAAAACTTAAATACCGGTGATTAGAGAGTGAAAGGATGTTTCCTACTTAGGAGCTCCATACATTACCAATATAAGTTTCACTCCATTCTCAAACATAAGTTGTTGAGAACAATTTGTACGCAAAATATCGACACTTGCTCCACGAATATTTTAACTCACTGAAAACCAACGCACAGTACAGCTATATACTGACGCTTGCAGGTATAAGATAACGATCCATAGACTACAATAGAATGCGAGACAGCTGCTATTCAAGGTTGGTTTTCATTGGCAATTCTTAAGGTGTCTTTTCACACGTCAACATGAAATTTCATCGCTTGTTTATGGAAAACGGTTCGTCGTACGTGAAAATGAATAAGATCATTTTAGTTAGAATGCTTATTGTCAGTATAACTTATTTTTATCTTATTCCTGCGGACTGTTCAGGATTCTGCTTCCTCTTCAGTCCTGGGTATTTTGTGGGGTTCTATTGTTGTGTCTATTGTATACGTGCATACAATGTAGTGTGTGGTCTTAAGTGGTTGCAAAAAAAAGTAAATATTATTGACATAATATTATATTATTTTTGTTTGGATTGGAGATGTATACGTGGTGTGTATATATGGTGCATGGTGTGTATTGGCTCGATTCCTTGATCGCTGCATTGGTCGTCTTCGATTTTATCTTAGGGCATATGGGACGTCATCCAGGAGGTCTTAGAACTCTTCGGGGAGGTTTTCGATATTCTGGGTCAGGATAGTTGGAGGGTGTTTAAATTTATTTTTCGGTTTTCTGCTGTGGGTTCTTAGGTATTAGATATGGGTAAGGGGCGTATGTGGAATGCGCAGGATGTTTTTGGTAGCTTCTGTTTCGCAGAATATCCTACGCTGTGTGTAGTTTGTTTGTAGCGTTGTGTGATAGGTGTGATGTTAGCGTATTGTATGGCAATGTCGTTGGGTGTTCTATAGTGTAATCGGTGTATTCCCTGTAGGATTCGGCGTTCACATGAGGATATGGATTTTAGTTCTTTGGGTTGTAGGATAGCGTACAATAGAGCACGGTAATCCATGACGGGTCGTATGAATGTCTTGTAGGTATGTTGTAGGGTTTAGGGTTGACAACATCCAATACATCCCCTAAGGGCGCCCAGTCGGATTGGTTTCGTACTTTGTTCAGGGTCCTGTTCAGGTCAGCGTTCCAGTTAAGGTTCTTGGTAAATGTAATTCCTAGGTATGTTATGTCGTCAAGTAGCGGTAATCGTTTCCCTTGCAGGGAGATGGTTACGTCGTTTTTGGAGAGCAATTTGTGTCTGGTATAGTTAGGGTACCGGAATAGAATGGCTTGAGTTTTGGTGGGGTTTATGGAGACTATCCATTGATTGTAGGCTCACCGAAGTGATGCTGCATAGTTCGGTGCATTGTAGCTGGCAGGGCCTCGCTCGTTTCCAACAAGCAGGTACGGTTGTGGTTGAGCTTTACGTTCAACCAGGGGGACGGAGAGGGCTTGAAAAAATGATTTTTGGGTGTTAAATCTTGCGGAAATATTATGAATGCAATATTAAGAAGTGGAAATATAGGTAGCGGAAGGTTTAGGAGGGGGTCTAGCGGTAAGGTTTCGAATCGGAAGCAGAACGGGAAGTAGAAGGGTTGGGTGTTTTGAAAGAGCTGTGAACGGGTTTGACTGCGGGTGGAATGTAGGAAGAGAGACGGAAGATGGCCTCACTTTGTAGAAGGAAATGCGTAGCTGTCGCAAAGGATGGAAGGTGGTGTTCGAATCTAGGTTGCGAACTCGGCGGTAAGGGTATAGGTAGACCGAACTGGCTTTGCCTCACACCACGCTGGATTAAGGATCTCAGTTGAGAGTCCGATTGAATGGATTGGTTAGTATTAATAAACAATAAATAAAAGGACATTTATTTTAAAATTCTGATAATAATACCTCTTAACTGTTTGGTTCCGTTAAGTTCTTTTTGAAAGTTGCTTTAGAGTGCAATAAAATCTCAAGGCTCTAACGCTAGGAGGCCTACGTTCGATACCGATGTTCGGACTGCTGTCTGGACTATAATGGTATTACTGAACATATCTGTATTTTAAATAGGTGGGGATATATCCCTTTTCAAAACATTTATTGATTAAAATGAACAGTGGGTCTACAACTACTTTTCATTTTGTTTAAACACTTCAGTTGATATGTTATCAGAACAACATGAAGTTACGCTGTTTAAAATGATTATTGACGAGGTAAATCTGACGGTGAACAGGAATCCAGAATAAGCTTATGGGATTAACTATCACTCAAGCTTACCTTATCTATATTTAATAAATGCATTAAACCATTTGTTATAGTGAGTTTAAAAAGATACGAAGATACGAAAGAACTCGCCCTTATTTTCGAATTAGAACGAAAGCGGTATTAAGATAATTGAATAATTTAACTTAAAAAGTGATTGATACAAATTTTAACGTTTCAGAATCACTTTATACTTTCAGACACATTTACAAAGTTAAATCTAAAATGTAAACGTTTCGAGGCAGTGTCGTCGGCAAACTGTGTCAGGGATACTCCGGGCGTTGTTACACTGGGGATATCATTGGTGAAAATAAGGTATAGTATTGGTGCCAAGGCAGATTCCTACGGTACGTCTGCTTGTGGGGTGAAACTTTGTGAAAGCGATGAACCCACTAGGACTCGTGCCGTCCTGTCTGTTAGATACGACAGTAGGTGCTTCGTGAGCGCGGGGACACGTACTGCTTGGATTTCGTGAATTAGACCCGCATGCCAGACTGTGACAAAGGCCTGCTTTATGTCTAAGAACACTGCGAGGTTACAATAGCGGTGGTTGAATGCTCGTGAGGTTTCGGTTAGGAGTTTCAGCAATGGGTTCTGACAGGTTCTATTAGGTCAGAAGCCGAACTGGCTGGCGGGTAAGAGGTTATTGGATTCTATGTGATCGCCCAGCCTTCGTGCTAGGATCTGCTCTAAGCATTTCCTTAGGCAGTTGAGGAGAGAGATGGGTCGGTAAGATGAGGGTTCTGTCAGGTCGGAGAAGTTTTTAGTAATCATGACGGTCGAGGCGGATTTAGGTGTCTGATCTCTGGGGCGGTAGGTGTCTCAGTACAAGTCTGCTGAGTCCGTCTTGTTCGAGAGCGGATATTTTGCTTTTTGGAAGTAGTTGAGGGTTGGAGTGGGAGTATTTGGACAGAAAAACGGGACATTATCATCCAGGATTTTCGCAGGTAATTCGGAGTTTTAAAATCCTAAGGTCTTGCTCTAGACGATTTTTAAAGTCGTCATCGAACGAGGATCGTTAGGTGAAGTATAGACGGATTGTAGGTGGTGACGGAAAATTTCGGCCTTGTCTGGATTGCTGGATATTAAGTTCTCCAGAGGATCGGTTAGGTGGGACTTGGGTTTGGCTTTCCTTTTAGTGAGTATATTGAAGGTGTGCCAGAACTTCTTGCCATTTCTATACTTGAGATTGGAGGTGGCCTGGACCCATTTTCTTTCTGTGTAGTGTTGCTTTTACGCCGAATTAGGGCGTTTGATCGGTTATATTCGGTCTTGAGAGCGAGGTCCCTTGATCTAAGGAATTCGCGATATACTCGCCTTCTCCCTTTGATCAAGTTTACGATGTATTCTAGGAGACGTTTGCGAGAGACATCAATTGATTTTGTGAAATTTGAGGCTTCGATCGCTTCCTCGACCAGGGAGTTAAGTCGGTGACTGCTCTCTCGACATCGTGGGAGTAGATATCGTTCGCCTGAAGATTATTGGAGTTGTATTCGCTAAATACAACTCAATCGGCGTTTTGAAAATCTCTCCGGTAATGTGAGTTGGAGGAGGGCAGGGCCGAGGATGTTTTAACGAGAAGGGGTGGTCCGATGTGACGGTTTCACCTAAATGGCAATCGGAGGACATACGCTGAATTAGTGACATACAATGTGATCGATTATAGAGGCACCTTGATGACTAATAAAGGTACGATTGGTGTTCTTTATCCGGAAAAGTGGTAGGGTAAGAATACTGTGGGCTAGGCGGATACTGTTTCTATTGGTCGTGGAATCTCCGAATTGGACATGTTGGGCAATAAGATCTCCTAGGAGGATAGCATTGCGTACGGCGGAGGTGTGGTCTAGGAGCTTATTGGAAATGGCTTCTTCTGGAGGATTGTAATAACAAAGTTAGTTGCAGTGCGGTGGAAGAGGATAAGGGTGGCAGGAAATGAATTTTTGATTACGAGGGCTGACTCGCAAACTATTGTGGGCGCTAAATTGAAGGACGAATTATAGGAGGCAAAGTCAAGGGTACATTCTTAATGAGGGGCGCTTCGATGACACCCCTCGCATTAATTGTACCTATTATGGGATCCATTGTACTTAAGGCGAGGGAGAGGATTAGGGTGAGGGATAAGGTGTAGGATTAGGATCGGATGTTGTGGGTAGTGATAGCTATACCCTTGCCAACAAAGTTGACCCTGGTACGGCGTTTCAAATATTCTCTGGACGTAATGTCGACAGCTTTCGCTATGTCGGCCCTACGCTCAGGAAACAGTTGCATTAGGGTAAGGGTAAGGCAGGCGATGAATTCAGGAATGGAAATAGGATGTTTGGGTTTGTCGTCATCCTCGGTGTCTGTCGTGGAAGAAGGAGCGGTTTGGGTACGGAAGTCGCAGCCGCGGTGGTGGGAATCGCAAGACGAGTCGCGCAGGAAAAGGAGTAGGTAGCGTGAGGTCCACGGCAGTTGTTACACTTTGATGTATTCAGGCGGATACAGGACGAGGCTTTCTGGTTTCACCACAGGTGGGGCAACGGAGAGTGCGGGTAATTACTGAATATGCCCCACCTGCGTGCAAGTGGAGTAGTATTTGAGGATAAAGTTAGGGATATGGGATTGTTCAAGGGTAGTGTCTACCGAAAAGGTAGACACTGTTGGAAAGGAGGTGGATGAAGGTGTATTGCGAAGGGGTAATTAGGCGGATAAAGGAAGTAGGGTGTTTATTGTTTTGAATATGATCCGGAATGCTTTTTCTGATCTTAGGCAAGTCAATGGAGTCAGGATCTCTTCAGGAAGGATGTCCTTGTCCACGCCACGGATGACGCAGGAAAAGGATAAGGGTTAAGGGTTGGGGTTGGTTAAGGGCGGAAGCATAACGGAAGTAGAAGGTTTGGGTGTTTTGAAGAGCTATGAACGGGTTTGACTGGGTGGAATGTGAAAGGCAAGTTGGTCATAGAAGATGCCCTCACTCGTGTCGTGGAATGCGGCGGTTGTCGCAAAGGATAGCTTTACGGTGACGGGAGTAGGTGGCTTGAAACTCGGTGTGGGGAAGGTTAAACTTCGGAAATATTATGAATGCAATTTGCCATGTTTACCATGGGGTTAGTACGGGTACTTGAAAAGGGATCAGGAATGATCGTGTTCCGGAAAGGATACGAGTTGCAGTTTAAACGACGCTGGATTAAGGCTTAGTTGAGAGTCCGATTGAATGGAGGGCTTTGTTAAATTCATAAACTAAAATAAAAGGAAAATTGTTTAGCTGTCTAAAGGATTAAGGGTGGTTCTGTGCGAATCCTAGGTGCCAACTCGGCGGTGTGGAGGTTAGACCTGGCGATTTTGCCTTCACACCACGCTGGATTAAGGCTTAGTTGAGAGTCCGATTGAATGGAGGGCTGTAGTATTAATAAACAATAATAAAAACAAACTTATTAAAATTCTATATTAATCAATACCTCTTAACTGTTGTGGTTCCGTTAAGTTCTTTTTTTGAAAGTTGCTTTAGAGTGCAATAAAAATCGCAAAGGCTCTAACGCTAGGAAGAGGCCTACGTTCGATACCGATGTTCGGACTGCCCTGTCTGGACTATAATGGTATTACTGAACATATCTGTATTTTAAATAGGTGGGGATATATCCCCTTTTCAAAACATTTATTGATTAAAATGAACAGTGGGTCTACAACTACTTTTTCATTTTGTTTAAACACTTCAGTTGATATGTTATCAGAACAACATGAAGTTACGCTGTTTAAAATGATTATTGACGAGGTAAATCTGACGGTGTAACAGGAATCCAGAATAAGCTTATGGGATTAACTTCAATCACTCAAGCTTACCTTATCTATATTTAATAAATGCATTAAACCATTTGTTATAGTGAGTTTAAAAAGAAGATAGCCGAAGATACGAAAGAACTCGCCCTTATTTTCGAATTAGAACGAAAGCGGTATTAAGATAATTGAATAATTTAACTTAGCAAAAGTGATTGATACAAATTATCTAACGTTTCAGAATCACTTTACACTTATCAGACACATTTTACAAAGTTAAATCTACAAAATGTAAACGTTGTTCGCTAATTCCTACCATTACAACGCCTTAATACACAAATTGATATTCGTCTTAGAAACAAGCAAATTCATTTATACACAAAGCCCAAAATTTTGAACTTATAATATTCGGTTTAAATCCCCCATTAACAAATGTGTGATAATTTCTGAATTTCATATTATTTATCAAAACATAAAAATCAGAAGGAAAAGTAGTCCTGTCACAACTATAGAACAGTATATTGTGTACCTGATAAACTTAAAACGTCAAAGTAGGTTGCTACCATCAGCTTTTTAAATTTTAAATTACATAATATTCCTTTCTAAAATAAGTTATAAAACTAAGATCCGTAAAGGAATTAGATAACGATCTTATAGATTACTTATATAAAATGACAACGATTACTAAAACAATTTAGTGAACATATTAAATTATCATTTTATCAATTATGAAGCTATCTTTCGCGGTTATTATTTATAATAAAACTACTTAGTTTTCAATAGGATAATCATGTAATAATATTACCACTGCAACCCTGAAAGTGCTGGTAGTTGTAATAGTTTTATTTTTACACTCCCATTAAAAGTATTATAAATTATTATTTGAATAATAATATAAACTAAGAAAGTGTTAATTGTGTTATAACAAAAACGTTGCAACAATCATTGATGTTACAGGAAGAAGATTATGTAAAAAACGCAAATATGCATCAACTGAACATGGTTTCTCAACCAATAAAGTGTTCCAATTTAAAGTTAAAATTTTATAACCGGATTGGCTTATCAGAGGTATGGGTGCTTCGAATGAAATTCCTACTTAAATACAAAGAGCATTTTAATTGGATATTAGACAAAAAAATACATACTTGTTTTTCCTAAGTTTATAATATGTATAATAATCAACCAAGACCGTCCGCCCCTAGAAGTCTGACAGCCAACCATACAGGTAAGCTGGCGTGATTGTAAAATACGTAAATATGAATGAAAAAGGTGTATAGGGAAAACTGGATTTCCAAATTTAAGTGATTTCTATTTACATTAATAGTTATTTGTGTTATAAGTAAAGAAAAGTATTGTTAAGAAGAACCTACTCTTATTTAATAAAATTTTTTCGGACACTAAATGGAAATGGATTACATTTTATAAGAAATTATTTAAAAAATACGTGACAAGCGCGAGAATCAAATTGCGTTTCCATCACTGCAACAACTAAACAGAAATAAGTAAACAAAAATTTTGTCAAGTGTTATCGCGTGAAAATGGAAATAAAAAAATGCAAATCAACCTGAAATGTCGATATTAACCCTTAAAGCTATTGGTAATTTATTGAAATCACGAGATAAATATGAGAAGACCTACAATATTTTCAATTCTTGGAGAACTTCAAAGAATGTCGACTAAAAAGTTATGTTTGCTTTTTTTTCCATGAAAATGTTTATCTTTATATTTGATTACCGGACTGAAATCTTCCACGCTGTGATCGACACATTCCAAGTACGTTGAGAGTGAAAGAGAACGTCGATATATCGAGTTAAGGGAAATTACACTTATATTTAAAGCGCCAAAGTGAGGGACATGAAGCAACAAGATCAAAAATTCTATCGCAGGATGTGTCAAAATTTTTGACAGAAGCGCCTGACGATACTTTTCTTATGATTAAAATGGCGTTAGTTTTAGATCTGTATGGGGCATGTCGTAGTGAGGAGCTAGGAAATTTAAATGTGAAGTATATCGAGGATACCGGCTCTATTTTGGTTGTCACCCTCCATGACCCTAATATAGGGAAGAAACGTCTATTCACCATTATGACGGAGATGAGAGGAATTAATGTGATTGAGTTGTGCAGGAGATATGTAAGCTTGCGTCCAAAACATATCAAACACCCAAGATTGTTCATATTTTATACGAATAATAAATGTACAGTGTAAACTGTGAGGATCTACAAGATGTCGAAGAAAATTGCCCGTTATATGAAATTGTCCAACCTAGATGGTTTCACTAGACACTGTCTACGTCCAACGTCAACTACGTTTCTTGCTGAGGGTGGAGCGGATATCAGGAGGCTTAAAAATCATGGAGGATGGCATTCAAACGCGGCTCCAGAACAAGAAGATATAGAAGAAAACATTAACAATAAAATGAGGACTTCGAAAATGCCATCATAGTCAAACGGTGGATGCCACAATACGTCTGGTGGATGCTGTCCTGGAACGTACTGAATTACAGTTGGCTCTTGCATGTAGAGATTCATCATTTTCTACGTCAAATGGAGGAGCCCATCGGGAGGTTTTATGAGAATCGTCACTATCATTTAATGATTTACAGTGAAAACATGGTACGAGCAAGTTTTTCTAACGTTAATAGTTGTACGTTGTAGTGTACCCCAGGTACCCAATCTTGAAAAGTGTAATTTGAGCTTATTTTCAATAATGCAAATTCAAGAACAAAACAATCGCTAAGTGATTTATCTTGACTTGACTGACAATAATGTTACTATTACTCAAATTAAGTGCCTGCCTTACTTTGACTTTCCTGGCAATAGTTAAAACATTAGAATTTATTTACAAGTCTGATGTTTAATTGCTGGCAGGCCTCAAATCTGATCAGACGAAGTGGCCGTCTAGTGGTAGGTACGTTGTGCTATCTGAATTAGATAGGCTGGATGAGATAAGTGTTGCATCATGTGGGGCAGGTAAAAAAAATGAAACTACTCAAATTAAAATCAACGAGCTTTGCGCAATGGTGGTTCAGCCCGTTAATATACTATTGTGGGAAAGAACCACCAATAAAGCCCACTTTATTTATAAATAAGTAATTGCACAAGTGCATTAGTAAATCAAACAACATAAAAAAACAACGAAAGGGTTAAATATATAACAAAACACCATTAAATGTGGTTAAAGTGCGTACAAAATAATAACAATAAGAGAAAATGAATAAAAAGCAGTTTAGTTACACATAAACACAATAAAAAAAAGCAATCCCATGTAGTCACACCCACAATTTTGTAACAAATAATCAAAATAAAAATCATAATACCAAACATGTGGCCCTTTAAAACCAATAATGCCGGTCTTTAAGTAAATAACCACATAAAGGAATAAAACAAATTACGGTACAATTAAATACAACAGTAAAATTTCACAGGTGATAATAAGGTAAAGCAAGGACGAAAGAAAATAGACAAGGAATTTACACATCCACAATTGTTTAGTGACTACGAAAGCACAAAATACATAAGTCAAGTTACAATAAATTACATATAAAGAGAAACTAGTTCGCAGACAAATAATTCTACTTAACAACTGACACAAAAAAACTCATTCAAACAAAGCCTTACAAGGGTAAGTTATAAATGGATCACAACAGCTTGGCCGATATATAAATTTGAATGCGTTAGAAAAATACAGCGCCTCTTTCTCTGGTTACAAATTCATCTATACAACAAATAAAAACAATAAAAATAAAGTTAGAGGTCTTTAATGGTTATCTGGCCCGGGTGTGTGTACCCACTTGGCAATTGCCTTTTGCAGTTAATAACCAAAGCGGTATCATGTACCCGTTCGCCAGCCCACCTCTACACAAAGATAAATATAAACAACAAACAACAATGCTAATTGACACAAATAGCAGAGGAGGGAGCCCTGTACTGTCTTTCATTTTAGCAGATTTCCGCTTACTGAGCCCGCGTGCGAATGAGATACCTTCTCAAGGCAATGTTTGATTATTAATACGTTACATAGGCTGGTAAAATGATTGGCTGCGAGCTTTCATTTATATAAAAATACCTACTTACACATGAAAATATGCCCTTAACTAATCACAGACACATCTCGTGAACATGCGCGGTTTAACTTCAAAAAGGATGATAGTTATTTATAGATTAAAATTTGATAAACACAATACAACTAACACTCGAAAGTAAAGACAACTTAGTGTTGGCTGATTCAAAAGAAAATGTACACGCAAGAATTATTTTAAAGACAAACTGTTTACTATGAATGTATGTAATCAACCAAAAATCGATCTGGCTCGATTGACACTCTAACGGTAACTGCCTTCTCCTCCGATTTCAAAACCAAAAACCTATCTTTACTCCCACAATCGACCCCGTCTTTCAAAAGTAATAAAAATAACAAGAAACATTAATTTACGTTGGAACAGTTTCATATTAATTATTGCACGACATCTTAATTTTAAAAATATGCATTCGTCCGTAACAAACCCAACATTTACGTCTTGGGTTTCAACGTACCAAACAAAGATCCCTTTGGATTTGCGCTATGTTCAGCCGTAATTAATCATTAGATCAATGGCATTTTTATATCAACAGCGCGCAAAAGAAATTCCAATGATCCGTTACGCCCCTTCAGTGAAGGCAGTTCGAGCGAACATTTGTTTCTATCCTAACATTTGTTTTTTTCAACCCTTACTCTAATATCAATATCCCAAATATTACTTTTCCTTCAGCGAAACGTAGTCGTCGATACACCTTGGTGTTAGAAACCCCGTACTCGCGCTCTTGCACTTCTGTCCAAATTCTGACGAACTTCATTCCAAATCACCTCCGGCGATTCATTAGCGGAGATGGCAACATTTTTCCCAGGTAAGTGTCCAAATGATCCCTCGGACGCGGACCCGTGCTCAAATGGGGAACGATATTAAATAGACATTCTGTATCATTAACACGATTAGCCCAAGTAGCATGCGCATTTCGGCAGTAGACTCTAAACAACCTGCTTAGTTTTTTCATAATACGCTCCACAGGGTTGGATGCGGGGTGTCTGATGGAAGAAAACGTGACTCGGATTCCATGGCCTAGAGAACCGGTGTATTGAAGATAATTTCTCGGGATCAGATTGAATGCCCCTAGTAGGTATAATGTCCCAAAAATTTTACCTCGGGCAAAAAAAAATCGGGTTTTGTAATATTTATGGTCACATTGGCTTACTTAAATCAAACAAAAAGTTTACCAAGATGTTGTATAAGATCATGATCACAAAACGATTCAGGTACAACCAAAAGATCATCAACGTAATTGAATATAAACTGGCGTAATTCGGACCCTCAAATCACACCCCTAGCTCTCAAAAAATCTAGTTTCCCCCAGGGTTAGTTCCCGAAGGGCGAGGAGGGTTCGCATTAGGGATTAAACATGGCGAAGGTATGCTGAAACAAGGTAACGGTGACGGTAACACACTAGCAAAATTGACAGCGTGAACTCGCGACACGTCATCTCTCGGTTTCCTTGTTTCAATACCCGATAACCGTTCTAAAAAGGAAAGAACTCCATTCAAGCTCCGGTCTGAACAGACCGTTCATAATGGCAAGGGGATATTGACGCATAATCTCGTACAAAATAGCTTCCTCAGAGATGGGAGGGTCAAAAAGGCGATAGTTACATGTTATAGAGTTTATTGCGTTCAATGGCCTGTTTCTCGGGTGACCAAAAATACGCCAAAAAGCTTCTCTTAAACGAACCGTAATCTCACCAATCGACCTCATTTATCAACGCCCAACTTTGAGCACCGGCGTCTAGACACGTTTTTGCCGCTCTCAAGTAATTTTCATCCGACAAATGGTACGATTCCGCAAACTGCTCAAATTTACGTAATAAAACAACGGGATGCAACCAATGGTTATCGCGAAAAATTAGCCGCTCCAGCTTTGAAGGGGACCTAATTTTATTAGATAGCGCCAACAAAATATTGCGACATTCCGTACCTGAAAAGCTAACATCATCATTTTGATAAGATTGTTACTAATCAGGGAGTGTATTGCCATCTCCGTTCACTTTACGGGGGGTAGAGGTAATAAAGCGTTCAGAATTACTATTTCTAGCACTAAGTGACTGACCTTCACAAAAATCCGATGATGATGCTTTGTCCGTAGATAGGCCCGAACCCCGTGCACCATTTGGACATTTCCGGATGAAGTGATTAGCTTTTCGATGGTCCTCTGCATCACAGCGCTCTGCTCGAGGAGAGTTTCCGGCAACCTTCCTTTATTCCGTACAACTTCCTTTAAGACCTTCTAGTTCGGCGTCCTTAGGGCTACCATCTGAAGATCTCGTCACCGGGTTATGTCCATTAATGACACCTTGGTGGCTACCGTTCATATCTACTCCAAGAACTTCCGATTGGTCCGTAATTATTCGCATAATCACACAAAAAAATTAGTATTATCTTAGTTCATGTACGTAACTTTAAACCGTCAATAATAGTATTAACCTGAAAGCAACGGTTGCATATATCTCATGGCACAATTAAAATTTGACACTTAATGTAATAAAGAAACAAAAAGAAATTTTTAGGCTCCTATTGAAATCCCAATTACTGCGAATTTATTGTAAAGTGACAACCTCAACAATTCATTAACTTAGAAATGTTGGTTGTATGTCTATCAACTCACTATTTTCATTGAGGCAATTGGCACACACCACAACATCTTAAAGATCTGTACCTACAATTAGCAAACCGGTAGGTAGCACATTAAGTATTAATGTTTGAATAAGACATTTTTTCTTTGAAACTTGTGTAAATAAACGTACAAATTAATTCAACGTTTCGGGAACGTCCTTTGTTCCCTTTGTCAAGAATTTATTTTGATAATTTGTATATATATATATATATATATATATATATATATATATATATATATATATATATATATATACATATTATATTCAACGTTTTGGGAACGTACTTTGTTTTTGTAAACGTTAATCATAGGTACAAGTGCAATACCCTTGTATTTAATATTATATTAATAAATAATTATATATATATATATATATATATATATATATATATATATATATATATATATATACATATGTATATACATATTTTGGGAAAGGGTGAATGTTTATTTATGGTAAACCGCTTAAGGCTTCATAGGTACAAGTGCGCAACTACCGCCTGTGTACGTTTAATATTTATTCCAATAAATAATTAATAATTCTTTATAAAGGAATGGTTGCTATAAAATAAAGAGATACATTTTTTACGATTTGTAATAGATAAATATGGTCCATTTTTATTGAGTATCCGAAAAATAACATTTTATTAATAGTGCTATACAAAGAGTAACTAAAATTTCCTATAGTTTTAATTAAAATAGTGATTTTTAAATTGATCAAAAACGGACAGTGGTCTAGTATATAACTAAAGTTGTAGCAAAGAGTATATAATATAGGGAATAGAAGCAATGTCCGTATTAAATATCGTATACTCGACAGCTTTGGAGCGCTAGTATCGGCCCTCTAGTACTCATCTAATTCATTTTAGAATTGAACCGTTTTCCACAAATTTCTTCATTGCTGTTGCTACAACGTTGTCACATAACCTCCGCGATTACCTGCTGGAAAAGATACCTTTTTGATTTATGACGTTTGTTTATTTAGCGACGAATTACATTTAAAATTCTGCAAAGGAATGATCGTTTCCGTTTTGTTATTTAATTTGGTTGTTTCATACACAACATCATCGCTCTTTAAATAGGTGACTTAGGTAGAATTGCATTGTGTGGATATTTATAAAATTGTTTCTTCTGTAAAAAGCACCATATAAAATAAGTCTTTGCTAATCTGTGGTTTTTATGAAATAAGACAATACATGAATGTGAAGTTTTCGTATATTTCCCCATCCCTAAGGTAGAATAATTAATATGATGAAAGATCAAAATGACTCTTAATTATTAAAATAAAGTGTTGGTTCTTGTATTTCACATTTGTAATTTTTCAACTGTTCAACTGAACAAGCAATTCGTACTATTATATGAAACAACTAAATCGATTTATTTAGTTGTATGTTCATTAATAAAATAAGGCGCTTTACTATTTACAGCTATTTTCGCGGAAAATTTTTATTATTCTCGAATAACAATCCGGTTAACAAATGATTATGTCTTTACCTGTGTGCAAATGGTATTTTGAAATAATTATAAAACCCCATTAGCGCGTTAAAAAAAGAAAGGAAACTGATATAACAGATTGTGAAAGCGAGACTATAATTTCTGTAAATAGTGTAACTTTAGGAGAATGTGCGATTACATATGTGTCCGGGTACGTTGTTTACAAAACACAAAAAAAAATTTAATTGCAAACAATGCGAAGAATTATCTGTGGAAGATATTTTGCGTAACAAAACTAATTCACTTTTAATAGAAAAGGACTATTCGAAAGACGTCATAAACACGTTGACTGCGTTACATATCCCCGGCGGCTTGTACGGTGTATTACCCCTGTGCGGCAGCGAATTTCGACAGTTAGTTATCCTTCCCGTGCGGATGTTGTAGAATTGTTATTTCTCAACGTATTTTAATGTTACAGGTAGCGATTTATACGTATTTACGTTCTTAAAGTGATAATACTAATAATATTGTACATGCCTCCGGAGATATGTACCGCACGGAGTGAATAAGCTATTACTTTTGTGCGGCACATGCCTTCGGGGATATGTACATATATCAGGCCTGACTTCGGCACGGAGCTGCAGTAAGCGCGCACGGACTTGCACGAACTTGCCGTCTGTGTCGTCATCGCATCGTATCAGTGAGTCTGTTGTCAAAGGTGTAGTATTGTCGTGATTGTTTTCGATCGTGCATTATAATAGGTATTATTGATATCTGTTGAAGGAAATGGGTGAGAGAAGTAGAAAAATATTGCAGCTGGCAAAGCAAGAAAAAATAATTGGAGAGAAGTGTATAACATTATCGACGGAAGAAATTAAAGTTACAAGACCGTGTCTGCGAAAAGCATCAAATTCTAGCAATCATAAATACGAAGCACTTTCTGAAATTTCAAATAATTCGGATAATGTACAAAAAAATAATTTAGAAGCAGAAAATCAGCAAAATTTCCAACAAGAAAAGGAAAATGAAAATAACCATGGTAATGGTGCAATTAGTAGAATTCCTAAAAGCAAGTTAATGCAATGAAACAATATATTGAACCAAGTGAAGATTTAGAAAGTTACTCACTTGCCAGTGATCCATATGACACTGATGACTCTATAAAAGATAAAACGTACAATATTTCATCTTCTGAAACTTCAAGTGAAAACGAAGAATCTGATTTTGAAAATGATTTAGATGAAACAGGTTCTGAGAACTCAGAGGAGGTTTCAGCAGATAATTATGGCAGTGTTGAATGGGATGAAGTTAAATGATCGAGTTACGAATTTCCTATGTACGAAGAAAATTCCACGGTAAATATAAATTTTGAAAAACTTGTGAATGGCAAACCTGGAGATGTTTTCAAATATTTAGTGAATCGAGAAGTTTTAGACCTAATAGTAGCGCAAACTAATATTTATGCAAGTCAACAATTAAATCGGGGATATTCAGATAGTTCAAGAATCAAACGCTGGACGGATACCGACGCAAACGAAATTTGTAAATTCTTTGGAATTTGCATTATTATGGGTTTAACTTCAATTCCTGCTGTAAACCTGTATTGGTCAAAAGATCCTGCATATCGCAATGAATTTGTTTCCAAATGCATGCCAAGAGACAGATTTCTGTTATTACTGAAATTTATTCATTTTGAAAACAAAGAAAATGCGAATGAAGAAAATAGGCTTTATAAAATTAACCCTCTAGTTACAAGTTTGCAAAAAAATTTTCAAGCTGTTTATAATCCAGGTAGAGTACTAGTAATTGACGAGTCGATGGTCCCTTTCCGTGGAAGATTACATTTCCGACAGTATGTACCAAACAAATCTCACAAATATGGGGTAAAACTATACAAGCTCTGAACAACCGAAGGATATACGTACAACATCAAGGTATACACTGGGAAAGGCGACACAAACGCTGACTTGGGACACTCCCGATCCATTGTTTTAAAGCTTTTACAGCAAATAGAACCAAAAGAAGGCAGAATACTGTTTGCAGATAACTTCTACTCAGGTATTGATTTGTCTCAAAACTTGTATGGAATGAAAATGTTATACTGTGGAACTCTAAGGTCCAATAGAAAGGGAATACCTAAAGTATTCTCCAAGAAAATGAAGAAAGGGGACATTCTAGGTAAAGAAAAAAATAATGTGAAAATAATAAAATGGATGGACAAGGGCCCAGTTTTAATGATTTCTACAATTCCGACACACGACGACAAAATTTAAAATACAGGTAATCTGCATTGTATAACTTATCGTGACATTATGTAATTTTTTTCAAATTCTAGGTAAACACACTCGTAAAGGAGAGGACATTTAAAAACCACAATGCGTCATTGACTATAATCAAGCCAAGAAAGGCGTTGATTTGAGCTATCAAATGTCCTCATACCATTCCGTTATACGCAAAAGCCTTAAATGGTACAGGTAAGCTGGTATAAAATGATTAGGAAATTATTTCAACAAAATGTGAATATCCAACTGAACAAAAATATTTATTATAGGAAAGTTGCATTGGAGTTACTATTGGGTACAGCCGTAGTCAATTCCTGGATAATTTTTAACAAAATATCAAAGACAAAACTGGGAATAACAGAGTTCCGAAGACAATTAGCAGATGACTTAACAATGATACAAGAAGAAGGCGAATTAAGGAAGAATGATAATCAACCAAGGAAAAAAACACACAAGTTTATAAAACCTGAAGGGTCGGGACGAAAGAAGCGAAAAATGTGTAAAGGATGTTACTCAAAACTTAGAAAAACATTACACAGCAGAGAGGCGTGTAATAAGTTATTGCCAAGATTGTCCAATAAGCCAGGTTTCTGTTTGACATGTTTCAATGAACACCATACTTGAAGTAAAGTTTAGTTTTAATTTTCCTGTTCCCCATTATACTCAAAATATGTATTAAATTAAAGTAATAAAGTTGTTTTGGTATTTTTCTTATTTTATTGAGTAAAATTGTTCCAGTAATTTTCGGCGCCCTCTGTCAACGTAAACATGTACGGATCCAACATAAGATAGTTATCTGTATGCTTCATGACAAATAACAATAAAAAGTATATACTTTAACTCACGTGCCTTTTAATTGCAGTATTATTGCTTTACCGACATTATTAGGTAATGTAAATCTATTTTATGGCACAAAATCCCACCTTTATTTACCTTTAGGTCCATAAAACTTAAGCCAATTTTCGCCACCGCATACAATACGTATCATTTGTTTGACGTTTCTGCCAATAAAAGGCTGCCTTTAAGTCTGACAACACTGCCTGCTAACAATTTGTACTTAGAACATGTAAATATTCGGTATGTACTTTACATCTATCTCTTACAATAGGTTGTAACAAGCTGTTTCTTTTCATACTAACTTTCGGTACCTCTAAAGTTGTAAATTCTTTACTAGGCAACACACAATACTTGACTACCTTAAATTCCAGTACTTTGCCCCTCTTCTCTACGTATATACTATTTGGTTGTATTACACAGGGGGATTTTATGTAACCCTAGGTATAACTAAATAACGAGGGGCAAAGTGGGATCGGGTAAAGGATTACGTTTAGGTTTTGGCTTATACCTACAGACTGGTTTAAATAGGACAATGAGAAATTGGAGAATTTAATCTCAGAAAGCGCATCGGGCGTAAAACGCTTGCAATACAAAGGAGGTCTGAATTCACCGTCCAAGGTGACGGCCAGAAAGAATAACTGGAACAATGCGGATAGAGCCAACCAGAATTGGTAACAGTGTCTCCAGACAAATCATAGTTTAGGTATAAACACTCATTTAGTGTTATGGCGTGTGATGACCGGCTAAGGGTGCTAGAATAGGAAAAGAAAATATCTGGTGTGGAAAAACACACTACTTCGAACCTACAAAATGTAAATTAAAAGAAATGAAATAATTTTAATGACTATTCAACTCATCCTCTCCATGTCAACTATCAACCCATTACAATTTAGTATTTTTTATATCTGGACCAATCAAAACACAATTGTGTGACACCTCCGCTAATTGCCTTCCGGTAAGATGTCAAATTGATATAAACTTTGACGTTTATTTTGTTCGTCAAAGTAATGCAGACTCCGACTACCATCGAAACCACCATATAACTTGCAACTTGTTCTAAATTAAAACTTATTAATTAATTCATGGCTTGTCAATTGACCGTCAACTTTGTTCGTTGAATATTCTTTTAAATACCATCCGTAGCCGACGAATTGCATAAATTTTTGTCAAAGTGCTTAATCGTGTTTATTACTTAAAAATTGGTCTCGTACTAACGCACTCCACTAATTTATATCGGAGTAATAAACACTCATACACTTTGACAAAAATTTTCGGCAATTCATCTACCACTTGAGGTATTGTATATGACAAATTTTTTAAGATAATTATGCAACCTCTTTTATAAGTTAATTAAGAAAAAAGGCAACCTTGTAAACAGACGTTTAAACTTTCATGCTAGAAAGGGGTTAATAGTCGTCTAGATACTAACTTAAAATAAGCCGCGGGCTTCTACAAATATAACGAAAATACACTAATACGTTTTCAATCATATTTATTTAATTTTTACACCTATTTCGCTTTATATTAAGAAACGTTATACAGAAAAATTATGTAAGACTAAATTTTCTGTTGACAATATGTCTAAACATGTTCTAATAAAATTAACAAAATATTGAAAAGTTCTACTTTAGGATTTTTTGCAGTTAAATTACGCGTCTTATCAAAAAATTGCATAGAACGTAGTTAATGTATACAATTAATGTCTATATGTGGGCATTTTTATATCTTTGAAATATACTGTTGTTTCACTAATATGTGATAAAAGTAAAAACAGCTCCTAATAATCCCCCCCCCCCGTGGTGAATTGCTTCAAAAATCTAACCAGCTCCAGGAGAAATGACAACAAGCTTAAATACAACCATTTAAATACGTACGTGTTTTAGTTCTGGAATTATCCAGTATGTTAACATACACACATATCTTGGCGAAACTTGTCCAAACGTTGTAAAATGAGCTAATAAGTTGAATTAGCGATAGTGAAGAAAGTCGAGTCCATAACCTTCTATACCTACATATGCATGTATAGGTTGGAAGGTAAAAAACGCTCGTGCAGGAATTATATTGGCAACAGTTAGCAGGCTTACGGAAATATTAATGACAAACTGAAATTATAAAGTAAAATAAGAATCGGATTGGTTTACAGGATTCAGGTTCGAATAGAAATCGATCCTCCAACCAGAAGGATTTAATGGTTTAGGACTGAGTGACTGGTATATATGATGGAGACGGTGCAGTATGTATACGGGATAGTGGTAATGCATATAACGACAGACCCTTAAAGGGGTATTGTAACAATAAATGTTTATATTTTTGACCACGGTTTGCTCGGTCGGGAGATAGGGTGAATTATTCCTTTAAATACAGTTTTACTAACAGCCAAACTAAACAGACATTTATTCAGTACGAATAACTGGTATAACACAATACAAGTTTAATAAAATAAAAATTGTAATTAAAACTTAAATAAAATGTGCAATTTAAAATAAATGAAAATAGTTCTGGACCTGGAATAACTGTCGGTTAGGCAAATTATCCTGACCCTGGTGAACAGCGGGTTGGTTCCTCCTTCGAATGGTTGCTCTATAACCAAACTAGTTAGTATTTTCAGGGTTTTTGCGGCCTAAAATCAATTTCTTAATATTTTGTTAAGTTAATTATCAAGTTTCATTATTAACAAGGGTAGTTGAATTTGTATCTGAAATCTACGGGGTTTTGAGGTTGCTATCGGCCGTCTGGAGAAATAAAGATGACAAAGTTTGCATCGATTAGGGCTTGAATCTCGATAGCGCAGTTGGTTAGCACGGTACTCTAGCAAAGTACAGGTCGTAGGTTCAAATCCTACTCGAGGTGAACTTTTTGTTTATGTATTTAATAAAATTAATAATAATTTTTAATTGAAGATGACAAACTTTGTTTACAACCGATGCTTATCAATTCAAAATGTATTTGTTTTATTAAGGGTTGTTTTTAGTAATAAATTGTTTGGGGTGTGTGTACGAGTGTAAGTGTTTCGTTTCTGTTCTGGTTAACTTACAGTGTACAGAAAAATTCTGTATTCAAATATAACTTTTATTCACCCCTGGAATAAATGCTGTAACGCGCTTACGTGTCTTTGCGGTTTGACTGTTGAGTGTTTTACTACTAATGAATAATTCTCACTTTTCCCTTTTCTAGCTCAGTCGGAATTTTGTACTTGCAAAATAAGGATCGGGGTTCGTTATTCAGGCTCTTAACACGTTGAACAAATAGATTACAAAGGTTCATATATATAACTTTATTTCCTATTTATTTTACACTTCTATATTATATGGTTATTTAAATTACTTAACTAAGGTATAAATACAGGTAAATGTACGGAACTGTGACCCATGCTCTCGGGTGCCAAATGGTAACGGTAACTCCACCTCCCTCTTCGGTATCTTTAAGTCCAGGTACTAATGGTTAGGTGGTCCTCTGGAGTTTCTGTAATGTAACATTAATAGAAGGTTTGGGGTTTTGACTTTTAGTTTTCGTCCTTGAACTGTTTCAATTTATACTGGTTAATTGCCGAAATAAATAAATAATTTTACCTGAATACGTCCCTGTATAAAATACAGAAGCAGGTAGCCAGATAACGCGGTATAAACACGTGCGCGATAAGACACTGAGTTCAATACTCTGCCTTTAAAGAAATAATCAATATTTTAAAGCGGTCGGTTATAAGTGTATAATTTTATACCTGCTTTTCTTATGAAAATAAACTCATTCACATTTACATTCCATTTAATGTACGATCTTTAGTTAAATGAAAGCTTTTCGTTTATTTAGGTAGCTGGTGTACGGTAGCGGCGTATTATTTGTTTCCTCTTACGAGATTAATTTTAGTATACCGGTTTTTATTTAAACAAAAAATAAAAAAATAAAAGCTTTTTTTGTTATGTTGGCCGTTTTTAAAATATAAAACCTTCGTTTTCTATTTTAAAGTAAATTTTTTTTCGCGTCTAACAATCACGATTTGACTTATTTAACACAAGAACTATCAGATAGTTTCTGGTTTACGGGTAACAATCTTAGTACTTGTCAAAGGTGCAACTTACGTTTTTACGGTGGCGGCGGTGGTGGTTTGTTTACTTTACAGGTGGTTATTTAATGCTGACGGACACGTCTAGTGTTCACGGTTACGTTTCTATATTACTGGATTAACGGCGTTAACGAGGTCTTCAGCTTAATCTTCCGACGAGGTTTTAATTACAGGTATCTGGCGGTCGCTGGTACGTTTGTCGAGGTGTGTTGTGTTGTAGTGTTCGTGTAAATTTGTGTAGGTGGATTTCCTTCGTTAGTAATCTGGGCAAACCACCCGTTATACCAAACAATAGGATCTCCGTCGGTCAAATGGAATGTCGGGCAACTACCCTTCAAACTCCACAGTGTAGGTGTGTATAGGTGGATCTCCTTTGTTAGTAACCTGGGCAAACCACCCGTTCCACTAAACAATAGGATCTCGTTCGGTCAAATGGAATGTCGGGCAACTACCCTTCAAACTCCACAGTGTAGGTGTGTATGTCTAGTAACAGAAGAGTATGTCTAGCAACAGAAGAGTACGTCGGGCTTACAACCCTGCATATCCCTATCACCAGGTATCTCAACTTACGTACTTTTACCGTTCGATCTCTGCAACTCTAACCTTTTAACTTCGGTGATGCTATCAAGTCGCGGAGTCGCGATTTCTACTCGGACGGCGGTTTCAAACGGATTGTTTACAACAGGTAGCAGTTGGCGCGAACGCGACGATATAGCACACGGTTTCGATTCGAATTCTTCTGGTAGCGTGCTTCTCGTAGAGAGCTTCTGGTAACGAGTGAGATTGAAAAAGGATTTCTTTCTTCTTCTTCTTTAAGACTAAGACTTTTGACTTCTTGACTTTTAACACAAGAACCCTTTCAGCAGCGCGTGCCGCGTTTTTATATAGAATTCGCGAGGGTGGTTACGAAACTTTTTTGGTGAGCTTCCGTAAGCCCGTATTGGTGGAAGATGCTCTGACGTATACAAACTTTTAAACGTTTTTGGGATTTTACGTCTGGAGGGAGGATGCATGATTAATTATTGTGCAATTTTATGCAACGTTATGAAATCTGTTTAACTTTTACTAGAACTTCTACGAATTTTTATAATGGCTTGCACCTGTGCATTTAGCGCGTCACGTTATCTTACTAAATTCCGTGAATCAGTACTGGTATTTTACTTAGCAAATAATTAATCATGATAGGAAAATTTTTATAAAGGACGGCGTCTTGCTAATAAACTTTGGGAACTAATTAAAAATAATAAAAAATCGGGATATCTGACGGCGTCCCTTTACAATGCAATGCCGATTTGAACAATCCTGTTTGAAATAGGTAAGTTTTCTTTATTTAGTTATATTTAATTAAAAAATTAAAACTAATCCCTATTAGACATTAATAATAGTAAATGGACAATTATGATATCTACTTATTTCAATTATAATTTTCTCTATATAAATTATAGTACTTTCAATGAGGTTTTTTATTAAAATATTGAATTCGCAAAACTACATATCGTTACACTAACCTTGATTGATTAAATTTTATTTAACATAAATAAAATTGTACAGATGTAAGCATAAAATAATGTGCTTATCAGCGGCGGATGAACGTGTTCTGGTGTGTATTAGTAAGTGTATTAGTTTGTCAGGAGGCGGACCAATGTTGTTTGATTAATTTCTCAAAAGAGAAGATCAGGCTGGTTGATTTCTGGAAAGAGAAGAGGAGGTTGGTTGATTTCCCGAAAGAGGAGAGAGTGAGGATTGGTCTTATATAATAATGCAGGGAGTATTGTCGAGGAGCTCTTCGAACTCATCTGGTAGTTTATCTATTCGTTGTAGTAGGCGTGCTGGGAGGAATTTGGTTTTGGATCTGCGTGGTAGTTGGGGTTTGTTGGAGAATGGGATTTGGAGTATTCGTTAAGTATGGATTGTGTCACCGTTTACCCTGAGATTTGTATATTGGGTCTGTAGTATTGTTAGTCTGTCGGTTATTGGTTGAATGTTGGCGTATTGTATGGTTAATTCGTTAGGGTGGATGTAGTGTAGTTAGTGTATGGTGCGTAGTATTGTCCTTTCGCAGGAGGCGAGAAATTGGAGTTGAGTTGGTTGGCTTTTAGAGTTGCGTGCAATGGAGCGTGGTAGTCGGGTATCGGTCGGATGTAAGTTTTGTAAGTGTGTTGGAGGGTTTTGGGGTGACAACCTCTGAAGTTTCCTCGCAGCATTTTCAATAGTGATGCGCGGTTGAGTACCTTATTGAGAACGCCGCTAACGCCGGGTTGCTAGTTTAGGGTCCGGAAGAATGTGATACCTAAGTATATGATTGTGTCTTGTAGTCGTTGTTGTAGGTCAATTGAAACTGGATACTTTAGGGTGTCTAAACAGTATTGTTCGCGTTTTGTTTGAGTTGATTGTTAATCTCCACCGGTTGGCCCAGTTGGAGAAGTGGTTAAGTTGTTGCGTTATTGGTCTATTTGCTCCTTCACTGCCCCTACTGGTCGCCCAGATGGCAGTGTCGTTGGCAAATTGGGCTACTGTTATGTTCGGGTTGGTACTTGCGGGAATCTCGTATGCATAGATGGTATATA
Source organism: Vesta saturnalis (assembly GCA_036346205.1). Classification (NCBI taxonomy): domain Eukaryota; kingdom Metazoa; phylum Arthropoda; class Insecta; order Coleoptera; family Lampyridae; genus Vesta; species Vesta saturnalis. The sequence goes on from JARFJB010000516.1 coordinate 96,424, forward strand.
GGATAGGTGCCAGTGCCGATCCTTGCAAAACTCCGGCGGTCGGGTGAAATGTCGAGGAAGTAGAGGACCCTACCCGTACCTTCGTATATGAGATATCAGATATGAGAAAAGGAGTCGCACGACTGCTGTCGGGAAGCCTAACTGTCGTAGTTCATGTATTAGTCCTGCATGCCATATTTTGTCAAAGGCTTGTTTAATGTCAAGGAAGACTGTGAGGCAACAGTCACCATGGTTCGAGGATTCCATGTAGTTTCACTAGGGGGTTGTGGCAAAAACGATTTGATCTGAAGCCGAATTGGCTGTTGGGTAGTATGCCGTTGGCTTCGAGATTTCCTCTTAGTCTTCGGGACAGGATAGACATTTGCCCATACAAATTAAAAGGGAAATTGGTCTGTAGGATGAGGGTTGGGAAGGATCGTATTTAGGTTTCGGTAACATGACGGTGGAAGCGGGCTTCCATTCCGTCAGGAAATAGGACAGGGCAAGGCATATGTTGTATGTTTGGGCTGTCTAATGGTGTTAGGTGGTATGTTTTTGAGTATTAGTCTGTTAAATCCGTCTTGTCCTGGAACGGAGTTTCTCCCTTGTTTGAAAGTTTGTCGTATTAGATTTGTTGTGATGGGACTAAGGAAGGGTGGTTGTCGGATAGTTCCTGCGGTCTGTGGTTTTGGTTTTGGAACTCCTCAAGGTTTTGCTCGAGCTGACCTTGAAAATTTTTGTCAAACGATGGATCGTCGGGGGTAGTGAGAATTGTTTGCAGGTGAGGACCGAACAAGTCGGCTTGCCCCTGGTCTGAAACTGCAAGGTTACCTTGAGGGCTGGTTAAGTGGCATTCTTGTTTGGTTTTCTGTTTTGTTAGGACCTTAAATTGGTGCCAAAATTTAGAGCCGTCGCGGTAGTCTAGTTAGGCTGTTTCCTTTATCCAATTTTCCTGCGTGTATCTGTTGGTCTTTAGTCGGATAATTGCGTTTAGTCGGTTTGGAGTACGTGGTCCCTGGTTTTAAGAAATCAACTATATATCCGCCCCTTTTCTTTAATCAGGAGAACTATGCGGGGTGGAAGTATTTTCCGGGTGATGTGAATTACTTTTGTGAGGATTGCTGAGTTGGCTGCGTCGGTAATGAATTGAGTTAGTTCTTGTATGGCTCTGTCTGTCCTCTGTGTTGTTTAGGGGTAAGTCTGGGAGGTTATTGGAGATGTGTTCTTGGAACGCATTCCAATCGGCATTGTGAAAAATGCTACGTGTGACGGTAGAGGAAATTTCAAATTCCGTCTTAATTGCTTCCACTGTGGTCAGGTATGAGATTACAAATATTGGTTTAAAATTCAGTACATTACCAATATCTTGAGTGAATAAAATTAGACGGTAACATACAGAATATACACCAGCGTCAATTTAAACGCCTAATGCTATGAACTTATAACAGGAAATGTTAGGTAATAATCGCTTAAACGGGACTAATCTTGCAAGATTGGCTTCCACTAAAGCTAATGTTACCTTAAATTTTCAACATTAAATCGCTTCTTAAACCTGGGAAGTACGAGGATTAGTACCGAACAATTAAATATTTCAAGTTTTACAACGTGAAACTTTGGATACAATTTACAGACAAATCAACACGATAAAGCAACAATAAATCGTTCGATATACGGATGAAAGCATTTCATTATATAACCTACTGGCTTGAAACATTCAAATACGTAAATATCCCTACAGAAAAAAATGCGCTCACCCGCTTTTGTCTGTATATCTTTACAAATAAAATATTAATTTCATAAATCCACCACAAAAAAACCAAATAGGCAAAACAAATAAGTTACCTCCTCGATATTTCTCTAGGCTTTCTCGAACCCTCCACAGCGAAGATCGTCTTGGACGGAATCCTTAGCGGTCCGACGGGAGGTGGCCTCTCGTTGTACCTCTACTCGGAAGTCAACACACACAGCAACCCCAAAATGGAAACTTCACTGATCTTAAGCTTTTAACTAACTGTCTTCCAGATTTATAAAATATATTTACACGAAACTAATTCGATAGTTCGAATTTCTGGTGACTTTAATTATTTCACCTAATATTATATACACGAAATATTATTACTATATATTTACAAAAGTTCTATATACAGTGAGTTTTGTCTACTAAGACGGCTGATTGTGTACGCGCTGGACTGGTGCTTCTCCTGTAACTAAAGTACGGTAAACTAGATCCGCTATAAAACATTAAATTCTTTATTAACAGGGTGCACTTGGTTAAACATAACCCCTTTCGAGAAATTCGATACTAACAACAAAAGTCTGACAAATCAACACAATACCTGAATGTTGAATCACTACAATATCCACCAACAGGTGTTTGGGTAAACAATCCCTGCGAAACGTTCACAATTTCCAGCAACCGTGACCGCGCAAGCCTACGCCTCTTAACTTTCTGCTGTCCAACTTAAGACTGACTAATTATCCCCCCAAAAAAAGTTTCTTCCCTTCTGCACTTACATCATCTCGTACACGACATGCCTCATATTTATAACATCAATTTTTCACTTGGGAACTGCATGGTAGCACCCATACAGCTAAACAGATTTATTCCATTAATTGATATCGCGCACTTATTTTCACAACATTGTAGCTCAAATGAACTTTCCACATTCTACAAACGGTAAATCAACCCAAAACGAACCGGTGAACTTTAAAAAAGACTCGCGACACCCATTTCCAAACTGTGCCTGAAGCTAACGTTATCAGAAAGGCAATACAAAAGCAACCTAATATTCGCGTCATTATGTTTCTCCAAATCCTTTTGTAACACCACAAATACGATAACATGAAAGAGAGAGAAAAAAATATGGTGCTTCAGACATCTACACATGACAAAAATATTGCATTGCGAATACTCACGTAAGTTACGAGTAAATATAATGCATGCATAAAGATCTACATTAAATAATTTATCATTTCTTACACTCAGGTGTGGTGTAAAGCAATTAATTAATTTCCCATGAAAACCAGATGTTTTAAAAACTACACCTTCAATGTTACATACGCAGTTTGGTGTTCAATAGACCGTAACTTTTTTAATAAGGCGAATGCTTAGGGTTACGTTAAACCGTTAAAGTGTATTTTAATTTCAGTTTCTTTTCGGTGTTTAAAATGATGTAATCGCTAATTAGAACGATAGTACATCGTGTGCATATTGTTTAGCTTACTTCCCTTTAGGGTAATATTTTTTCAATTCGTGATTGAGGTAATTATCTGTAGCGAACGGTGAATATGATTGACTTTTTTTATTAATTACTGTGTTTGTGACCATTTCTCCCGACGGTAACTATAGTTTGTTATTGAAGTTTTGCGAATAGTACTGGAATAAAGAAGGTGTACAAAAAAGGGGAGAAGGAATAAATATAAACGCAAATAAGATGATTCGAGCGGTCATAAGAAGAAGACGAATTCGATCTCCGATAACGTCATCATCTTAGAGGGGGAGACGACACCTACTACCAGCGAAACTACTAGTACACCATGTTCCTCGACGTCGACATTGACTACTATTTCTAATTTGACCAACGTCGTTAAAGACGTTGCAACGCACTAAAAACTGCAAGTACCAAAATAGATCTAGTGCCAACAATCGCGCGTTGTTGGCTTCAACTCAAAGAATATACTTTTAATTTTGAGTACCGTGCAGGAAAGCGTATGTAGCATGTGGATACGCTAAGCCGTAGGTCATACTCAAACGAAAAAGTTCGTTCGAAAAACATTGTTTTAATGATAGAGGAATCCGATTGGGTTCTTTCCGCACAGCTTACAGATGAAGAACTCAAGCTGATACATGATATCCTAACAAAACCACCTGAAATTGAGTATGAGAAAAACGTGTATCAAAATTACGCTCTACCCAATGGTAGAATGTAGCGAATAACGACACAGGACAATACTATCAGCTCTATCTGCAACCACTGATTCTGAGGATAAATGAGACTATCCCACTAATCGGATACAATTTTCAATAAACAATGCAGTGCACCAAATTACTGGAAAGTCATATCGAATCATTGATGGGTTACCCACTGTGCACTAGAAGTGGTAGCCTTCTTTCCACGCAACTGGAGTTATCCACAATTAATAGAGACGTTAACGCGATCAAGGCAGCCGCCTCAAGTAGAATAGTAGCCAAACTACGCAGACAAAAAGACGTTTCGATAAAAGTAGAAAAACCGCGAGAACATATAAGGTTGTAGACTTAGTACTAATTCGGGCAAAAAGAAACCTAGAGAGGCTGAGCAGAAAACTTAGTCCAAAGTATTCGGGCCTTATTATAACATCAAAAGTATTAACCAATGATCGGTACAAAGTGAAGGACATATCTTCATCAACCAGAAGCGCAAAAAAGAAGTACGAGAATGTCGCTGCTGCGTATGAAGCCATGGATACCAACAGGCGGAACTTCAGGTGAAGGTGAAGGCTATGAATAGGTTGAGTTGCGAGGACGTAACTCTGGTTAAGTTGACCGAATGAAACGCGTCAAATATTTTGTAGTTTTTTTATTCTTACTGTAGATTAAATGTAACGTGGTTGGCAAGAAATCAGTTTATATTATTCTACGTCTCTTAATCGACTTAATCCACATACGACCTATTTCTTGCTATTTATAACGGTCTACAGTAAACAGAATGAAAGGCAGAGATTGTGAGAAACACAAAGGGTGCAGCCTCAGTTAAGTGAAGTGTGCCTTGAGAAGTACACATATCAAAATACATGTTAAGTGTCGATAAGAGTGTATGGTATGTTGGTATATGAAAAATAGAACAGGTTATAATTGGCGCGATATAATTAGGAAATTGTTACTCATGTTCGTGTTTAAGGAAACATCTAGTGATGATTGTAGGGCAATAATAATATGTAGAAAGTGTACAACTCCTTGTTTAATAATAAACCCACACTTAAAGCTATTGTGGCTAATGTAAACAGATCGTCCTACATTCAGAACAAGGACCTTTATCGGCTAAAAGACTCAAAATGTTTAAACAGCCACGAATATTAACGAAGTGAACGTTCAGAGACGAAGGAGAAATCATGTTGTGGCGACAACCACGAGCAATTGGAGGGTACAGAGATATAACCACAATCATAAAAATTTTGAACCATCTTGTAAAGAATGTTTCAAACGTTTACAGTTTGATCATAAATTCTAAACAATCCCTGTAGTACATCTACACTTTTTATTCATTACCGTATTCGAATTACTTACACTAAGGCGCGTAAAGAAGTGATTTGTATAGGGTGATAACAAATATGATGTATACACATGTATTCATAAAATTAAAACATATAGTTGCTGAGCTTTCAGTTTCTTTAGAAAAATCGAAACTAGTCACATAAATTGATAATACCTTCTTTTGGCAATGTTTATATAAAGTAAGCACTAAATTTCAATAATGTTTAAAATGGAGCAATAAAACTTGAGAGATATAATCGAATTCCACGGAAACAATCCCAAGTTTTTATCTATTTTCGTACTAATTCCTTAAAATATGTTACATTCTGATCGTGAGACACGATACTTCCGAATGAGTTACATATATATGCGCTGATGTAGGAACTTGCCGAACTTGACATTCATTTATTTTCGGTAACTTTACTACCCTAAATTATACCGTCATTTACATATAACTTCTTATTTGTTCTTTGTTTAGTCTAATATTTTGATAAAGATAAATATCGTTCAATTTAAATTTTATCAGAAATGTCATAAAATTTTGCCATAAACGCATTTGTCAAAAAACAAATTAAAGTAAGTATATTCATCTTTATTGTATTTAATACTTAACATTTAACCTCAATTTACATAATACTTAATAAAGAATTGTTATTTAAAAAAATAAAAATCACTACTCAATGTACTATTTTATATTTGACTCAAAGGGAAGCACGTCTTAAAATATTGATCTTTTAGGTATTAAATCGTGTATTTATTTATCTTTAAATAAATTTATACGTTGCGCTAACAATTACGGTTATCGTCCTCAGCAAATATTAATATCTTAAAAATGATACAGATGACAAAATAAATGTATGAAATACGAAAATTGAAAACGTCTTGTACATAAAAATATAATTAAAAAGCAAAAGGCCTGTAAAACAATAATCATCTTAAAAAATTGAAAACGAAGAACGACTTAAGGAATATCAATTGTAAGATTATGAATATTGCAATAACTCAGGTTTGAAAACAATACGGGTTAATATACCTATTACTAAAACCTGTCACTATAGATACTCATATTCTCAATATCAACACATGTTTTTTTTGGTAGTATGCTCATTTTTATGATTAGTATTTACTTATTTATAGCTTATATATATATATATATATATATATATATATATATATATATATATATATATATATCTTAGTCGTAGACTGTTCAGGAGTCCTCCCCTTTAGCCCTGGTCAATCCGTGCTTGTTGGTGTTGCGATGTTTTGTGTTAATGTACAGTTTACAATCATGAGATGTGGTTATTTTTGGTGTAAAAGAAAGAAAAAAAAAGATTTAGATTTATTTGAATATTTGTGATAATTGGTTTAAATGTGCGTATTGTTTCGTGGGGTGCAACGTGCTTAATGTGAATAATCCAATTCCTTTACCGGTATCATGCTAGGTCGTCAACTAATAGACGGGGGGATGTGGAGGGCATATGGAACATTATCTATGGAGTAAGCGATCTCCTCGGGGAGGTCATCAAGGAGTTGAGTTAGGATAGCGGGGGGTGTTTGAATATTTTTTTGGGTTTTTTCCGTGAGAATTGAGGAAAACGGTAGTTATAAGTATCTCTCGGGTTAGGATTGTGTCGCCAAAAATTCTTTTGTTTGCAAAGTTTTTCTGTAGTGTTTGTATTCTGTGTGTGATGGGTGGTATGTTTGCGTGTTGTATTGTGGCGTCGCTAGGTTAACTGAGGGGTAACCTGTGTATGCGTGTGACGATTCAGCGTTCACAGGAAGCGATAGAGGAAAGGTGATTGGGGTTTGTATTGGTGTATAAGGGTGCTCGGAAATCCATAACAACGCGGAAGTATTTTTTGTAGGTGTGTTGTAGTCTTTTGAGGTGGCAATTTCTGGTTCTACCTCGGAGGGCGCTTAGTAGCTTGTAACGTGCAAAAATCAATATAGGACCGATTGCATCATTTTATCTGATTACTGTTTCTAAAAGCTACCTTAAAAAGTATCTGTGACTTAAACAATAAGTAATGTGCTTTAAGCTTACTAGTATCTATTTTCTTTCCTATAACGAGTTAAAATTGCTGTATTTACGGCATTTACTAATGAGTATAATGTATTAAATGATATACAAATTATTCTTGTACTGTAGCTAATTGCAACTTCACATATGATTTTCTTTTATGACGTACGCTTCTACATTATACGAAAATTATTTCTCTCTCATATTCACCTTTGTATTTCAAAAGTTTACTTGTTTTTAATTCCGCTGGTTTAACGTATTAAAGCTTTCTGTACATATTTAGCATCTAGTAAATAAAAATTGGTTTCAATTAATACCTATAGCGCCATCTCTGATATGTATAAATAACGGTTTATTCTGACTAAACACAAAATTTGTGGTAACAATGATTTGATAAGAATGTTTTTCATGTTGTAAAATTGTTTCTTGAGACATTGGCTTTCTTTTCAAAATCGCCTTTGCTGTGGATGGGTGGAAATTTCTGGAAAGTTTTCCTATTCTATTTCGTAGATGTTAAGCATCAATTTTTTTGAAAAATTTTTACAATATAGTATCGCTTTGTTGTATAGAAGTGGTATAATCGCTATTAAAGGCGGATATAATAGAAATAACTCACTACATTTCACCTTTTGGTAAGCCGTATCAGGTCTTTTTAACCTCGTAATTAAAACTTCTCTTTCAGATTTCAAACACAAAAGAATTTCCTAATACTTCTTCAAGGAAATAGAGTTAACAAATTGATTGAAACATTTACACTAACGCTCGCATTCGACCTTAGAGGTAATATATTATCACTGAATAAACACCGTTGTAATGCTTTATATTCGTTTTAGCAATTAGGGTTCCGTACGATTATGGTTCTGTACAATTAAGTTTCCGTAAAATTATGGTTCTGTACAATTAAGATTCCGTACAATTAAGTTCCCGTATTTACATCAAGTTCATGTTTACGACTGGTTTTGTCTTTATTGATGTAACAAGATTATCTGTTCTATATCTGTTTGGCTGATTATTTGGATTGTACTGATAGTGTACTGCGGCCAACTGTGGCTCACGTATTTAGGATTGCATGATCGTTAAAGTTATATTTGTATTGGATTTGGTGAAATCCAGGCTGCCTTGAATAATGCATAAGCCTTGGTAAATACAGGTCAGCTCTTTCCTTTACTGCACGTATAAATTGCCTTCAACAGGTTTCGATTGTCTACAACGAGATTAAATATGTTTATATTAATTATGTCAATGAGTAGTGGTTAAACATAATACCTGCATTATAAGTTAGGTGATATTTTGATACCTGATTTCAGCTCATTTTCAACACAATTTCTCTCATGTCGATCTGCTATATGTTAATTAAACCATTCTTTAGGATTTTAACGCACACTTAACAATAAACATTTTGAATAATTTTTGTCAAAATTAGTTTATGTCACGCCCTTAGAGAGCCCATGTGTAACCTAGAATTTGGGGATAATTAATTTTGTACTCCTGTGTGCGCAGTAGCTGTGTTGCAACTTTTATGTTTATACCGTGTGCAATTTTTTTTATATAGCGGGATATTGAATCATGTCAATGTTAGCGCGAAGGTCGTGCTATTTTAAATGCTATTCGGTAACTCAAATATTATATAATATACACCATTGTTTTATGGATAAGGTGGTTCGGACCAATTTCTTTTTCTAATTTAAATTGCTTAATTACTAATATTCTTTATATTCGAGATACATTAAGTGGACTGAACAAGATTTTCCAATTGTATCTAGGTATTTGAATCAAAAAGGGGTTTGTAGTCAGTTTGTTAAACGAAAGGAAAGCTGAATTATTTAATTAATTGTTTTTTTTCCTTTTTGTAAATAACTGATTTAAAAGGTGTATTAAATTGGCCTTTTCAGGCTAAGGTACGTAAAATCTTGCGTCGGCCGGAAGGGGTATTGTTTGTTTTGGTATTATAATGATAAATTATAAATTACTATGGGCGTAAGTACCAGCTCACGACTTGCCCTCGTTAAGCTTATTTTAACTTTATTGCTTTTTTTTTTTTTGGTTTTGGAGATAATGCATATATACTGTGTGTAACTTTGTTGAGGGAATTGTCAATTCCTATTCCTATTACTACCCTGTTTCAAACTTTACAGGCTCTCTCCTCTTCCAAGGAATAAGAACCTATTTTCTTTTCCTTTTTTTCTTTAAAGCTTGTGGCGCCTATTTCGGTTCTTTTCTCAATAACCAAACTCTAATTTAACCTACGTTATCGTTGCCTGCAAAATATCCATGCAATCTGAAAGCTCTGCGGTCTTCAGACCGTTTGACTGAGTTTTAGCCGAGCTCAATCATTTCTTCTGTATTGTGCCGTGTGATGGTTAGTCTCGGTTTCTAATCATATTAAATGTTCTTTGCACATCGAGGACCAGTTAAGGGTTCTAGTGAAGAGGATTTCTAGGTAGGTGACTTCGCGTTGGAGTGAGAGTCTTTCTTGGTTTAGGATGAGAAAAGTATTTCTGTCGGCAAGCTTTGGGAATTTATCTTCGGTGTAGTTAGGATGTCAGAAGAGGATTGTTTGGGTTTTGGTGGGATTGACGGAGACTCTCCACCTGTTCGCCCAGCTGGAAAAGTTCTAAAGGGTTGTGAATATGAGGCGGGAGGCCGTTTCGCGGTTCCTATTAACCGTCCAGAAGGCGGTGTCATCCGCAAACTGCGCAACTACCGGGTTGACCGGGTTATGTAACTTCGGAAATATTGGATGCGAAGATAGTGTACAAGATCGTGGCAGAAACTTTCAGTACGCCTGCTGTAGGTAGAAAGGGATTGGAGAAGGTTTTACTCGAACTGATCGGTTGGTCAGGTACGAGAGCAGGAGTTTTAAGAAGGGGTCGGGTATGTTGAGGTTTCGGTTCTTGTGTAGGAGACCGGCATGCCAGACTCTATCAAATGCTTGCTTAAACACAGCCAGATTGAATTCCTTGTGATTGAATGCTCTGGTGGTTTCCGTAAGAAGCTTCAACAAGGGCTCGTGGCACGTTCGGTTGGGAAGGTAGCCGAATTGGCTGATGGGAAGGAGGCCGTTGGATTCTAGATGGTCCCTGAGTCGTCTGGATAGAATCTGCTCAAAGCATTTTCCGAGGCAGCTCAGGAGGGAGATGTTTCTATAGGATGGTGTGGTTGGGTCAGAGTGGGGATTGGGTGTCATGACGGCGGAGGCCTATTTCCAGTCCGTCGGAAAGTGAGATAGGATTAGGCATTTATTGTAAATGCCTAATTTTACGAAGCAGGCCCTCGTGACCTGGGGCTGATTTTTTCCCTTTTTTGAAATATGAGTTCACCTGGTCAGGCATGATGGGGGCATAGAAAAGATTCTCGTTATCGAGTTGGATTTCGGGAAGATACGGGACTCTTCAAGGCGACTCTCAAGGAGTGCCTTAAACTGTTTATCGACTTGGGGATCATCTGGGGATCGGAAAATCGATTGGAGGTAGTGATCGAAGAAATCGGCCTTTCCTTGGTCGAAGGAGATTATGTTGCCCTGAGGGTTGGTTAGGTGGGATTTAGGGTTTACTTTTCTTCTGGTCAGTCTATCGAACTGTTGCCAGAAGAGTTTTCCATTTCTATAATCTAACTGTGAAGTGGCTTTCGTCAAGGGGTCTTCGGCGTGTTTGTTTTCTTCTCGCCTGATTAAGATGTTATGGCAATTGTATTCGGTCTTGAGAGCTGGATCCCTAGATCGCAAGAATTGACGATATATTCGTCTTTTCTCTTTGATCCAGTTCATAATGTGCCGTGGAAGCGGTTTGCGGGAAATGTCGATGTTTTTAAGTGGGACAGAGATATCGACCGCTTCCGTAATTACAGGAGTTAGGTCTCGAATGGATCTCTCGAGATTTTGGGTCGTAAGAAGATTGGGCGTTGGAAGGTTGTTGGAGATGTGTTCGGATAACACATTCCAGTCTACTCTCGAAGAATCTTCTATGACTGTATTGAGCAGGTGTAGGGAGAGCTGGATTAAATAAAGGTTTGACCAGTAGTGGTGTGTGATCTGATGTGATCGTGGTGCTATGGGTTCGAAAACCATGATATGATCTACTATTGAGCTACCTAAATGTTTGAAATGTGTTGGCTGTGCTTTAGCGATTCGCAAGAGCGGCAACTGCAACAGAGACGATGATAGCCTGTTACCTTTGCCATTGGTTGTGGTGTCACCGAATTTCATGTAGCGGTCATTGAAATCACCTAGGATTATAGCATTAGGGAGACTGGAGGCGTTAATTAAAAGGTCATCGGATAGTGTTGTGGCCGGGCCCGGGCGTGTAGTAATATGAAATGAATATTATCGGGGTGGGGAAGTGCACCGTGACAGCTACGCATTCGAGATGCGGTAGGTGCGAAAAAAGTCGAAAATGAATGGATGGGAAACAATTTTTAATTAAGAGGGCGTTTCCGTACTGGCTGTTGTTTAGGACGGTGTGATATGTGTTGAAGTTAAGTGTGCATCTGTTTGTGAGTTTTGTTTCCGTGATGGAAAGGATGTGTATATTGTGTTCGCATATACAGTGTTTAAGTAAGGAGCGTTTCCGACGAACGCCACTGGCGTTAACGATCCATGCTAGGATATCCATTTTGGATGAATTTAAGTGTTGGGTAATCGGATTATGTAGACCGCCACCCGCATGCCCGATACGCAGGCGCCGGTACTCTGTTGGAAGTAGGATCGGGATAGCGAATCTAGAACACGAATGACCCTATTTCGCCGATCGGGAAACATGTTAAGAAGCATGTGGGTGAGGACATGGAGAAAGTGTTTAGTGGAGAGGAGCTTTGGGTCAGGAATGGGTTTAAAATGTGCGGTGTCTTCCGAGTCGGACACTTCGGAAGACCGGATGGGGTCAAGGATTGCCATTTTCGACGGAGAACTGGGAGGTCCCCGTCGCTTCCGGCACTTAGAGTAGGAAGGGTGTGCCTCCCCGCAGTTGGGTTAGCGGAGGATTTGCAGGATGTGGATCTATAACTTTCGCAACAGTTTGAGCAACGGATAGAGCAGGTAGGATACTCCTCAGCGGTATGCCCTACATGCGTTCAGGTAGGGCAGAACATGAGGAGAGGTTGTGGGTTAAGGGAAGGTTCGCAACTGTAGTGTCGCCCGAACATGACGACACCGCGTGCGAGGGGGTAGTCGAGGCTGGTTTTTGGATGGGGTTGTGACACGGACTATGGATGTGGGAGTGTTCGTGGCCTTGGAGGTGATACAAACGACCTTGCTGAGGTATGTAAGATCGCTCGCATCCTGGGTCTCTTCGGCTACGATGTCCTTAACGTAACAAATGGAGAGTTGGGTTAGGGTGACGATGGGATCATCGAAATTGTGCCGCATCCTAATCTGTGTATCATCCGACAAAGGAGAGGAGGTCTCTAAGAAACAGGTGTGGTTGTGATTGAACGTTAAGTTCAACCAGGGAAGGTTAAGGGATTTCAAAGAGTTAAACAGGGTTTTCTGGGTGGTTATGGATTTAGATATATTTCGAAGATACATCTAGAGGATTGAGAGCGGGTAGGATTAGGATAGAGGATATCCGGTAGGTATAGGTTTCTGGGCGGATGTAGGTAGCAGGGCAGGTTTGTGTGTGTGTGTGTGTGTGTGTGTGTGTGTGTGTGTGTGTAGGTTTAGGTGGTTTGTGTAAAGGTTTTGTGGAGGCGGTAGAACGTGGGAAATGTAGAAGTGTGTGGATGAGGTGGAAATGGACGATGCGTTTGAATGTGAGCGTGTACGTGAGGATGGTGGTGTCGAGGCGAGTGTATGTGCATACGTGTGTGTTGATTGTGGTAGACGGGCGGTGTCGGGGGTTGGGGATACAACCGTTAGGGTTGCACGGTGGCGACCGTGATTCACCATCACGACTGTTGTTAGTGAAGGTTAGGAAATTAAAGAAGAAAAGATAATTGTTTTAACAGAAGGCCGGGTCTCTGCCGAGGTGCATCCTCGCACACCGAGGAAAAAACGCTTGGAAACCAGAGACCCAATAGAAATGGAGGAAACGAATGTTAAAATAAAACAAAAATTAAAATTATTAAAGAAATATTTTTTATTAACCTCATCAGATGAAATGGCGGTAGTTGAATGCCAATCGTCCAGTTTAAAACGCCAACTCAGTCCTGCTACCCCCACTGACGAATTACAGATTATCGAGGGAAGACCCATCTTCAAAACTAGTAGCAAAATTCAGAAACGACCAAAGGGTTGACCAAAAGGGCGACCAAGAAAACCTAAGACTTTGTGCAAAGATGAATCGGATAGTAGTAATTCAGCGAATACTTCAGTTGCAGGGGAGAGAGCTCCGTCAACTGTACCATACTGTGATAGATAGCCTGTGATATTAGTGTTTGTTTGTCTCAAATATGTTGATGTTTATTTTATTTAAGATTATAATCTATTCTAGTCCACACTTATTTATGTCTGTGATTTATTAGTTAAGTTATTTTGGTTTTATCTATACCTTTATTTATTTATTTATGGACTTGAAATGCAATATTTTATGCTTCTGCATAGGGAGATATCTAGAATCTAACCTCCACTACTTTAAAAATAGCATTATTGGAAAACATATTACAATACAATTGTAATGGTATTAAGGCTCATTATTCGGAAATAAAAACTGTAATATCTAAGTTTTCTCCCTTCTGTCTCTGCTTACAAGAAACACATCTGAGAGAAAACATATCCTTCAACCTTAGGGGATACAATTACATACGAAAAAATGCAGAGTCCGGAGCTAGGGCAATGTACATTAAAGACAATATTCCTTACAAAATTGTACCACTAAACACCGATTTACAACCGGTAGCTATTCAGGTTACATATCCCCTTAGCCTAATATATACTGCTTTAGACAACTTTCAACTTCTAGAGAGCCAACTCAGGGCTCCATATTTAATATTAGGTGATTTTAACTCACGTAATAAGTTGTGGGGATCTCTAAAGGCGGACTTGCCAGGCAGATTAATTGAACAATTCATTGACGAATATAATTTAGTTATCTTAAACAACGGGGAAGGTACTTACTCCGCCACTAACAACATTTCGGGAATAAATCTGGCTTTAGTATGTGTCCAAGTAGCACCGCTACTTCGATAGAAGATATTAGAGGATATAACTATTACTGACCACTTCCCAGTTCAAATTGAATTTGCAAATCGCATCCGAACCTCACCAATAACAAGGCAGACTGGAGTAAATTCGAGAGTTTGACATCTAGGGATGTAACCGAAAAAGACGGGATTAATGAAACTGTGGAAGAACTCACAACTGCGATCTTAGAATCCGATCCATATCAGTCCCGTATTTATAAACGCAGACATCTGGTTTCGTAAAGGTTCCGTGGTGGAACGATGAGGTGAAAGATTCCATTAAAAAGAAAAAGAAAGCACTAATAGTATTTAAGCGTTATCCATCGTATGAAAAGATGGTTGAATTCAAGAGGACACGAGCAATAGCAAAAAAAGCTATAGAAAAAGCAAAAATGGAAAGCTGGGAAAAATACGCAGGGTCTCTAACTCCGGAAACACCGCACGCTTTTCTCACCAAGAAGTAGAAAATGCTTTAAAAGATATAAAGCATACGGCAACAGGGCCTGATAACGTATACTATGCGTTTATAAAACAATCGAACCCACTATACAAAGCTAAATTGTTAAAGCTATACAACAAAAGCTTGGAACAAGGAATTTTTACAAACAAATGGAAAGAGGCGATAGTAATTCCAATACCTAAGAACAAAACGGAATTGGACAACCCCATAAACTGTCGCCCTATTTATTTAACTAGTTTGGGAAAACTATTTGAGAAAATGGTGGCATCTAGACTAATGTGGCATTTAGAGGCTAACAGTCTTCTATGCAATTTTCAGATGGGTTTCAGAAAAGGGTAGTCCACAATTGATCAAATAACTGTACTGGAAAATTACATACAAAATGCATTTGCTTGCCAAGAACATGTCGCAATTTTTCTAGACATACAAAAGGCATACGACACTACTTGGAGGTATGGAATCATTAAGACATTGGTTAAATAGAAAATTGGAGGAAGAATGTTGGGGTTTATTACAAACTACTTGAGAGACCGGTACTTCAGAGTAAAATTTGCAAACTCTGTGTCAACGCTTCGACTACAAGAGAATGGAATACCTCAAGATTCCTCACTTAGTGTTGTGCTATGTGCTGTAGCAATTAATACACTAATAGAAATTATTGATTCTACCCTAGGTAAAGGTATGTATGTAGATGATCTCGTAATGTTCTACGCCTCTAAAGACATGAAAGAAACAGAACAACGCTTACTAATATATCTGAACAGGCTGTTGCAACAAGCAAATGAAGTAGGTTTTAGCTGCTCCAACACCAAGACAGTATGTTTGCACTTTTGTCGATTAAGAAAATTCGAACAAGAACCAAACCTTAAACTAGGGGGAAAACAGATAAAAATTGTACCCTTCATAAAACATTTAGGATTAATGTTAGATAAAAAGCTACTGTGGAAAGAGCACGTAGAACAGTTGGCAAACAAGTGCAAACAAATTTTAAATATAATGCGTTCCATTGCAAATTTTAAATGCGGCGCAAATAGAAATATTTTAATAAAATTCTATAACACATTAGTACAAAGTAGAATAAATTGTGGTTGTATTATCTACTCTGAAGCTAGGCCTACACATCTAAAAAAAACTGGAATCTGTACAACTCGAAGGACTACGAATTACAAGTCCATATTCCTCAATATGTTGTGAGAGTGGGGCTTTGCCACTAAAATATCAAATAGACTTAAACATTATTAAACACGCTTTGAAAATATGGACACAAAGGTTTCATCCCTTAAAGGAATTATTATTCACACCCGACAGAACAGACTTTATCTATGATAATAAACCAACTATCACAAAACCCTTAAGAGTAAGAATAGAACAAACTATAGCAAAGTACAAAATTAACTTACCAAATATATACCAGACTTCAAATGTCGAAACGGTAGCCCACTTAGAGTGCAGTGCCTATAAAAAAGGAAACATTAATAATAAAATATATAAAAACACGTTATACAGTGTAGTAGGTACATACCAAAACCCAACCTTATTGTATTCGGACGGCTCAAAAACTAAAGACGGTACAGCTTCGGCCAGCTATTCAGACGAAGACTCCCATTATTGGACACTACCACGCACCTCCGGGATCTTTATTGCCGAACTGTATGCTATATGGATGGGACTGAGATACATAGAGTACATCAATGGTAACATATTCTTAATATGCAATGACCCCATGAGCGCGCTGAAAAGCATATCAGACCTGTTCACTCCAGATCCTCTGGTACAAACCATACTAAATTTACTCTACTGGCTAAGAAACAAAAATAAAATAGTTAATTTCGTATGGATACCTAGCCATACGGGTATACAGGGTAATGAAATCGTTGATAAAACAGCCAAACTAGCAACAAAATTAGAGCCATGCCAAGGTATATCATCGCGACACGAAGACGTCTTAATCGACGTAAAAGCTAACGTAGAACAAGCCTGGTAAAGAGAATGGAACAATTGCACAGCCAAATTAAAGGAGATTAAGACAAATATCAATACCTATGAATACCATATATCACTAACAAGAAAGGAAGAATCAGTGCTTACGAGATTGAGAACCAGGCAAAAACAATGTGAACAATGTCGGAATATTCTCACAGTGAAACATTTCTTATGCGAATGTGAAGCGTATAGTAATATACGGAACCAATTCGGAGTCTCAAATGAAATAGCTCAATGTTTGGCACTTGATATAAGATATGAAAAAAAGGTTATCGACTTCTTAAGACACATTAAGTTATTTGATGATATTTAACGGACTAGCCTAATAGCCAAAGCAGCTGACACGCGAAAAAAAAATAATAATAAAGTGTCCAAAGACTTAAGTATAGAGGAATTAGTATCTACACTAATACCAAAAATCACCAAGGAAATAAAAAATCTACTTACCATAGAACAAATTGAAAAGAAAGAAGATATAGTACAAACTACTGTAAACGCTCCTGAAAAAAATGTACTTCGAATCCACCGACAAAAGAAAACGAATAAGCTTTATTATCAAATGCAGACGATGATGAACTATACGATACCAGACTAAAGCTTTTGTCGCAAAAGAAAAAGAAAGGTTGGCCAAAAAGCAAACAACGAAGGGATCTGTGATAATCTCTGTAATAATTTAACTGTAATATATCTGTTTTTGTTTGTGTTTCAATGTTCAATCCAATTTAATAACAGAGCAAGAAAAAATAGCTCAAACATTTGCAGAATATTTTAAAGAAACAAACACCATCCAAACCTATGACAAACAGTTTCGAAAAAAAAACTACACACAAGGAAACAGTATTAAATTTTAACGAAACAGGTATATCTCTATACAATACAATATTTATAATGGAAGAAATGATATATGCCATAAAGAAAACAAAGAACCATCACCAGGAATAGATCAGATTACATACACAATGATTAAAAAACTTCCACAAGTAGCCTTAACGAACTTATTAAACATATACCAATGTATATTATACGAGGGAATTTATCCTACTGATTGGCAAACGTCAATTATAGTTCCAATCTTAAAAACAGAAAAGGATCCATTACAAATGTCGAGTTTACCGTCCCATATCCTTGTCCAACTGCCTAGGGAAGTTATTGGAACATATGGCTAACGAAAGACTAATGAAACTATTAAAAACACGACAGCTATTAAATACATACCAAACCGGTTTTTTTTGACCTAGAAAAAGCCTACAATCTAGTATGGAGATTTGGAATTTTAGAAAAAATTCATGGTTGGGGAGTTAAGGGAAATATCACAAATTTTATTAAAGGTTTCCTTTCCGAAAGATATTTCAGGGTTAGAATGGGAAATATCTGGTCGACTAAGCACCATATGGAGATAGGTATACCACAGGGTTCGCCAATTGCTGCAACACTCTTCTTAATAACCGTAAACGGATTGATACAGGCTATCCAACCCCACATAGGAAGATGTATTACATACATACATCTTCCTATGGCCTTGTACTACCTTGTAATATTCGCTACTTCAAAGGGAACCCAAACACAAAGCTCTGCATTACAGGAAGCAGTAAATACTATTGTACAAGAGGCAGAAAAAGTATAATTCAGGATATCACCTACAAAAACAGTATCCATACATTTTTATATACTAAGACATCCGCACTACCCCTCTAACATAATATTATAGCACAACCTAATTAAATGTGTATCAGAACATAAATTTTTGGGTATAACATTAGACCAAACATTAACATGGAAGAAACATACAGATACCATTGAAGCTAAAGCTCGAAAATCCCTAAACATAATTGCATGTTTGGCAAATTCAAAGTGGGGATCAGATAGAGAAGTTATATTACGAATATACAAAGCGCTGATACTGTCAACGTTTAACTACGCATCGGTAGTATATGGATCAGCTGCGACAACACACCTAAACAAATTAGACGGGGTACAAAATATATGTATAAGATATGTACTAGGTGCATACCCCACCAGTTCAATTACCAGTCTACACATAGCAGCAGGAATTTTCTTCTAGTACTGTATGTATGTGAAACATTCTTTGTGGCTATAAAATTAGACTTCAGTTTATGAACATAACTTGCAACTTCAAGAATATATAGAGAAGTAATTGTAAGTATGTTTAATTGAATGAAAAGTGGTCTACAAGATACTTTGCACGAAACTTTAGTAATCAATCGAATGGCTCGTTTTTGTAAAAGTAGTAAATTGTAAGAATGGAGACTGCAACCCCAGATGACTATACCATATCTAAGTCGTGACTCTATTTTGGCGTAGTAAACCCCTTTTAACGTATAAATGTTTATACTTAGTATCTCTGAGGCATCTGATTTTAAATATTGCTTTTGAAATCTTTGGGTTCAAAGACAATATATGTTGTTTCCATTTTAAGTTTTGCCTGAAACTGATACCTAATATTTGTAAAGATTCCGTACATTCAGTTGAAGAATCGTCCATTAAAATATTAATATCATGACTCGTATTCTGAATCGAGTGGAGATTGAACACTGTAATCTTTTGTTTTATTTAAAAAAAGTTTATGGGCTAACAACCATCTTTGAACAGTATTTGCTGCTAAATTTGTTTCTGTTTCTATACAACTGGGTGAATTATGAAATAAGGAGATTGATGTCATCTGCATACAGAGTAACTAAGCAGTTCGATGCAAGTGTAATATTAACGGAGACAAAATTGCTCCTTGTGGAAGTACAATTGAAATTGGAAGAGAACCTGAAAAAACTGCTGTTTATTGTGATTTATAGATGAGCATATGCGTACAAACTTGAGATCTATTGGGTAAGAACGAAATAAACCATTGAAGTGGCGTACTTCTTGTCCCCAACCATTCTAATTTTTGAATTTAGTGGTCGACACAGTCAAAGGCTCTACTTAGGTCACAGAAAATTCCTGCTATACATAGTCCTTTTTCAAGGTCAGAAATAGCATTATCATTGCAAGCGGTAATAGTCGATAAGTCTTGATGAAAACCATATTGTTTCTTTGATAATAAATTAAATCTGATAAAGAAAGGAGTTATACTTTCTTTCACAGCGTATTCTAATATTTTTTCTATGCATGAAGTAAGTAAGGGTCGGTAGTTCGATGTATTTAAGGCCTTTTTAAAAATTGGAATTACAACAGCTTTCTTAAAACAAGTTGGAAAAACCGCAGAAAGTAGACTGTAGTTAATTAAATCTGTAAGTGCATTAATTATAGCAAACTTTCCTTGCTTAAGTATGTTGGAAGATATATCATCAGGACCAGGTGCACTGTCACTATTTAACTTGTTAAATAGAATTAGTATTTCAGTTTCTGAAAATGGAAACAAGAAAAGTTAATTTTGATTTATTTTGATGTGAGTTGTTGGTAATTCAATGTTAGGAATATTTTTACTCAATTTTACGGGTGCACTGTAAAAGTATTTGTTAAAGATATTAACCACCTCGGTGGGAGAATTAATAAGTTATCCTTGCTCATTAAGTTCGAGGTTTTTATGGTTATGAAAGTCTTTATTACTTACTGAATTGATTATTTTCCAAGTAGCTTTACTCGTGTTTTTGGAATTGTGTTTGAACAACAAAAAATACACCTTCCAAATTTCATGTCTCTATGACCAGCGGTTTAGGCAGGGCGTTGATGTATCAGTCAGTCAGGACTTTGAATTTTATATAAACAGATTTTTAATTGTGCCCCCTAGCGGTGAAATACGCAACTTCAAAATAATTTCCAATATCTTTTCATGGCCACATTCATAATGCCATTTTTTCCCATTGTTGTTAGATTGACAAATCCTGTGATACAGGCACTTACCTCGCTTATTTGCCTACCCGGTATATTATAGACACACTAATAATTAACATTAATTACATTTGGTTAAATTTGTCACATATTGACTAGTTTTTTGTCCTTGATAGGCGCACTGAATTAATCTATGCATCACGTAGAAAACGAATGTTCGTTCAGTGTCCAAACTTCTGCTTCACAGCACCAAATGAAAATAAATAATTAATATAAATAACAGCAAAAAGTATACAAAACTAATCGTTCCAATTTATAAACAGAAAATCCAAATTACTAAACTAATTCTAATACTGCCTTTTGAAAACGGAAATATTAATTCATCGATAAATTCGTTTACTTTCGTTATATCCCTCACATACTTAATTTGCTAGTAATAATAGCCAATATTGTTTCAGGATTAATAATAATCTAATTCCCTGAATTTATGCTTGTGATTAGTTGGCAAACATCTTATTTGTCTCAGATTCTCTGACAGATAAGTTAAAATAACAAATTATACCTACCTGTACATTTCCAAGCATGGCGTCTAAGAACAATAAAAAGCTTACAGTATAGAATGTGACTACCTGTATGCGCAAACGAAATTACGAAACGCGAAATATTTACTCACTCTGTATACTGACGAATGAATACAAATGGATGTGTCTAATTCAAGAGTGGTAGCATTTGACGTCTGTGTAACACACGCCTTCAGGCCCCAATTTACAGGAATACACGGAAAATACCATTTACTTAACCTGACACTCTTCTTCACTATACTCTCTCAAAGATATCATTGTAACTTGCTATCTGTTTCAATTAACCCTTTGCCATTCCTGGAAACTTTTCCAGACTGATTTGTATTTCTTGAATTGAAAGTAAAATTGCTTAACATTGTAACTTTCTCTAATTGCTATGGTTTATGGCAGTCGGTTTAAGTCAAATACTGTACTTCAAATCCGTGAAATTTCAATGTTTATTGCCTTCAAGTACGAGGTACCCTAACCTTACAGTCACTTTTGCTCTGCCAGATGAGTAATTGTCAAGTCGGTTCTTTGTAGTCTTCATTCCTTTTACCTTCCAACCTACATATACATTTGTAGGTATAGAAGGTTATACAATCAACTTTTTTTCACTATCGCTAAATCGACTTAATAGCTCATTTGACACCGTTTCGCAAAAATTTGGCAAGATCGGTTATGATGTACTTGCGTGAGTGCGTGCGTGTGAGCGTGCGTGCGGGCGTGCATAAAAATACCAGTACCTTAATCATAAGATTAATTATGTTCTATGCAATTTGATACGACGCGTACTTTAGCGGCAAAAAATTCCTAAGGTATTTAAGCGTTAGTTCACTTTTTTCCAATATGTTAATAATGATTAATTTTACAAGAAAATGTGTAGACATATTTTTTAAGGAAAATTTAATTTGACATAATTTCTTTTATATAGTTTCTTAGTATAGAGTAAAATGTGTGTAAAAATTAAATAAATATGATTGAAAATGCTTAACCTGTGTTATCGATATTTTTATGGAAGCGGGTGACTTTGGATTTTTTTTATAAGTTAGCATCTATTAACCTCTATCTGACATGAATTTTTAAACGTCTGTATGACCTAAAATATTGTTTTTGTTTCTACAATATTGCCTACTTTCGTATTAACCATATTATAAAAGAGGTTGCATAATTGTCCTAAATAATTGTAATTAAAATTGTTTCATTTCTTTTAATTCCAGTTTTGTAGGTTGTATGGTCATGTGTTGTTCCACGCCAGATATCTATACTATCGTGAAACAGACTTGCGGCTCTCTTTTAAAATTAGTATTTAAAATGTTCATTCTAGTTTAATTACTGTGTTTTTGTATTTGCTGTAAATTGACAGCAACCATACACGCACACGCGCGAAGCACACGCAGACGCGCAAGCACGCACGAACTCACGCACACGTGTATGTGGACGAACGAACGCAACCGCATGTGTATGCGCACACGCACACGCACACGCACACGCACACGCACACGCACACGCACACGCACACGCACACGCACACGCACACACGCACACGCACACGCACACGCACACGCACACGCACGCACGCACACGCACGCGCACGCGCAGCGCGAACGCGCACGCACACGCACGCACACGCACACGCACACGCACACGCACACGTACACGCACACGCACACGCACGCGCACGCGCAGCGCGAACGCGCACGCACACGCACACGCACACTCACACGCACACGCACACGCACACGCACACGCACACGCACACTAGCATATAATTAACTCAACATACCCGAATAAACAAATTGTGGAAATATTGTAAGCAAGTCCCTTTCTGGTAGAACAAAAGAGTATATAACTTTTATTTACAGTTAAGACCAGTGTGATAAAATTTTTTTTCTCGTTGAAATATGCACACGATCAATGTTACCTGGACTGTCTCGGTCAGAAATAAAATCGACTTCGAACGCGATCTCTACTTAATCTATCTAACTTGATTTGTTTAACTAATAGGAGTGGTTCTAATTAGTGTTAAAAGTCCTTAAGCGAACTTAGACTGTGTTCTATTAGCTTTCTGTAATTAGGTGAAATTATAAAGAGAGGGGTTTGGTGGTCTTCAGGTCTCTCTTCTGGTGATTTAGAAACAACTACCGTCGGGGTGGTGGTCTCAGGTGGCTACTGAATGTACGGGTCAGTTAAGCAGGGGAAATTTGATGATGGATATTTCGGTATGGAATATACTTATGCGAAAACGATGATTTTGTTTGAAGAGTACACATGTCGTCCGTAAACGATTTATGGAGAAATGTTGGTGGTAGTGGTGAATCTTTTATCTCGGTACGGTTAAACTTCCAGGAATTATTCGTTTATTAGAATGTTTAATTTTTGTTAACGGGCGGGCAGAATATACTATAGACGTTTTCGTAATCTGATATTAAATAGTATTTGAGACGAGAATAATTTAGTGATTTGGATCATCGGGACGTGCGATTCAGGACTCCAGGAAGATGTAGATTATTTGAACTCGAAAATTACGTAAAGTAAGAGAAAATACAACACTCACCTTGTATGCGTAATTACTAGACGGTCTGGAACTTTTATGTCAGAAATAATAATCGGATTTTGACCTGGTATATCGCTTTTATTTCGGTGACAGACTGAACTTTTAGTAGGTTTACGAAACGGCATGCGGGCGTGATTGATGTGTAAATGTGTATCTGGTATCGATTAGTAGCCTTAGGCTGACAGCTCCATTGCGCTTTCTAATCGACACTGGATTAAGACAGGCGGCCTGTTTGTCCCACTGTGTAAATGGCACACCCACACACGCATAGAGTCATACCCGCACACACGCACTCACGCACACACGCACACACGCACACACAAACACACGCATACAAGCACAAACGCACACCCACACCACACGCACACGCCACACGACACACACGCACACACCAGCACACACACGCACCACACGCACACACGCACACCACCACACGCACACGCACACGCACACACGCACACCACACGACACACACAGCACACCACGCACACGCACACACGCACACACGCACACCACACACACACCACACACGACACACGCACACAACGCACACACAGCACACCACACGCACCACACGCACACCACACGCACACACGCACACACACGCACACACACACGCACACACCACACGCACACACGCACACACGCACACACGCACACACGACACACGCACACACGCACACACGCACAACGCACAACACGCACACACAGCACACGCACGCACACAGCACACACACAGCACACACGACACACGCACACACGCACAACCAACGCACACACGCACACACGCACACACACACGCACACACGCACACACAGCACACACAACGACACACGCACACACGACACGACACGCACACACGCAACACACGCACACACGCACACACACACAACGCAAAACGCACACCACGCACACACGCACACACGACACCACACGCACACACCACGCACAACGCACACAACGCACAACACGCACACAACGCACACGCACACACACGACACACGCACACACGACAACGCACACACCACACGCACACACACACACACACACACACGCACACACACACACGCACACACACACCACACACACACACACGCACACACGCTACACACACTCACACACGCACACATCGCACACACGCACATACGCACACACCACACACGCATCACGACACACACGCACATCACACACACGACACTACACGCACAGCACGCACACACACACACACGCACACTACCACACTCACACACCACTCGCACACAAGCACATACGCACACACGGACACACGCACACGACAGCCACACACGCAACACCACAGCACCACACGCACACACACACACGCACACGCACACGCACACACGCACACACACACACGCACACACCACACACGCACACACGACACACACGCACACACGGACACACCACACACGCACACACGCACACACGCACACACGCACACGCACACACGCACACAGCACACACGACACACGCACACACGCACACAGCACACAGCACACACGCACACACACACACCACACGCACACACGCACACACGCACACACGCACACCACCACACTCGCATATACGCACACACGCACACACGCGCACACACAAACACACACGCGAGCCACGCAAACACGCGCACACACGCACATACATACGCCCGCACGCACACATGCACACACTCGCACAGGCACACACACACGTAGCCGAGATTGGCGAAAATTGTCGAAACGATTTAGAATGAGCTAATAAGTCGATTTAGCGATAGTGAAGATAAATTCGATCGAATAAACTTCTGTACCTACGTATGTATAGGTAGGTTGTAAGGTAAAAAACCACTAATCTCCTTTTTCAGTTAGACCATCTTTGAAAAATTTGGTTAAACTACGAAAAGTAGGTTATTCGCCGAAGAAGCGATCACAACGGACCATTTTTTTTTGTTTCTCAAAAATGTACACTAAAAACTAAACGTAAATTCAAACGATATGTAGCTAAACGAAGTCTGTAGTCAAAACCATCACGTGGTCAGGTTTCCTTCATCGAGACGTACACGATACGTTTCTGGACTATCACCACTTCATGGTCTTTCAAACATTTTATTTAACATTTTAATACAAATATCCAAACTTACTGACCATAATTCTATACATCAGACTTAATTCTTGATAAACATTTTTATCAAGAGAAGCGTTTTCTCGGAGAATAAAAAATAAGTAGGTTCATAAGAATTGCGCATCAGGGGAAACACCTACAGTCATTTCTTTAAATGACATACACGACAAGTTACTATAATGCCTTTGTTCAGCAATGATATATGAGAATGAAAACTACCTCCATCAATATGACACATTATTTTAAAGTTAGTTATCAAATAAATACATTCGTTCCACTGATTTTTCATAGTTTTAGTAAGGACCATTTTCATAATAAAAATGAATTGCACTAAAACACAAACAAGTATGTTTTGAATAAAGTTCATTTAAAATTTGTTACTCTCGTACTCATTTGCTCCACTTCAATTGCAAGCTCGAACCATATAAAAACAGTCATTAAACAGGATTACAGTTTATTAAAAACTGTTGACGGCAAGATTTACTTGATGTTTATGTACCACATATTTCATTTGGTGTATAAATACCATATTTCTATAACTAGAATTAAATATAACAAACGGTGTATAAATATAGTTTCTTCTTTGTAGACATACATAAAACCCCAGGGTGTTGATCCTACAAAAATCTTTGAATTCAATTTCGCGCAGGAAAGAATTTCTTTTATTATATATTTTTGTCCAAGATTTACTAAGCTGTTATTTAATCAAGGTTCAGTTTTCATTTCTTATATCCTTGTGATGCCTAGTTTTCCTTTTTATTACAACAGAAAATTATATTGCTCCTAAAGTGGGTGAAGTAATAAATTTAATCATTTGTACATTTCCACATACTATAATACAATCACGTTGAGTTAATGTAGTTCAACAAATAACTAATTAAAATATTGCAATTCATATTTTTCTTCAGTAAACGTATTTAAATTAATTATAATATTAGTATTACTCTTACACTCTAGAAATACTCGTTTCTTCAGAAATAATTGCGAAAATAAAGTAGAGGATAAGGTAACAATCAAACTTTTCATCAAATCGATAACGAATTCCGAGTGGTAGGAAATTGAACATGTGAGTTATCCGGGAGGTGAGAACTTCAAGTAAATACGAAGCTTTTAAAAGAAATTTAGAAGGGAGAACTTTTATTGCGGTGCCGGTTTCCGAATAGCTGTAAAGACAGTAATCTCCCTTCGTAGGAAAGGATTTCATTTCAGAGTTTTTGTTATACGTTACATTTTATCATATTGTTTTTTATGATTAACTGATTAATACATTTTTTAATGCCTTGAAAGTGTTATAAGTAATGTGTAATGGGAATAAACAAAGAACACAACAAGATCGTAATTGAATAAATGTGTTTTTTTGTGACAAAATTTTTCTACTTTTTAGACAAATATATCGTTTTACTCAAAAAATAAATTTGTAAGATAGGGACTTTCTCTTCTGTGAATTTCTTTTTATGAACTTGTTTTAGAGAGCGTATATCTTACAAAATAAATGATTGCATCAAAGAAGTAAATTAATCTCTACAGGAACTTAAGGGTAAAAGAATAATAAAGATTCATGAAACGCTATTTTTGTTAAGTTCGTTCTGTTTATCACATTAAATATATAGTAAGAAGCACGTAACTGGAAGAGTAACAATGAAAGAAAATTGTTACAGTTTCACACAACACAGAAATTAAAATTTGTACTTAAATATATTATCCATAGAACTCCCTCTTTGTTTAATGAACCATGAATCAGCGTTCTATTGAAGAATAGTCTATGTATATTAAAGAAAGTACGAATAAGTATATAAAAATATAAAAAAAATAGCTTTTTTCGGACACTCAATGGAATGGACCATATTTCCTTATTACAAATCGTAAAGAAATGTATCTCTTTTTTTATAACGACCATTTCTTTATAAAGAATTATTAATTATTTATTGGAATATATATTAAACGTACTAACGTTAGAAAAACGCATGCTTGTACAATGTTTTAACTGTTAATCATTAAATGATAGTGACGATTTTAATAAAACCTCCTGATGAATCGGTACATGCAGGAGCGAACTGTAATTCATCAAGTTCTAGGACAACATCTGATCGATTTTGGCATCCACTGTTTGACGATGGCTGGTTAAAAATCATTTTCGAAGTCGCCAATTTATTGTTAATGCTTTCTTCTATATATTCTTTTGGAGTCGTATTTGATCGCCATCCGCCATGATTTTTGAGCCTCCTGATATCTGCTCCATCCTCAGCAAGAAAAGTAGTTGACGTTCGACGTAGACAGTATCCAGTGTAACCGTCTGGGTTGGGTAATTTCAAATAATGGGCAATGTTCTTCAGAATCTTGTAGAAACTGTGGATCCACACAGGTTGCACTGTACATTTATTGTTCATATAAAATATGAACAATCTTGAGTGATTGATGTTTTAGACGCAAGCTTACATATTTTCTGTACAACTCAATCTCATTAATTCCTCTCATTTCCGCCATAACGGTTAATACACGCTTCCTGCTTGTCTTAATGTCATGGAGGGTGACAACCAGCCGGTATCCTCGATATCCTTCACATTTAACTTTCTTAGCTCTGCACTACGACATGCCCCATACAGACCGAAAATTAAAGCCACTTTAATCATAAGAAAGTATCGTCAGGCGCCTCTACCAAAAATTTTGACACATCATGCTGCGATAGAATTTTTTATTTTTTTGCATCATATCCCTCACTTTGGCGCTTTAAATATAACCGTAACTTCCCATAATTCGATATATCGACGTTTTCTTTCACTCTCAACGTACTTTTCAACATGGTATATGTCGTCCACAGCGTGGAAGATTTCAGTCTTTCAGTCTGTAATCAAATACAAAGACAAAACTAAAAATAAATAAATATATTCACGAAAACTAACATTCTCATGAAAAAAAGCAAGCATAACTTCCTCGTCGGTATCCCTTACATTCCTTGAAGTCCTCCAAGGATATAAAATATTCTAGGTCTTCTCATATTTATCTTGTGATTTTAAGGGTAATAAACTAGCAACAGCTTCAAGCGCTAATGCTGATATTTCACGATGATTTTCATTATTTATTTCCATTTTCACGCGATAAAACCTATTTTTGTTTAGTTGCTTCAGTGATAGAAACAGCGAATTGATACTCGCGCTTGTCATGTATTTTTTAACTAATTTCTTATATGTAATCCATCTCCATTTAGAGTCCGAAAAAATTTTAAATATTATTCTTACAGAAAAGTATGCTCTACTTTACTAATCGCGTTTGACGTTTCTAATCTATTGGTAAAGAAAAACAATACCTTTCTTTACTTATAATACAAATTACTAATTTCTTACCCCAATTTTATAATAAGATATGGGCAATCCTCGAGACTTAAAATTTATATTACCATATTTGAGGCACAAAGAACCAAAACTTTTGAAGAATTAGTAGAAAATGCGCAAATCATGTTTCACGTGACAATAAACAAATTATAAAGTAAAAATTTTACCTTATGTTGAGTTTTCTTGAAAGGAAAGGAGAACAAAAAATTATCTAAATTTTATCAAGAGTTAATTCAAAAAAGATACGGATTAAACATCAAATTCTTAATGTATTCAGCACAAATTCACTTTCTTCAATAATTAGTGTTATAGGGGTTTTCACTTTACCTCGTGTACCCAACCATTATCTTGAAGAGATTCTTACCCCATACGGAAACACATTTCCCACTCTTTACAGCAGAATATAAAAAACAACACTCAACCTTCCAACCTACAAAATGGAAATTGAAATAAATGAAATAATTTGAGTTATAATTTTTTTTAGGGTAACTATATAACCTCTTTTTATACGTTCACAACGAAATCAGGCAACATTGCAAAAACAATCACAATAATCTATGTCAGATAGAGATTAGCGGGGGGTCCTATCTTAACAATGGTAATTTGTTAGACTTTAAGGTACATTTATTCTTAACGATACCTTCATGTTGTATTTTTTGTTGTGTTCTATGTACTTTTGGGTAACTTTTAACACAAGAGTTTAAAGCATATTACAAAAAAATAAAAAAGAATGAATTTTTAAATTTATATAAAACAAACTTGTTTTCTTCAAGGAACTAAGAAATACATAGGTAAGCATCTTGGGAGTAACATATCTAATGCCTGTGTTAATTGATAGACAATTAAAGTATCTACAAAGCAAAAAAATATATAAAACTATTTCTTATAGTTATTGAGTAAACGTTCCTTATAATGATAAAAACTTATTTTCAGGAAAACGCTTCGGAAAATCTTACCTGCATTTAATGCATCTCTACCACATAAGATGGGTTGTCAGGATCCTCCAAAGCTTGGTATTGATCTTTCAATCTTCTTTTGGCTAGGTCGGTCTTCAGACGACACCTTTTCTATTGCTTGAGTAGCTCGGTTAGCTTTTTTGATCCGCGCAATATCTAAGTCTTGTAGAGTGTTGACACAATTTGTTCCTGGTTCAATTCGCATATATTTCACATCGTACAGTATTGCCTTTGTCAAATCAGGCAATGACTTCGTGTAGTCCCAGTTCTAAAGTTGTCAGCCTTACGAATGTCCGTTTTGGTAAACGAGTCAAAATTATGTTGTTCACAGATTCGCTAGGGTTTAAACATAAACAGTAGACGAAAGTAGAAGCAGGCATACCAACTGGTCAAACTTAAATAATTGTCTTTCCTAACTAAATTGAGTACTATAACTAATAACTCTTCGCAAATTATAAATCTGTGACGAGACGTGAGTGAAGCATTTCATAAAAAAAATAATAAAAAGTCTTCCACTTATTGGAACTTCAACTGGTCTTAAATTAATGGCAATAATTACATGAAAAAATAAAAATTCGATTTTTTTGACCCATTTTTTCCCGAACATAAATAGATTAACTTAAAAACAAATTCCGAAGATATCAATAATACTGTTTTATCATTTTCATTCATGTTTCAGTATTTTTGGACTTACTTTGTGTTATATTAAGAAACTTTATACACAAAAGTTATGTAAAATTAACTGTTTTTTGAACTGTCTACACAATTTCTTATAAAATTAGTAGTTCGTCCGATATTGAAAAAAATTTATTTAACACTTAAATTCTACCTTAGAAATTGCGCGTCGTATCAAGATATATATATATATATATATATATATATATATATATATATATATATATACATATATTATCGCACCACCTAAATTATGCCTCAAGTTTAAAGTTATTTTATTTCTGAATGAATGGATGGATTTTGATGATTCTTTCTTCACGGTGTAGGTTGATTTTTAAGGAAGAAATGTATTGATGGTTTCTGATAAATGTCGACATTTTACCCATATACGGGGTGTGAAAAGAAAGTTGTGTTTTTTCTTCTAATTTTGCAACACCCTGTCGAATTTATCAGAAACAATCGCAACATTCCATTTACATTTCGTTATAATATTATTGGTCGTCAGTTGACGAGCCGACACCCACCACCTATCGTTCTGGACGACGTTGAGAGGATGGTAAAAGAAGTTTGGGATGCAATTGATCAAGCCGAAATTCGACGCTTCATTTTAAGTATACCTCGTCGCTGTGAAGAAGTGATTAGTAAGAGAGGCGGAAATACACTTTATTAGGTGATTTTGAGAAAATTGTTTAATGATTATGTAGTGTTTCTTTAGTTTTTACCTACTTGTTTAAAATGTTAATAAAAATTCGTTACCTTTAAACTTGTGCATCTTCTTTAATAACAGAGATATCGAGATGATTCTTAAACGAAAATGTAGAGAAGGGATACCGTTATAACGTAACCTAAATGGAATGTAGCGATTATTTCTGATAAATTCCACAGGGTGTTGCAAAATTAGAAGAAAAAACAGAACTTTCTTTTCACACCCCGTATATGGGTAAAACGTTGACATTTATCAGAAACCATCAACACACTTCTTCCTTAAAAATCAACCAACACCTTAAAGAAAGAATCAACATCCATCCATTGATTCAGAAATAAAATAACTTTAAACTTGCATAATTTAGGTGGTGCGATAACTTTGGAGAAGAGTGTATATATATAATCATTAATTGTATTTTATTTAACATTAACTTTTAAAGTACATACAGTAAAAGATTAACTCGAGTGGGACTTGAACCCACTGTAACGAAACAATAATTTCCGTTGCCGAAAAAAACTAACTTCTTAAAATTTTCCGCAAACTCGCATAATAGAGATATTTGACCGCCCGGTATTTTTTTTTAATTTCAAAAATTAATTTAGTGAATAAATTTCAATACAATACTCGTACACACAATTTGATTAATTGAAATGCAAGACGCAATAATTTTATTTTATACGATTTCCATTATAAGTATATCAATTCACAATTTTAATATATAACGATTTTGCATTTGAACATAGAAATAGTTCAGGAACAAAACAATTTTTGTTATCTCTTTTGGATACGAGGCGTTTAACACCGCCAGAGTGGTTAGATTGATTACGAGTTTGCGAGTGCGAGTGCGTGCCCTCAACTAATCGAGCAAGTTTATTGATTAAGCATATTAATTTAATTCACCTACTACTGTTGATGTGTTGATCAATTACCGTCCGCTATTTGTTTTTACGTAAGATACAAGTAGTAAATCTTACATTAGTAGATATTTGATGTACGTGAACTATATCTAACTAAAGTTGTATTTGCACGTGTGCAATTATTCGATAAGCGTGTTACCAACGAGTTTCTTTGCAGTTTAGAAATACTACCGTTTCCGCCTTTATTATGTTAGTAGTTCTACTAATATTAAGCTGTCTATCTGTACGTTAATTATTTTTATACATTTATAGGTGATCATTTTATCCATGGGTAACCGTTTACAAATAAAATTGTTTTCAAAGCACATTAAGTTTGACCTAAACATTTGCAGAAATATCTTTTCATTGTATGCGATTGCATCTGACATTAGGATTTTTTTTGTGTTTAGACCGAAAGTATTTATCCTATATTTTCAACGCTGTCCTGATTAATTTTGTTGTTGTCCGTTTAGAGTGTTTAGACAGATAAGATCAGGAATAATTAATTGGTTGATTCAAGGTTTCCGTCACCGATTGCACTCTAATTTTTAAAATTTAGTGTAAGCATTTACAGAGACGCGGTTTCTATTCTGTAGCTCAGTTGGTTAAGTTTTGTAAACAGGATTTTATGTTAGTTTTAAAAGAGTAAATTGCTCGATAATTTTTTTATTTTATATAGCCGCTTTTATTAAGTGTCTAAAAAACACATTGTGTTTCTATTTTTTTCAGGAATTTAGTTTTAGTTTTCCGCGATAACAACCTATGTTTCTCAAACTGAGACCGAGAGGTTGATTTGTATATATTTCTTTCGTTTGACGAATCGTTCTGTGGTCTAATTTCCAACTTATAAAATTAATTTTTTTGTTATTTATCCGACATAGAAAACATTTACTTCCGACATCCGTGTCACGCGTTTTATATTTTTTTGTAACTGAATTAGTTTGAATTCATACTACCCAGACCGATCATTTCCGACTCAACAGCGACACAAGTCTTAAATACCGGAATTGATCTAAATCATCGGAAACCCTGGTAGACCAACGCTTTTACTGACGCTACTTGGGCTGCTTTTGCCCGTTTAATTCTCCGAAAAGAGGAATCTAGGCCTCTATATTACCATTTACCTAGATTAGCGCTCGAGTAACCCGATTATACCGCGATAGTCCAACCGCAGTTCACCAACCGCCCCTCTTAGACAATTTTGATAGCAACTGACCGTCCACGGAAGATAAAAGCATTATACTACGAACTCCACCTTGCTAGAGTGGGGCTCTTTCATCTGAGCTATCGAGTAGGCAAGTCACAACGGATTCAAACTTAAACTGTATGTACCTCACTAGTTACGATGTATTATAATTTTTATACACACAATGAAGGATCAAAATCAACTTTTTTATGTAAAAACGTTATTTTTAATTTCACGGAGTGCATACGAACACATTTTCTAAAGAAGAAGATAGGACACCAATGCTTTTTCTCAAGAAAAATTATTTCTGCAATACCCTTGTAATTAAGAAGAAAAACGCTTACTTGGCTCTTTTTTCAGTGGTTTGAATATTATTTTAATTAAATATTCTTAATTCTTAAATTAACTATTTTGATTTTAAAACAATAAATTCCAATAATAATGCACATAATAAAATCAAAGAAATTGCGGCCATTTTGTTCAATACATAATAGGCCTCGCCTATTATTAATGCTCCTACTCTATGCAAATGCCATGTGCTTCGAATTTGAGTGGAAGCGGCCATCACCCCTACTACCAGCTCCTCGTCATTGTTGATCAGTGTATCGTAAACTAAACCCTTTATATCACCCAAAGAAGTCAATGGGGTTGAGATCAGGGGATCGCGCCGGCCATTATCTTGGTCCTCCACGGCCGATCAACTTGTTGGGAAGAATCTCGAGTGTTGTCATGACAGGAAAGAAAAATTCGCAGATGCTCCATCGTGCTGGAACCACATCCTTTCTGTGGTATACAGCGGCACATCCTCTAATAACATTGGCAAAACGTCTTCCAAAGATTGCTCATGTACGTGGCCAGTAGATGAAGAAAAACCAAATAAGGAACAATTAAATTGTCCCCAACAATGCGGTCCCAAATGTTAATGGCACACTGATGTGGGTTGTTATGAAAGGCAGCAAAATTAGTGTTTTCGAATTCTCATAGGTGGCTATAATGACTGTTCAAAAAACCTTGTTTCGTAAAACATGCCTCATTTCAAAAGAAAACGCGTTCACCAAAGTTCTGTTGCGTTAAGTGCTTTTGTAACGACCACGGACAAACACGTCGTCAATATGGGTAATCTTCTAGGCTTGTAATTCGTACCTTTTGAAAATGGTATGGAAAAAGTTGATTTTCACGCAGAATACGCTAAACTGTAGCATGTGCAGCACTTATATCGGTGCCTTGTATTTTTGAAGCACAGCATCTTCGAACTCCACAGTACGCGCTGAAAATGGGAGTCCTGGACGTTCGGACGTAAGCTGCCAGTTTCTCTAAGGCAACAGTGAATTTTAAACAAGACACTTCCATAGGGAACGACTCGTCTTGGAAATATGCATACATTTGCGAAGTTCTTCTCCCACTAAAGTTAACACCTTCAATAATAAATATTAAGAAACGTATGCTTAATGACGATTGATTAATTACTAAGGTAGCTTAGTACCGCAAATCATAACGTATCAAATCGTTGACTGCAGTTATCTGAATTTATTTATTTCAAAGTACGTTAGCCTTACTGCTAGTCAAACTTGTTGATAGACATGTTTTTTTGCGAATAAGCACGTTGGAATGATAGAAGGGTTGTATGCAGAAAAATGGGCAGTGCAATTACTACCGCGAACTGATTTTTATCACAGATTGGGTTACTGCCATGCGCAAGGTAAAGTAGAGTTTTGAAAAAAGTGTATTCTCTCCATTTTTAAAAACAGTTGGTTTTTCAATAAGAATTATAATGCTAAAGTTAAACCTTCAACTTAAGTTATACTATCAATGTAAATTTTAATGTTCTTGTTTGTAGCTCTCATAAGTTTCTTCTTGGTTCTTCTTGCGAGTAGTAATCGAACCATGTCATAAATTCGCAATTACAATAAACTTCGATGTTTGATGTAGTATCATTTAATGTTTAATAGTTTCAAAGAACACGCGATTTTTCGACATCATCATAATTGCTTTGGTTTCGTTAGAAATGTTGAAGCTAGATTAAAGGAGACTTATATAGTTCATATTTTGTGCCTACATGAAATATGTACAAGTGGCAACATAGGTGACGTTATGTCTCTCTCACACTCATATAATGCTTATTGAATTTCTTTCTAGCTCATTATAAGTCAGACCCGCTATAATGTTTTTCCATACCTGTATAAATAATAAGAGAAGTGACACTCAAAGTTTGAATATAATTTATTCGAACATATTTTATCTAGATAAACATAGTAATCATAGAATGAGCTTTACACAGATTAACCATTAGTGTTAGAAGGGGAAGTATTTTGTATGGATTTTTTCCTTTTTTGGTTTACTGTAAAAGAGTGTTTATAAACAATTCTATTTAGACGTATCTCATGAAACAGACTTAACATAGTTTGTTTTTCATTTAGTTTTAATCTACAGAGTATCTAACATATGTAATAATGTACATTCAAAAACCCTAAATAAACCATTTACAACACTTTCACCATATCTACTTATACATTGATTTCATACCCATTTTCCTTGTTTTTTATAACAATGACAATTAATAAAGTCAAAGTAGTTATTTGTTTCATTAGTACAAAGAATGTTAATTTTCGGGACGAGGAAGAAAATCTAGCGAGTTAGAATAGTTATGCAGTTTCTTTGACAATACGTTCATTAGGAAAATAAGTAACATTGTAAAAAAAAACAATAATCTATGCCAAGCAGAGGTTTAAAGCTTCGTGTCAGATGGAGGCTCCTATAAAAATATTCATAAAACAACTTAACCATTTTCAATCACTTTTATTTAATTTTTCCATATTTTGCTTTACATTAAAAAGCTTTATAATGATTACTAATGTAAAATTAAGTTTTCTTAGAGATTTATTTTCTTATAAAAGTAATCAATATTCAGATATCGAAAAAGTTTTTAAATTCCACCTTAGGAATTTTTTGCCGCTAATTTACGCGTCGTATCAAAAAATTGAATAGAATATAATTAATCTATATATCTACATATTGCTACTTTTATATTTTTGAAATATACAGCTGTTTCAGAAATACTTGATAGTAATCTCAGCTCATAATAAACGCCCCTCACCGCTGCTGAATTTCTTTCAAATTCCAATCAGCTCCAAGAGAAATGAAAACAAGCTTAAATAAAATTTTAGGTACGTTTTTGTACTACCCACCCACAGACACACACACTCGCACACACGCACACTCGCACCCACGCGCGCACGCACGCACGCACGCAGGCACGCACACGCACGCACGCACGCACGCGCGGAGGCACGCACGCACGCACGGACGCACACACAACACGCAAACAGGCACGCACGCACGCATGCAGGCACTCACGCACTTACTCACTCACGCACGCACTCACACACGCACGCACCCACACACACACTCACTTACTCGCTCACACACTCTCTCACTCACTCACTCATTCACCCACTCACTCACTCACTCACCCACTCACTCACTCACTCACTCACTCTCACTCACTCCTCACTCCTCACTCACTCACTCACTCACTCACTCACTCACTCACTCACTCACTCACTCACCTCACTCACTCCTCACTCACTCACTCACTCACTCACTCACTCACTCACTCACTCACCTCACTCACTCACTCACTCACTCCACTCACTCACTCACTCACTCACTCACTCACTCACTCACTCACTCACTCACTCCACTCACTCACTCACTCACTCACTCACTCACTCACTCACTCACTCCTCACTCACTCCTCACTCACTCACTCACTCACTCACTCACTCACTCACTCACTCACTCACTCACTCACTCACTCACTCCTCACTCACTCACTCCTCCACCTCACTCACTCACTCACTCCTCACTCACTCACTCACTCACTCCTCACTCACTCCTCACTCCTCACTCACTCCTCACTCACTCACTCACTCACTCACTCACTCTCACTCACTCACTCACTCCACTCCTCACTCACTCACTCACTCCACTCACTCACTCACTCACTCACTCACTCACTCCTCACTCACTCCCCTCACTCACTCCTCCTCCTCACTCACTCACTCACTCACTCACTCACATCACCACCATCACTCACACACACATCACACACACACACACCACACCACACACACTACACGCAACACTCACCACACGCACACGACCACGACACACACACACACACACACATACACACACACACACACACACTCACACACACACACACACACACACACACACACACACACACAGTAACAATCCTTTTTGAGTTGTGTTAAAAAATATACCATAATTAAGGCAACTTCGTTCACTATTGTGTCATGTAAATTGCATACCTTAGTGGCTGAAAAAATATACGTTTAGATATTTTAAAGTGGGGTAGTACGCGCATTTCGTCTTGCACATTTTACGTTACATTTTCCTATTACATAATGCCATTGTATTATTACATTTCAAATTAACGAGGATGACGCAATAGATGTTTGTTGCTATGAAGAAAATTATAAATAAATGGTACATTAACCCATTTAAATCAACCAAGTTTGGCATTTTGTAAAAGAATTTATTCATTTGGGATCAACGATTATCAAAACTTTTATTATATTTCCATTTCAAGATTGATTACACAACCAAAATTGTAAGCGTGGCTCGTCAGCACATCTTATCAGTTACAGTATACCAGTGACATCCAAAATTTTGCAACAGGTATTTATTTTCTAATGATTAGTATAAGGTATTTTTTAAGTTACGAACATTAGGATTAAGATTTGCTACTTTTATAACTTGCCTTAACGATTTCATAATAAACCTTGTTATTGTTTTCAATTTTACATTTATTACATTTACGGTTTACTAATTTTCCATAAAATAAGTTGGCGTCCTAGGCATTTTAACATTTAATTACAGGTTGAAGTTACATTATTTTGTAAAGCTAACATATCTATCCACACAAACATTTTCTAATTAAAGCAAATCAGAGTGTAAGAACCTGGCCCATTTAATCACTGGCATGAGCTGAAGGCACAAAATCTTCTATTTATTATTAGGAGTATAAGTAATATTAGGGGTGAAATTATTAATATTAACAACCCAAAATACACCCCTAGTAATTTTTTATTACACTGGTGCTCGATCGTGGGGCTTGATTTGCAATTTATTGGATTAAATTCTTCTCGATAGTTAGGAAATTAAATTTACAATTATCTTTGTGTATGTCAATTTTGTATATGTGTTGATATCTTCGTTTACGTATTCTGAATATTAAGAATTACCATATAAAGGTATTATATTTTATATTTATGATTATTGTAACCTTATTGTGTTTTGGGTATATTTGTATATCATTTTATTAATCATGTCGAATTATGTAGTGGAAGCTTTAAGAAGCGATGAATCGTTTGTAGAATTAAGATTCTCGGGGGTTAAAAGATGTCAGTTGAAAAACGTAAACTGTTACGACTTAAATTGAATTTAGAAAGAATTGATCCAAAATTAAGTGATTCTTATACACAAATTGAAATTCACCAAACTGAAGAATTGATTTGTTTAAAAGTTTAGTCACATTCAATCATCAATAAATTTATACAAAATTAATTCAACAAAAAGTGAATATCTCAAACTTCATACTCGTCTTTTACACATCTTGAAACGTTTGACAATATTGAATCAATTAACCCAAATTTAGATAATGAGTAACGACTCACAGTATCTTGATCATTCTAACATTTCAATAGCAAATAATGAACCAATTAGTACTTCAGTAAACATTCCTGAAGATTTTTCAAATTTAATTAAGAATTTAAAAATTTCTAGAAGTTCTGTTCCTGTTTATAAATTGAAACTAAAATTTAATGGTAGTGAAAAAGAAGTTTTCTCATTTATTCAAAGGTGTGAAGAATTAATGCTTGCTCGCAACATTTCAAAGTCTGATATGTTATTATCCGGAATTGATCTATTTTCAGGAAAGGTTTTGATATGGTTTCGTGCCGTTAGATCACAAATTCATTCGTGGGATGAACTTATTATCAAATTAAAAAGCGACTTTTTACCCGAAGGACATGATGAAGTTTTGTTAAATGAAATTAAGAACAGAAAACAGACTTTTGATGAAATTCCAACCCTCTTTATATCTGAAATGATTAATTTATTTTCTCAATTAGACATTCGTTCTTCTGAGGTTGAACAGCTTAAAATTATCATGAAAAATTTACAGCCTTGGTATGCAACACAATTGGCTCTTGTTAATGTTACCGATATTTTCCATCTTGTCGATTTAGGTAAAAAATTACAACAGGTTAAATTACAAAATTCTAAATTTAAAAACAATTCAAATCAAATGCAACTTGAACACAAATCAAAATCTTTTACTTCGAATCAAAACAGTAAACCTAAAATCTCAAATTCAACTTTAAGAAATTCCAAAAGCAATACAGCTAAACCAACAATAACTTGTTTCAAATGTAAACAATTAGGACATACCTATCACACCGGTGACAGTGATGTTAATGTTACCTTTTGTTATAAATATGGTTATTCCGATGTGACTTTTAATAATTGCCCTAAGTGCAAATTTTCAAAAAAACTTTTAATTGGGAAGTGTTCTGTTAGTCGACACGCTCCTAACAATTCTACAGAGACTGACAAACCTGTTTGGAAAGAATGGTTAATTACAGTAAATAAATTTTATGGAAATTTGGTGAGAAAAGAAATGATATTAGACCTTTTACTAATGGAAAAATTTGTAATGGAAATTTTGTTGCTTTATTAGACACTGGAGCTACTGTTACAATTTTAGGTAAGCCCGCTTTGTTTTTAATTGATAAATATGATTTAAAATTAAATAGGAATTCACCTTTTTCATAATTGATTATTAGCGATGGTTCTTTACAATCCATTTTGGGAAGTGTTGACTTATCTTTGATTATTAATAATATTTCAAAAACAATTTCAGTTATAGTTTCTGAATCTATTACCAATGCACTTACTTTGGGAATGGACTTTTGTCATTTATTTGAAATTAAAGCTGATTCTAGTAAAAATTATTTTGTTGCAAATTCTGCGGAGACAAGTTTCTCAATGATTAAAAGTATAGATGATCTTAATATCGATCAAATTTCTGAATTGAACCAAGTATTGATCTTTTAAAACTTTAGCAATTTCAAAATTGGGTAAAACCAATAAGGCTTTTCATACAATTAATACGGGTGAGGCCATACCAATTAAACAACGATATTATCCTTTATCTCCTGCTATGTTGGAACATGCAAATAAAGAAATTGACGTAATGTTAGACCAAGGAATTATTAAACCCAGTTCTTCCCCTTGGAATACTCCAATGGTTTTAGTTCGAAAGAAATCAGGCGAGTTTAGAGTCTGCTTTGATGCAAAAAAATTAAATTCTGTTACTAAGAAAGATGCTTACCCCTTACCATTTTTAAGCAATATTTTGGATAAATTAAGAGATGCTAGATATTTAACTTCAATTGATTTAAAAAAAAGTTTTTGGCAAATTCCTTTAGACCCCGAAAGTTGTGAATAAACTGCTTTTACTGTTCCACGTAGAGGTTCGAATACACTGTTATGCCTATGGGACTTACCAACGCTCCCAGTACTTTACAAAGATTTTTGGACTCCATTTTGGGTCATGATTTATTCCAATCGGTTTTTGTCTATTTAGATGATATAGTTATATTTTACGGTACATTTAAAGAACATATTTCTATTTTGAAAGAAGTTTTTAAAAGGCTTAATGATGCTAATTTAAATATTAATTTAGGTAAATGTGAATTTTGTAAACCACAATTATCATATTTGGGTTTTGTTATTGATAAGAATGGTCTTCATACCGATCCATCAAAAGTGGATGCGGTTACAAAATTTCCT
Organism: Vesta saturnalis; assembly: GCA_036346205.1. Taxonomy (NCBI): domain Eukaryota; kingdom Metazoa; phylum Arthropoda; class Insecta; order Coleoptera; family Lampyridae; genus Vesta; species Vesta saturnalis. The sequence continues at coordinate 137,859 of JARFJB010000516.1, forward strand.
CAACCAAAAACTTTTACAGAAGTTAAACGTTCTATCGGAATGTGTTCATGGTATAGGCGTTTTATTAATGATTTTTCTACCGTTTTAGCTTCAATTAACGATTTACTTAAAGGGAAAAGAAATCTCAAATGTTTCATGGACCAACGAAGCTAATGATTCATTTTTAAAAATTACATCTTTGTTAGTAGATGCTCCTATTTTAGCGAGCCCAGATTTTTCAAAAACATTTTATTTACAATGCGATGCTTCCAATTGTGGTATTGGCTGTGTCTTAACACAAGGTGCGGGAGACTATGAAAAGGTTATTGCTTACGGTTCTCGTACTTTAAATAAGCCGAGCAAAATTATTCTATTACTGAGCGTGAGTTACTTGCTGTTATTTTTGGAATTCAAAAGTTCGAACCTTATATTGAAGGTACCCATTTTAAAGTCATTACAGACCATCACTTACTGATTTGACGGAATGTTAAACTACGACAATTTGATTTTGAGGTCAGTCATAGGAAAGGTAAATTAATTGTTGTTCCTGATGCACTTTCAAGAGCACCTTTAGCAGTTAACTCTTTGAAATATTAAGTTATAGATTTAGACGAGTGGTATAAAAAAATGTTAATCAATGTTTCAAAAAATTCTGAATTATTTCCCGATTGGAGAATTGAAAATGATAAACTTTACACATTTATTTCCAATGATTTAAATATTGAGTCCAATTTAGTGGAATGGAAATTAGTTGTTCCTAATTCTTTAAGGAAAGATATTTTGCAAAAATTTCATGATGATCCTACATCATCACATTTTGGAGTTATTAAAACTTTTTCGAAAATTAAAGAATTTTATTATTGGCCAAAGATGAAATCAGACATTTCCAAATACATTAGAAATTGCAATGTTGTAATCAAAGTAAATCTTCACAATTTAATCATTATGGTTTTAAGGGTAAGGGAAATATGTTTCTTTTCCTTTTCAATCCATTTCAATCGATTTAGTAGGTCCTTTTCCCAGATCGAAAAATGATAATACTGTTTTATTAGTCGTTTGCGATTGGTTTACCAAATTTACTCTGATTCATCCAAGGTGCAGTGCTACTGCTAAAGGCATTTGATAATATCTTGAAACTTATGTATTTCTAGTTTACGGTGTACCACAAATTTGTATGGTGGACAACGGCCCTCAATTTAAGAGTGCATTATTTAAAAATTTAATAGATTCTTACAAAGTTCAATCTATTTGGTTTAATGTGAGTTACCATCCCCAAGTAAATTTTGTTGAGAGAGTTAATAAAGTAGTAGGTACAGCAAGATCTTACATTAAAGATAATCACAAGGAATGGGATGGTCATGCTATTCGTAACGCTGTTCATGAATCTACTAAATTTTCACCTTCCTTTTTGGCGTTTGGTCGTACTGTTCCGACTACTGGAGATTTTTATGGTCGATTAAAAGATTTTAAAGAGGATGATTTATCAATTAACAATCGTGAACAACACACACGCACACACACACACACACACACACACATACACATACACACGCACACACACACACACACACACACACACATATGCATACATACATACATACATACATACATACATACATACATACATACATACATACATACATACATACATACATACATACATACATACATACATACATACATACATACATACATACATACATACATACATACATACATACATACATACATAAATACATACAATCACACACGCCCACGCCCACGCCTACGCCCAAGCCCACGCGCACGCACACGCACTCTGGCATGCGCACTGGCGCGCGCACGTACACGCGCACGCACGCACGGCGCACGCACGCACGCACCCACCCAGGGAAACCACCCACCCACCTTAAAATTTTGTATTTAAGCTTGTTTTCATTTGGCTTAGAGCTGGTTAGATTTTGGTAAGGGTGACGAGGGGGGTTTAGGGGCAGTTTTTGTTTTTTATCAAATATTTCTAAAACAGCTGCATATTTCAAAGATATAATAGATTAATTACGTTCTATCCCATTTTTTGATATGACGGGTAATTTAGCGGCAAAAAAATTCTGATGGTAGAATTTAAGTGTTACTTAACGATTAAGTTTATAAGAAAAAGTGTAAACGTATTTTTTAAAGTAAATTTAATTTTACATAAATTTTATTTATAATATTTACAAATAAAATCCATTTCTCAAATTTCTTTAGAAATATTTTTAAAATGAAGGAAAATAAATGTAAAAATTAAATAAATATGATTGAAAATGCTGAAGCTGTATTAAAAACCAATTTTTTTGTGTAATCTCTGGAATCGCAAGCACCTAATTTGTTTAACTTTGTGTTAGGTATCTCACATTACACCCTTGTACACGTTTAATATAATTAAAATAGCAAATTCCAAAAACCTCTTTTCTTGTACTTGTGTGCCTTTTTGGCCTTTTGCTTAGTTATAATTATTGTCAACAATATAACTGCGGTAACATTACCTACAAATTCTTTACGAACAAAACAAATGAGCAAATTACCGTAATGGGAAACTTATTAATGTTGTTTTTAACAATTTTAAAAGAAAAGTTTTTATAGAAAATAATTTTTCTATTCAATAAATATTTTTTAGAAATAAAGTGAATTTGTAGTATCAATTGAAAATGTTAGACGGCATTGAAACCAGTAATCTTATTTAACAGCAACGACAAACTTTCTGGCCCAGAACCACAGATTATTTAAAAACGAAGCAAATAAGTAAAAATATTCTAAATACCTATGCAATTATTGGTTTTATTCAAGAATAAACTGAACTTAATTGCTTTTTTAATCTTTGATAGCAATACGAAAATATCTCTGTGACAATGGGCTAATTTTGATTCTTTACGTTATTCTAAAAGGCTATACAATATGCGTTCGTATAGTTGGATACAATTCAGCAAGAGAAACGAATATAGCTTTAACTATGCCTTAAATTTAATTGATTTATTGGTTTAATTAGATGACTTCTGCAATAAGAGGAATTTGGTAATACCCCAGTTCCTTGTTGTAACTATCACACAATGGATTCTTTTAAACAAATGTTCTACGTTTAGTTTTTACTTTAATGTAAGATATTGTTATACAATAGAAGTTTACGTATTTTGTAAACGGTTATCGTATGTAATTCAGTAAAGCTTACTACAGCCCAGCTTTAACCTAACCGGAAAACCCTGAAACCATTTTGTACATTAAAGGAATTGCTACACTAATGTAATATGTATGCAAGCATTCCAACAGTGCAACGTACTCTTTAGTTGTACTACTCACAAATATATTTGTTACGTAAAGTTTAGTGTTCAAGAATCAAGGTTACTACCTACCCACTGTTTTCAATAAGCATTTCGTGACTACTACTATTCTAACTTACTCTAACAGAACACTTGAATGCAGACGACCAAAGGCGAACGAGTTAATAAAGACCATAGAGTTTTTGTAATCCCTAACGATCTTACTTATGCTTGTTTTATTACAATTAAAAAGGACATTATGCAGAAAAGTTTGGATGTTTTATAATGCAAAGTTTTCAGTTATTACTTACTGCCTTGCAACGCATTTTATGCTAACGAGATACGAGACTATATTAAAATTTCGAAAGGTGGAGGAGAGATATCGTGGAGTTTTAATGAAAAGACTTTCAAATATTAGAACTTGGGAGACATCAAAATATGCGTAATTTTATTTCGAATTGTACTTTATATTCATATGTACAAAAACAGTCTTTAGTTCTTCATTTCGTATGTTTTTAAAAGGCTCAAACATATTCTTAGTAATACCATTATATATAAAAAGAATATATACAACGTTAATATGTTTCGAAAACAGTTTTCAAGCAGTTCCTTTTTACTTTAATTAGATTTGTAGGTAAATACTTGCATTGAGTGATATCCATCATCAAGATTGTTCATTAGAGTAATAAAAAACTGTTTATTCCGATATAACACCAAATAGTACCTTTTACATTTGCTAACATCTCGGAAGTGCCGTAATGAACGTTATCGTAAATAAGCTTTAATCCCTAACATTTTTCAACTGGTGAATCAGCATCGTGTATACAAAGAAAAAACAAAAATTACCTAATGTGCTGAATTCTCAATTAACTCCAACTGAGAGTTAGCAATAATGAAATTGTAGTGCATAAGTAGCTTAGTAACTCTATTGTGTGTAATTGTAACATTATTTATAGATTTGTCCGTAGATGGGTTGCTGTAGAAATAAATTAATTGCAGATATTAAATGTTGTGTAAGTAAGTTAGTTAACAAGCACATTGCAAAATGAGCATGAAGCAAATTAGTTTAAAGTTATAAATATGGGAATAGTAGTAGACTAGGAAGAAGTAGAGTAAGAGTAATGAAGTATAGAAGAAATAGTAGTAGTAAGATCAAGTGATAAGAAGAAGAATTATTGTGTAGAGATTATAGTGGTCTAGTGAACAGATTAGTAAGATTAGTATATTACATGTTGCTAAGGGAGTATTATTAGTATAAACTAAATGGTTGGACGTAGTAGTAAATTAATAGTAAGTACTATGTAGCCTTTCAATGAAGACCAAGTAGGCCTTACCCGAAGGACCTTATATATGGTAGTACAATGGGAAGTGCAAAAATGCTACACATAGGACCACAGATACTAATCAAGTATATTTAATTGGGATATAAAAAGGGGCACAAAGAAAGCAAAGAGTGGATTCAACCGGAGAAGTTACTAATACAGTGGTTGTAAGCGCAGTTAATGTCGAGAGTGAGAATACTTTTATGTGTTTAATTTTAATCCTTAGAATAGCTGTTTTGTTTTGTATTTAAGGCCTTTGCATACTGGGCCACCACGGTCGCGATACCGGTCACGCTTCCATGGTGGTTGTTCAATATTAACGGACACCACTACAGCCACAGAGCTTGCAGTTCAAACATGGACCTTCAAGAAGTAGGTGCGTTAGCACACATATTTCTGGGTTCACGGGAAGGCCGTTACTGGATACATCCTTTTTTGCGGGATAAAAGTGCATGAGGGTTTTTTTTACTGATTATGAAGATTTTAGGAATAACCCTGACAAGTTCTATACTTAGACAAGCTTGAGTGTTGATGCTTTTGACGAGCTTTTCGGATATCTGAAAGCAAAACTTACTGAAATACCTGTGAAGGTGTAATATTGAAGAATGGTTTACATTACAATCATATATATATATATATATATATATATATATATATATATATATATATATATATATACATATATACAGGGTGGCGCACCGTATACGCCACGGAGTTTCTATAGAAGCCTACTGGAATTTTTTAATTCTTTTTTCTTAGAGGGTGTTTAGGAGCACAATTTAAAAATAATTTCAACTGTACGTTTACAAAAAAGATTCATATGAAATTTATACTTTTTTAAATGGAATACCCTGTATATTATATATTTGTTGGAATCTATGAATAAAATAAAGGCAAGTTGTAATAGAATTCTTTATACGTAAAACCTACCGTTTCAAAGATATTTAACGATTTTTAAAATTACAGGCTTGACATCAAAATTTGTTTTTGTTATGTTTATTATTATTTTTTTAAATTATTTTTAAATCGTGCTCCTAAACATATATATGTTCTAAAAAAAAGAGTTAAGAAATAGGCTGCTATAGAAACTCCGTGGCGTATACGGTGCGCCACCCTGTATATATATATATATATATATATATATATATATATACATACATATCTGTGTGTGTTTGTGTGTGTGTGTGTGTGCGTGTGTGTGTGTGTGTGTGTGTGTGTGTGTGTGTGTGTGTGTGTGTGTGTGTGTGTGTGTGTTTAAAAAGTGTTGTAAAGTCCTCATTTTCCGAGTGGGCAGATATGTCAGTGGTAGCTGATTGTGGAGAAGTCGCATCCAAACACAGGTTACGTTCCTGACTGTCATGTAGTGTAATGTGTCGACCTTGTATTGACTCATGCTGTTACAGCTGTTGCTGCTGTTGTTGAAATGGCACTTTTGGTTGGTTAAAAGGTGGCATTACTTGCTGTTGTGTGCCACGATAAGATGGACTTGAGAGGGTCAGTGTTGAACCTGATGCTATTCAACGAGCACGATTAATTATATCCATTTTCACTGAAAAAAGCATATGTTCCGAGATAGCAAAGCATTCACAATTTCCCGTATATCTTTAGAAACAGTTTCTGTTTTCCTTCTTTTATCGACAACAGGTACTGATGAATCATATGTACTTGACAGTTCTTCCGTAAGCTTTTCTGGTGCTTCATCCAACTGAGCTTCGCTCATGCTGTTTGAGGTGTTTTTAGATTTTATCATTGGGCCCAAAAGGGTTTTTTGCTGATAGTATACGTAAGGATTTTTCCCTGATGTAGCAGTAGATTTGAAAGGTGCTGGCACTCTGTGGAGTAGAAATCCGCAAACTTTTCCATTTTCCTTGGATTACTCGGCCTAAAAAAATTATTAGCCAACCAATAAATGATAAACGATGATATAAAGTGTTGTTTTTTTATTAATCAACTTTAACATATTGTACCTTTGTAACCTTTTTCTTTGAAGCGCGGCCAGTCGGGCCACAAACGCTCAATGTGTGCTAAGGCGATACGGCCACCATGGAATCGCCACCGTGGTGGCCCAGTGTGCAAAAGCCCTTACTGTACAAAAACTGTCAGACACTACAAATAAAATTAGACATTTGCAAAATAATTTTTATGCAAAGGCCAGGATTCCCAGGTCACAGGGAACATTGATTTCACTCATACAAGAATACAACGTTCAGGTAAGATATCTAGCAATAAGCATCATTCCAATGGGTCTATAATTTATATATTGCAGGTGGAAATCAAGCTGAAGTATTTGGTAATAGGAAAGGATATATCTCGCTTAATGTACAAAGGGTTTCAGACTATAGACTTTGTGTAGTAGATGTAGTAGCCAGATGGCCGGGTAGCGTTCACGATCAAATCATTTTCAATAATTCAAATCTAAAACGAAGATTTGAAAACAGAGAATTTCCTAACTCTATCGTAAATAGGAATTCGGGTTAACTGTGGATAATGCTGCAGAAAATTTATGTATTGGGTCACTAATCCGAACCCGAAATGTGGTTGAGATGTAACATGGAGTCTTAAAACGAAGGTTTCCTGTTCTACATATTGGATTGAGACTGTCACTGTCAAGAGTTCAGGCAGTGGCCATACAAACGAATGAACTTATGGCACCTCTATATAATGAACATGAGATATAGAACCTTTTTTGGAGCCTCAGAGTATAGGAAATGATATTACAAGACAGCGACTAATAAGAAGATACTTTCAAGCCCCAATACGCTCTCGATATCGTTGATCGTATTCAAAAGAGAGCGATTAGGCTTATAAATGACCCGTCGTTAACTTCTCACATACAGTCCGTTGAGCATAGAAGGATGGTTTCAGTTCTTTCTTTGTATTATCGTTATTACAACGGCTATTGTGCTGGTGAATTACATTCTTTGATACCATCTCCGGCTATCTTTGCGAGAAACACTCGGTTCGCTCATTCACATCATCAGTATGCAGTATAAATCTCCACTTGTCGTACCAAACGGGCGCAATCCACATTTTTCTACACGGCTTCTAAACTCTGGAATGATCTCCCTAGTTCCTGTTTTCCTCTCACTTATGATATGAGAAAATTTAAGGTAGCTGTTCATAGGCATCTATTAGCAATTCGTTATCCCTCTATCCATCCTCCTAAGTGTTCCTGAGTGCTTTAGCACGATAGGCCTTATTTAGCCTGTTCAGGTCCACAATCATAAAAAAAAGCACTAATTGATGGAGCAGAAAATACATAATTTTAATTGTAAACATACTTGCAATTATTTTTTATTTTTTAATAAATTATTTACATGAAAATCAATTTCCATACTCTTGAAGCATTTTTTGTTTTTAAATTATTAAATTATCAAGCCTAAGTACCTCCATCCTTTCTTTATACTACTCTCTTCTTTGTTCTGCCTGATCCTCATCCATTTCCATATTTTTCTATGTTCAATGGCCTTTCTTTCCTTTTCTTCCAATAATTGTTCCTTCCAGATTTCTAACAGTTCTAACTTTTTTTTTATTACCTTGTCAAATTTTGATTTACTTGAAAATATGAATATTAGATGTGTGCGTATTGCACAAATACAAATTAATTAAAAGTTAACTAAGTAAGTTTCAAGTAATTTTAAAAGTAGTGTGCCACATACCAAGTGATTTTGAGCAGTTTAGAAGGGGATTCCTGGGTTGTTTCAAATTATTTATGGAATATCTACCCCAATTTATTTCTTGATGTACTTCCTGTTATTAAAAAAACACTTTAATATTTGGTAATAGACAATTGCAATTGAAACATGATTGCACACTCACAATACTAGTAATCTAGTAAAAAAGCATATACAGCTTTAAAATGTATGGAAAATTAGTTATACATAATAAATCAATTATGTTCAAACAAAATTGGGCTTAGGGGGTGTTTCATTTTCCATGGCCATTACAGTTTCCACAGGAGTATCCAGGTTAATGATATCTGGCAGTATTTCAAGTTCTGCTCTCCCATCTTCCTCTGTATTTACTACAATTAGTTGAAAATTCTTATCACATTTTCCATAAATAATGCATATAATCTTGTGAGCAAAACAAATTTTAAAACCCAGGCACGATGAAGGTTATGTTTGTTATTTGTTATGTTATGAAACCGTATGACATTTGACAGCAAAAAGCAGCATTGTAGTATCAGGAAAACTCGATGGTGTAAAAACTGTCAGTTTTATCCGAATAGTTGAATTCGAGTTTCGGTGTAAGTTTCATTACCGCCACAAAACTGGCGCTTTTGTTGAACCGGCCGTAAGTGATTATAATATGTTTAAGTTTGAAAAATCAAATAGGTCGGTTCATAGAACAAAAGAATTGCTTGCACTTCTTATTTTAAATTTCCTAAACTTGTGATAGAAAGTATTTGTAAAAAAGTTTCTGATGTATTTTGTTTACCAGGTGACAAATTAACTACTACAAATATTTATAAACAATAAATTCATTTAAAAAAAATGCGATATCAGTGTTCGTAAAACCATATCGTACACCTCAATCTCAGAAAAAGTAAATTGAAAAGCAAGTTAAAAGAATGTGTGAGGATGATATAATTGAAGAGTGTCAAGCGATTGGTCATCACCTATTTTATTAATACCTAAGGAAGTAGGAATGAATGAAGAGAAAGAATGGAGATTAGTTGTAGATTATAGAAAGTTAGATGAGAAATTGGAAGATAAATTTCCTTTGCCAAATACTACAGAAATTTTTGATTCATTGGCAGGTGCGTTATATTTTAGTCATTTAGATTTGTCAGGGTTATTATCAAATGGAAGTAATTCCAGAAAGTAGAAATTATGCAGTATTCACTACGAGTACTGGGTAATACAGAATGAAAAGGCTTCCAAGGGATTAAAATCAAGTCCAAGTGCGTTTGCGAGATTAATGACAATGGCTATACTAGGAATTATCTATGAAAAGTGTTTTATTTATTTGGATGATTTAATTGTGTTCGGACGAAACTTAGATGAACATAATAAAAAATTTAATGAAAGTTTTTGATAGGTTACGAAAGGTTAATTTAAAACTTAATCCATTAAGGTAGGAATTTCTCCAAATAGACATTCTATATTTAGGGCATATAATTTCAGCAGACCGTATTTCACCAGATCCATAGAAAACTAAAGTAATAAAAATTTATCCAAAACCCAACAACGCAGACGAGGTAACACGATTTACGGCTATCGCTAACTATTACAGGAAGTTTGTACCGCACTTTGCAGAAGTACCAGCGCTGTTAAATAATTTACGTAGATATAATGTTCCTTTTGAATATACAACCAAATCTGGCTCATCTTTTAAAACACTGAAAGATTTACTAATGCAACCACGCCTTGGGTTAAATAAAGCAGAGATAAAGTAGCGGGCGATATTTTAAAATTTATACAGATCATAAACCATTAGTATATTTAAAAATTATTGTTAATTTTATTAGAGCCGTACTTTAGCAAAGTACATGTCGTAGGTTCAAATCCTACTTGAGGTAAACTTTTTATTTAGGTATTTAATAAAATTAACAATAATTCTTAATTACATATATATTTACTATTGAACTGATTCGTTCATAACAAAACTTATAATACCATTAGCATATTTATTTAACATGAAAGATCCATCGAGTAGATTATTAAAGTAACTACTAAAGTGTTTAGAAGATTTTGATATTTAATATATAAAAGGAAGTGAAAATGGTGCGGCTGATGCATTGTTACGTGTGAATGTTAGTATAGATGAATTAAAAAGTACGCATGAGAGAGTAATTGCTGTTTTAACGAAAGCACAACGGAAGATAAGAGAAAATTGCAATATAGAAAGTAAGGTTGATTCTGGCGAACCTGATACATACAATTGGATTGATCACCATAAAGTTGTAGAAATTCTTGAAAAACCAAAAGAGTGTATAAAAATGAGGGTCATGACACAAAATGAATTAAAAGATATAAATAATTATGATTACATTGTTACTAAAATTGAAAGTTTTTATTATTTACCTTCAAAAGAAATTTTATTTATCAATCGTTACACTCGGTCGGTATTAACCCAAGAGGTATTGTTGAGGGATTTCGAGTAAATAAGTAAAAATATTAAAGTATTGGAATTACTTGTAATTAAAAATGAGATTAACATGCGCGTATTAAAACACATAATTGAAGGAGAAAGAACTAAAATTGATGAAATACCTAGGATTACTGTAATTAATAAATTTGAGAAAATTGCTGATGACAAGAAGAAGTTAATTTTAGACTTTCCCTTACTACCAACAAGTGGTCGTGCGGGAATAAAACGAAGACAAATAATATTAAGAAATATTATTATATAAATATATTTATTACGAGGTAGAAAATTATATAAGAAAGTGCAACAAGTGTCAAGAAAATATCGTAAACACATAAAACAACCCATAAGTATGACTACAACAGCACATTCAGCATTTGATAAAGTATAATTAGACATTGTAGGTCCTATAGATAAACATAACTTTAATGTTTCATGTATATTAACTATACATAAGAGAACAAAAAGAATTTATTATTCTACATAACTCCTTTCAACACTAATACACTTATTCCATCTTTCTTTCAATTGTCCCATACCCTCAGAAAAAAATTCCTTAGTTAACCCTGCAAAATATTCTTCAACAGCTTCTTTGACTTTTTCATCAGAAGGAAAACGCTTTCCCCTAAGATGCTTTTTTTAAATTTTTGAATAAAAAGTCTGACGAAGCTAGGCCGGGGCTATAAGGTGGATGCCTTAACTCTATAAACCCACAGTCATTGATTGTCTGCTGAACTTTGATTGCCTTATGAACCCGACATTGTTCGTGCACCAACAAATTTTTTTTTTCGTGGATAAGAATGTGGGCGTTCTTTCTTCAGAGCAGTTTTCAAATTTTTAATTGTGTTTCCGTAGGTTTCTCCATTTATGGTAGACCCACTCGTCATGTATTCACTAAGCGTTGACTTCTTACATCACTATTAAATAGTAACTTTTTTACGGTTTTGTGAACTTAGGTTGGTTATCAAATATTTAGGCGAAAGTTACATCAAATTTATTGTTATTGTTATTCGATAATGTTAATCTATTGGCCGTCAGAATTCTGTAAAAAACATGAAATTTGTAAAAGAAAGCAGTATCTTTCAGACGTGACAGCGCATTTTAACGTCCTCGCCCTAAGGGGGAGTTACTACAATCGGTCAAAGGAATTGACCAACTGAGTTGGGAACGGAACTGCCAGTTTTTTTATTTCCATAATATTTCATTTAAATTTGATAGTCATCTGTAACATGTGCTTGTGTACCAGATGTCTTGTGGTGGATATCACTGGAGTTGGGAGTAATGAGCATGTAATCTAGTTTTGTCTCGTATGCAATAACTCAAACATTAGATAAGCAATTTCATTCATATTTAGATAAACGGTCTTTCGCCCATATTTTGATGGAAAACGTTGCCAGGGTTGTGACCTAAATAACATTAAGAAAATTAAATAAAATTTTGAGATAAATAACGACAAAATATGTAAAATATTCCTGACATTATTGAAGTATACCAGGTGTCCCACTAAGGTTGGCCGTATCATAACGAATAACTAGATTTTTATTAAATTAAATATTATTAAGCTCGCTTGAAAATGACAAATCAGAACAATCGAAGGCTAACAGTGAAAAATGTTATAATCCTAGAGCAACTTTAACAAAATTTAATCAAATTATGATGTAAGCGTAAAGCTGTGAAGAACTTGAAATTGATGAAATCATTCACTAATAGAAACTTGACATCAATTAAAACAGTCAAATCTAACAAATAAATAGCTTTGTTAATAAAGATAAGCGTCATTTTATAGCGAAAACACAATGTAGTACGTTTTATATAATTATTAATTTTAGTTTCAACTACATATGTCAAATTGTAGTGATGTGGTAATTTAACACATGATTGGTAAAGCATTTACTTCAAGGTTTAGAAAAAACATAGCAAAAAAACTTATACATGCAAAAAGATAAAATTAAAATTAAGACGTATCATTGTATTTTTTTAATTATAAAGTGCCAATCACTATTAAAACGGAAATTTCCTTCTTACCTATTGAAGTTATTAGGACTTTCATATATCACAATAGCTTCACGTTGCAAACAAACATAATAATGAGTTTTTCTTGACAATATTTCCATATTAGCAAATTTAATGTCATGATTTAAATTATTTGATGCAAGCTCAGCTACCGCAGACCTCTATGGTTGACCCAATCTACATAATCTCATATTTTCTTTACGTCTTGTGTCAAAGCTACCTTTTGTGGTTCCAATGAGCTTTTACCCATGAGCAAGATAACTAATACACTCTGGAAGGTGATAACGCGTTTGAAACATTTTTGGGTGATCTTAAATGTTCTTTAATTTTTCTTGTAAGGTTAAAAACAGATCTAATGCTATGATTAATTGTGATTTTTTCAATTTGGTCTGTAACATTAATTATAAACGGAATAAAAGTAGTACCAACATTAAGCACCTGTTTTTTATGGTTATGCCTAGCAGGCGTAATACGATTATTAATATCATTAAGTGAATATCCATTGGCTTGTAAGGATTATATTCATCTTTCAAAAACCTTGTATCAGAAATTCGTTTGTTCGGTTACACCAATTTTTTGACATGGATGGTGGTGTGATAACTTACGGTTTCCTTTTCCATGGTAAACTGGATGCTAGGATGTAAACTATTTATAAAAATAAAAAATTCATGTAATGCCTCTCGGTGTGTCCAAATAACAAACGTGTCATCTACCTATCTGTACCAAACTAAAGATTTTTTAGGTGCACCTTGTAAAGTTAATGTTTCAAATGTTTTCTTGTAAAAATTAGCTATAACTGGACTACAAGGGCCATCCATTGCGACACATCAAGCTGTACATAAAATTTATTATTCCACTGAAAATAAGTTAAGTGAATAGTTAGTTAGGACAATGGTAAGCTTTCTAGTATCCGGTTTACCATGGAAAAGCAAACTAATGAAAGTTTACCATTTTTTGACATACTAATATCTAGAATTAATAATTCAGTACCTTTTAAGGTTTACAGGAAGCCGATTTCCTAAATTATCAAACCACCCTCCTCGTCAGAAAATTGATGTGATTTAACCTTTAGTGGATCGAGCAAAACGAATTAGTGATCTTGAATTTTTAAAAGGTGAACATGAATATTTAACAAAACCCTTACAAATAAATGGATATTCACTTAATGAGATTAATATTGTTATTACACCTGCTAGACATAAACACAAAGAAAAACCAGTGCTTAACGTTGGTGCTGCTTTTCCTCCTTTTATAACTAATGTTACTGACATAATTAAACAAATCTTAATTAATTATGGCATTAAGACAGCTTTTAAAACTACAAGAAAGATTAAAGAACATTTAATATCACCCAAAAGATGTTTCAAATCCATTATCACCTTCTGGAGAGTATAAGTTATCTTGTTCATGTATCACAAAACGCAGCTTTGATACAAGACGTAAAAAGCTTATGAGATCTTGTGCATTAGGTCAACCAGAGTAGTCTGCGGTAGCTGAGCTTTCATTTAATAATTTAAATCATGACATTAAATTTGATAATATGAAAATATTATTATAATTATTATTATTATCATTAGGTTACATTCCTAAACAGGCTTAGTAGCCCAATTAAATAGGAGTTAATAAACACAGCCAAGCTAAGAAATTGTGACTAAATCATATATAGAAAAGCTGAGACTGCGTAAGAGTGATTGTTTTATTAAAAAATATACAAAATAATCAGTTTTGTCGTCAATTGATGCAAGCACTGAAATCGTCCAATACAAAGGTAAATAAATATAAAAGCAGATTCATTTTAGTAATTGGGAGATAAAAACCTCTAATTAACCGTGTATTACTTCGTTTAACTCTAAACAGTATCATGCTTAAGATTTTTTCAGTTTATTCTACCAGATATCACCTTAAATAGGAATACCGCAGACTGTATGCGTATTCTGGTCTCTAAGCTGGTAAAGTCATGCTCAATTAATAAATACTCCTGAACTCCAACGTGAAGCTATTGAGGTACATACACATCATAATAACTTCAATAAGTCAGAGGAAAATCTCTGTTTAAATAGGTTTTGTCACCTTATAATTAAAAAAAGGCATAATGGTACGTCTTGATCTTAATTTTAATTTTGGCTTTTGGTATGTCTAGGTTTTTTGCTGTTTTTCCCTAGACCTTGAAGTAAATACTTTGCCAATTATATGTTAAATTACCACAGCACTATAATTTAACACATGTAGTTGAAATTAAAATTAAAAATTATATAAAACGTACTATATTGTGTTTTTACTGCAAAATAAGACTTACATTTATTAACAAAGCTATTTCTTTGTTAGATCTGACTGGATTTTTTAATTGATGTCAAGTTTCTATTTTTGAATACTTTTATCAATTTCACAACTTCACGCGTACGTCATAATCTGATTAAATTTTGTAAAATTTGTTCTTCGGTTATGACAATTTTCACTGTTAGCCTTCGACTGCTAGAGGGTATTCTGATATGTGATTTCAAGACAGTTTAATAATATTTAATTTATTAAGGATCTAGTTATTCTTTACTTAAATTGCATTTCATGGTTGGTTTTAGCAGGTTTATGTTTGCGATTTCAATTTTCATACTTCTTCATAAAATCTCTTAAATATTCCTAAAAGATGGTATTACTACTAAGGATGATAACTGTAAGTATCAAAACGTTTGGATTTGTGTAAACATAAATATAAAAAAATCACCACTAATTGCCAAAAAAACTTAAGTATTTTATGTGTATATAATAATGGCGACAGTTTAAATTTTCATAAAAGGGAAAACACAGGGAGTCACGACCATATAAGGGTAAAGAGGGTATAATAATAAAAATAATGAATAGATGGAAAGAATATTTTCAAAAAATTCTTAGAGTTAAACCGAATGGTAAACATTACAGAAAAGAGAAAACATCAAAAAGGAAGTGTACGCGTAAATCCACAGAAAACTAAAACTGATTTTAAGAAAAATTTCAAGACAGTTTAATAATATTTAATTTATTAAGGATCTAGTTATTCTTTACTTAAATTGCATTTCATGGTTGGTTTTAGCAGGTTTATGTTTGCGATTTCAATTTTCATACTTCTTCATAAAATCTCTTAAATATTCCTAAAAGATGGTATTACTACTAAGGATGATAACTGTAAGTATCAAAACGTTTGGATTTGTGTAAACATAAATATAAAAAAATCACCACTAATTGCCAAAAAAACTTAAGTATTTTATGTGTATATAATAATGGCGACAGTTTAAATTTTCATAAAAGGGAAAACACAGGGAGTCACGACCATATAAGGGTAAAGAGGGTATAATAATAAAAATAATGAATAGATGGAAAGAATATTTTCAAAAAATTCTTAGAGTTAAACCGAATGGTAAACATTACAGAAAAGAGAAAACATCAAAAAGGAAGTGTACGCGTAAATCCACAGAAAACTAAAACTGATTTTAAGAAAAATTGAGAAGAGGACATGAAGCTGCTGTTAGCGTTCATTATACAAAAAAATATGAAGGGAAAGACAGACTCTGAAGGATTGAGAAATAAAACGGATATTTTTCAGGAAAGGAGACAAAAAAATGTGTAATAATTATCGAAATAAGGTGTACGAACTGATAGTAGAGAGGAAGCTGAGAAACGTAATAGACTTGACAATACTAGAATCTCAAAGTAGTTTCTGCAAATGTAGAAATGTACAAGATCACGTTCTCACTATGAAAAAAATATAATAAAAACCTAATATGACTAGCACATAACTTTCATAAGCGTAAGTCTTGCGGCAAGGGTTCACTCGTAATACAGACATTTTTAACTTATTTATATTTGCTCTTACGTTAAATTTAGAAACGCATGCATTCGATTAAACATATACACGTACGCAAATTTTTGTATTGTGAGACCGTTCATTGCAAGTTTATGGACTTGTGGCCAAAATAAAAATTTAGAATCAGGTATAATTGATTGCTTTCTCTTCAACTAAAATATATTCAGACTTCAAGCGCTACCGGTTATATCGGAAGTCGCCATTTACTTTGTTATTTTGAACAGCACGCACTATATATTTTTACATTTTGAGATGGGAACCATAATTTTTAACCGTTTTTATTGAAGCTATACCATGCTCATTAGTTTCCGAAATCTTGACCGCTGGTTGACGTTTACAAAATGAACTGTAACTCCTATTTGGATTGAGATAGAAAGTTAAAATCCAACTCAGTTTATGGTTTAAATATGCCTTTATCGTATGAGTCAGAGTTAAAAATGTATCAATCAATTAATTTGTTTTAATCGAATACCCTAGTTTTTGTTACGTAATCGAATTGGCGATTTGCTACAAAGTGATATGACATGTTGTTATACCTAAATCAAACTGTTCTAGAGTTATGTCCAAAAAACGGAAAATTTTAATTCCTTAGCCACTATTTCGAAAATGATATGAAAGGTTGCTATGG
>JARFJB010000516.1:162500-172795 GCA_036346205.1 Vesta saturnalis
GAACATCTCTTTCCCTTAATTGTTGAACTTGTCTGTGCGGTTGGAGGACTAGAGATGTTAATAAATCTGCTTAGACACTTCCAGACACTACACCGTAGGTTAGGGTTAGTAGATCTTCTCTGCATGTGTGGCATCACTAGTTCCTTCGCTAAATTTTTCAAAAACAATCTACGTTTGTGAGTCACTTCTATGTTGTAGTTTGGATGTTTCTTCGTCAAGACTATATGTGCGTTAAGTGTTGCAACATCAATGATGTTGAAGAAAAATGTCATGGCCATCGTTTACTTTACCTCTTGCTCGTGTATGTAGATACCATGCGATATGACGTCAACACCACCCCTTGTTTTATTATAATAAGTGATGATTTCAGGCTTTCTCTTAGTGTCATAATAGATAGATGCGTCAAGGTGCATGGTGCCTAGTAAAATTTGTTCATTGGTTCCTTTTACGTGGGTAACTTACCATGCATACGTTATTTGGAAAGCAAAATAATGAAGAGCAGACCACACTTTCATTTCTTCTGGGGCTGATTAGATTTTGTGAGAAATTCTACAGCGAAAATAAGGGTTTCATGAGGAGCAGTTTTTGGTTTTTATCAAATCTTTCTGAAGCAACTGTATATTTCAAAGGTATAAAAATACCTGCATAAAGACCTTAAACATATCGATTAATTATGTTTTAAGCAATTTTTTGATGCGATGCATAATTTGGCGGTAAAAAAGAGATATTTTTAAAGGAAGTTTATCTCTACATAGCTCTTCTTTATAAGGTTTCTTAGTATAAGGCAAATTAATTCCAAAAATTAATTAATCGCGATTAAAAATCCTTAGATTATGTTATCGATGTTTTGTAGAAGGGGGCTTTCGAATTTTTTTAAGTTGGCATCTATTTTTCTATGAACGTATATCTGGCATGATGTTTTACCGTCAATCTGACGGATGTTGTGGTTTTTTTACAATGTTGCCTATTTTCAGTATTAACGTATTAAAAGATAAGTAGCATAGATATACACTTTGTAGGTTAGAATGTCGTGTGTTGTTTCACATCAGTTATTTTCAATATCTGAATAAGGATTAACTTTAAAAGAAAATTTGAAGGTATATTTTTTAATTGTTTATTATAAAGTATTTTAATATGAAGCCCAAATGTATTAATATTTAATTAAATAAGTTTGAATATGCTTAAAATGTATTATCGATATTTTTTATAGAAGCGGGCGGCTATGGAATTTTTTAATTAATCTATTAAAAAAGTGGTTGGATAATTATTAAAAGAAATGTGTTTTAATTTATTTCTTTTCTTTTAATTTCCATTTTGTAGCTTGGAATGTCCTGTCTTGCTGCATATCGGTTATTCCTTTTCACAATACAACTACAGAATACGCAGTTATGTGTGTATAGTTCTTTTTACTTAAACACACACCATTCTATTATTAGTATTTCAAATATAGTGAAAAAAGGAGATTCGTGTCTAACATGGTAATCATAGGCACAACGCACTTAAATTTTTGGTTTAACAGTGTTAAAATTCTTATGACAAAGTATTTTAAGTAAATTAGAAAAATATTAATATCAATATTGATACTATCATCAGAGATAATTATCTGTGCTATCATTATATACAATGATATTTACATAGTAAAATTTTTTTTTTATTAAAATTTTTCACTGTAAATTAGAAAACCACCAATTCCTCTCAGTAAGGCAGTTGCCTAATTCAACGGGTTCAGTACATTAACAATCAATTATTTTGCCTTACGTAAAATTTTGCTCGTACGCAAGAACAAACATTTAGATTGAAACAATGGTTGATTCTTGCTACGATGTACTGTTTAATTGAAACATATTAAGTTTACACCTTTGTTCAATTCACTCTTTTAAGCCATTAATTATGATTGTATAATTAATGCTTTTTGGGAAGGGTGCGTAAACCTATAAATCATAGAACGTATTCAACTAATAGTATTAAGAAATGGATTAAAGACGCGGAAAGAATTGCTCTTTTTTCGTTTCTTTTACAATACTTTTACCTAATAACGTATCTGAAGCACGTGTCAAGACGACAGCTGTGCAAAGATCAAAAGAAGGTTAATCAGAAGAATACGAAGGAACGGTCCGTGCTATTCGTCTTTGATAGTAAAGGGCCCCCTCTTTAAATGCCAAGCAGCTGCATTTGGGAATTCTGAAAAGAACTAATTCTTCATAGTTCCCCTGTCCTTGATATACGGTTCCTTAGTTCCTATTTTAGTTTTCAAAGATAAAGTATTGAGTCATATTTGTACTGAATCATGAAAAGCGTTGATAATAAACAACTTCTTGCTTATGTATTTTGTAGTCTATAATATTCAGCTTTAGAAATTTAAATCTATTTAAATCCTATTCAGTATTCATGATTATATAGCTTTAGATCTAAGTGGAGATGTAAAATAATTAACAAGCAGACTTCTCTAATATATTTTAGTGTATAATAGTGTATGTACAAAAGGCAAAGATGCAGACCATCCCTTGATTTATCCCTAGGGAAAGTTATACAACAAACCCGTTTCTCCGGTGAATTGGTATGAAGTATAATCTCATGTGAATAAGACTTACTGTCCGTTAAAGCAGATAACGTTTCTCAAGAACAGAAATGCCACACTGTTTTTAATATAAATAACTTATGCCATGGGTAAACATAAGTAAGTACATAACAACTGTAGTTATTATGTACCTGAGTAGGTACATTAAACGTAAATGAATAACTACATAAACCACAGACAAAACTGGAACTAGGAGAGTTTTACTTTAAAATCGAATAAATTCTGTCGAGTTTCCCATAATACTCTTTATGAGAAGGAATAATACACAACATTTTGAAATGCCATGATACTAAACTATCAGAACAAGTTTCATAAGCTATATACAAAAATTCATTATACAAATTGAGATTCAAGAATAATAATAATAATAATAAAAATAATAATAACCATAGTAATAATAATAATGATATAATATTTAGATAGTATTTCTTATTATATAATACATTATAATTAATAATAATAATAATGATAATAATAATAATAATAATAATAATAATAATAATAATAATAATAATAATAACATTAGTAATAATTGAATGATTTATTTTAATAAATGAATGATTTATTTTCCAAATATCTACATTTTTTGGGTCCAGCTAAGTCCTGTAGACTTGTCTGCCGGTTCCCGTATTTAAACATTTCACACGTTATTCATAAATCAATTAATAACAAAAAAAACATATTTGACGCTAAAAGAAAGAGAATAAGAGAAAAGAAGAAGAAAAGAAAAAGAGATAATTTTCTTAGTAATGAACAATTATTAACGATACTATATACAGTTATAAATATTCAATTTTTTTTTCTTTTTTCCACCAAATGTAATGTTTATGTGAAAAAATTCACAATAGATAATATTAAACATTAATAATAATTAACAGTCATGGATTGTAATGTAAATTTTAGTACTATTGAACACAAAAATAATTCCTGCATTAACTAATAATTAACAAACTGGAAATAATCCAGTCTGCTTAAAGTAGATAAACAAAGATTTTTTTTATACAATTGCCTGTTTGATTAAAGCAACATTAAATTCAGTATATACTATAAAATAAGAAACAATCACCTAAAGCAAAAATTAAATTATTACAATTATAAGTAGGTCATAATTTTTTTTTATAGTTTTCTTTTGTACAATACAGATTAAACAGGAAAAAAAAATTTACTGCTATATCCACTTAACTTACAAGACCCATCTTAGATAATTTAAAATTTTTTGTTTGTGAAGCAATGATATTGTAAATAAAATTAAGTCTTTACGTAATCTAATTAACAACAAAAACGATAAATATACAATTGATTAATTAACAATATTAATTACTGGTGCTATATATTTACACAATTTTAATTTCAAATAACTTAAAATTTAATCTGTAAAAGTTCATTTTAAAAATACGTCTACACAATGAATAAATAATAATAATAATGAAATAATGAATGATTTATTTTTCCAAAAATCTACATTTCTTGGGTCCAGCTAAGTCCTGTAGACTTGTCTGCCGGTTCCCATATTTAAACATTTCACACGTTACACATAAATCAATTAATAACAGATAACAAGAAAAAAGAAGAAGAAAAAGAAAAAGAGATAATTTTCTTGGTAATGAACAATTATTAACGGTACTATATACAGTCATAAATATTCCATTTTCTTTTCTTTTTTCCACCGAGGTAGCCGTTTTTCTAAAACGGATAAAAACCAAAAGCACTCCATCTTCTTAGATAGGAAATTAAGATGTAGGTCCCGTGGCAATACGATGATTAACACGTTAAAGATCCCTTACTAAAGGTGGAATTCCTTTAGTAGGTCAAAATTCTAGTGACGGGTAGTGCTAATAACCATTAGCAGTTGATGCGCATAGAGATGCCTAACATATCCGTTTGTGTCTAGATCTCGGCCCAGAAATACAAAAAGGTCGTTTGGCAGTTTTAGGTGCTGAAGGGATTGCGCGAGGGGATGCCTGAGCGTGGCCAGGGGGAAGCCTGGCCCTTAGTGTTGAAACGCCTGTGGGGGAAGAGGCGCCCCCCACAGTACAAATGCCCTTCTGTAGTATGCCTGCTCTGCTCCAGTCGACATCTTTTCAGTGCTTTCTCGTGGGAACTATATGTCGGTATTAAACTCTCTCGATGAGGACTCATCCTCCAAAAAGGGCGTTGGTGAGGAACAACGGAAAAATTCCTTAAACAAAAATATAATGGAACAGATGACGTCGGGTAACACCCCTCGGTTTCTGATCATTATGAAGCAAAATTCAGATAATTTTGAAAAGGACAATCCATTTGAAATTGCAAGGACGTTATATAATTTATTAGGCGATGTTAATTCATGCAAAAAAATTAGTACTGGTTTATTGATAGATACGGGTTCCAATAAACAAGCGCAATGCTGTTTAAGGCTGGATAGGTTTGGTAATACCCCCGTAACCGTTGAACCTCACCTTACTTTAAACATTATGAAAGGTGTCATAACTTGTAGAGATCTATTAAATTGCACAACGGATGAAATTCTAGAAAACTTAAAAAGTAAAAAGGTCATAGATGTTAGGAGAATTACAACTAGAAGGGAAGGACAGACTACTAATACGGCAAGCTTAATCCTGACATTTTGCAGCCAAGTATTACCAGCTAACGTAAAAGTAGCCATTTATCGACTTCCCGTTAGGCTTTACATACCACCTCCATTAAGATGCTATAGATGCCAACTCTTTGGGCACACGACGGCGTCATGTAAAATGGTCAAATTTGCATATGCGGTAAGCAACCACCCCAGCCAACCATGTGAAAAACCACTTACATGCGCAAACTGCAACGGAGAACACACGTCTAGATCGAAGGAATGTCCCAAATATAGAAAGAAGTAGCTATACAGGAGTTAAAAGTTAAAAATCGTACCACATCTTTGAAGCACGCAAAGAAATCATAGCACAAACACCTACAGGCCCTACATATGCAGCAATAACAAAATCCGTTAACACAAACAAAAACCTAAATGTAAAAGATTTAGTGACAGAATTAGTACCTCACCTAATTGCAGAGCTGAAAGAACACTTCCTTGAAGCAAAAGGAAGATATTCTAAAAACCAGCTCCATGGAATCAAAAGAACAATCTATAGCTGACTCGAAATCTGAGCTGATGGAAATTGAGTCAAATGACAAAAGAAAACGCTACTCTGTACTATCTGAATCATCCTCGAAAAATTTAGAAGAGGAAGAACTAAATGAAAGCAGACTCAACTTATTGAAACAAAAAAAGAAGAAGGGGTGGCCTAAAGGCAAACCACGCAAAACTTAACTGTGATATTAAACTTAGATTACCTCTAACTGTGATATAAACGTGTGTTTGTTTTACGTAAATGTTCCTTGTTTTTTTTTTTTCTCTATTTTACACTATTGCATACTTTTACTCTCTTTTATTTATACTAAAGGTATTCCCTTATTTTATCAACAATAATTATTTTTATATTTACACATATATGTACCAATTATGGAGAACGCCATCATACAATGGAATTGTAATGGTATCATAAATCACTACTGTGAACTAAAGCTACTTTTAAGGGATTACTCTCCGTTTAGCATCTGCTTGCAGGAAACCCATCTGAAGAGGCCAACCCTACCAGCTAAAGGGTTACTCTGTATATCGCAAAGACTTCCCCCATAACCTCCGTGCTTGCGGAGGTGTAGCAATTCTAGTCAAAGACGGCATCAGGGTAACTCCAGTACCACTAATAACATCTACTCAAGCCATAGCAGTACGTCTATCATACCATGTAGCTCTTACAATATGCAACGTGTACTTACCCGACTTCAATTGGGAACTAGAAGATCTGAGCCAACTCTTAAGTCAACTAAGTGCTCCATATTGCATCTTTGGTGACTTTAACGCCAACAGCGATTTGTGGGGCTCCAATAGAAAAGACATCAGAGGACGTCTTATTCAATCACTGATTGAAAAAGAAAAATTAGTTCTCTTAAATACATGATCTGTCACTCACTTTTCAGCCAGAGGCAGGGACTTTTCAGCTGTCGATTTAACCTTAGCCTCACCTGGTATATCTCCACACCTCTCTTGGGAAACAGCGGAACAGCTTTATGGCTCGGACCATTTCCCCATCATCGTAACTTTTGATGGCTATAAGTCGGAAAATCACCCCTCCCCTAAGAGATGGAGTACAAACAAGGCGGACTGGGATCTGTATAAGCAGTCTCTCTCGTTACCATTAGAAACGCAGTCAATTAAGGATAATATATCTCTATTGGTATCTTCCATCTTAAACGCTGCCGCTACGTCTGTTCCACAGAGCAGCGGCAACTCCTAAGTACGGAGTTCCTGGTGGAACCTTGAAGTTCAATCTGCTATTAGAGAAAAAAAGCAAGCCTTTAATCAATTTCGTAAAAACCCTACCGAAACCAATCTTATCAAGTTTAAACGACAGCGAGCTAAATCACGACGCATAATCTTGTATTACAAAAGGAAGTCGTGGAATCAATACGTTAACACTCTTACTTCTACCTCACCTGCTTCTGAAGTATGGAAAAAATTAAAGCCGTAACCGGGTCAGGGCAATTTACAGCCATCAAACAACCACTAGTCGACAATAGATCAGTTACTTCATCTTTTAACCTGGCAAAAACCTTGGCAGATCAGTTCGAAGGTGCCAGTAGTTCTCAGAACTACGAAGAAACATTCTTGTCAAGCAAAAAACAGAGAGAATCGAAACTGGACCTTTCAACTGATACGTCCCTCAGCTATAATGCACCATTCTCTATGAATGAGCTAAACCTTGCACTAAAAGGCTTAAGATCATCAGCAGCAGGCATAGATAACATAAATTACGAATTTCTAAAGCATCTCAATTTACCACTCAAGAGATACCTTCTAAATATATATAACTTGATATGGACCACCGGATATTACCCACAAGCCTGGACAGAAGCTATAATAGTTCCGATTCTAAAAGAAAACAAAGACCCGGCTAATCCTAATAGCTACAGACCTATTAGTCTAACGTGTTGCTTAAGTCAAGTTCTCGAAAGAATGGTGAACTACAGGTTAGTCTACGTCCTGGAAAGCCAAAATCTGCTTAATCCAAGCCAATACGGCTTCCGCAGGGGAAGATCCACCGTAAACTGTTTGGTACAACTGGAGAACAGCATACAGGACTGTTTTAAGGAAAGAGGCCACATTGTAGCTGTATTTTTTGACCTACATAAGGCTTTTGATATGACCTGGAGGTATGGCATAATAGAAAAGCTGCACAGCTGGGGTATACGTGGCAACCTGCCGATATTTATTCAATCATTTCTCTCTGAGCGAAAATTCCGTGTAAGAGTCGCTAACACGTTATCTGGTCTACGAAGACTAGAAAACGGGGTACCTCAGGGATCTACGCTAAGCGTGACATTGTTTGCAATTGCAATAAATGATATAACATCAAACCTACCTGAAGAGGTGGAGAGATGTGTTTATGTTGACGACCTCTGCATATATGCCAAATCAAACGCTACACCACAAACCAATTCAATTTTGCAAAGAGGCATTAACATAGTATTAAAGAACGCAGAACAAGCGGGATTTAAGTTCTCAGTAGAAAAAACTCACTGTGTCCATTTTGTAGACTAAGACGTCCACACCGACCCTAAACTGTATATGCCCAAACAGTCATCAAATGCATTAAAAAATCAAATTCTTAGGACTTACTTTTGATTCCGATCTGAGATGGCGATCTCACATTGACGAGCTCGCAGTAAAATGTCGCCGCTTATTAAATCTACTACGCTGTTTAGCTGGCACAAAATGGGGAGCCGACAGAGATGTACTGATAAAAGTATACAAATCTTTAGTACTCTCCCGAATCGACTATGGATGCATAGTGTATGCATCTGCAAGGAAAAACCTTTTAAACAAAATCGACGTTATCCACCACCTCGGATTAAGATACTGCACCGGGGCTTTCCACACTAGCCCAATTGAGAGCTTATATGTGGAATCCGGAGTTCCGTCTCTTTACAAAAGGAGAGAAAAGTTGCTATTAAATTATATAGTAAGAATGAAAGCACGAGCACAACATCCCGTCTATAATATAGCATTTTATAGAACATGTTCGTATGAAAGCAACCCCTCTGTTACCCGACCGATGCGAATCCGTGGACAAGAACTACTAAACAAGTACCAACTCAAGCTACCGGAAAAATATTGCAATACGAAACCGGAGAGGTAGCGCCTTGGAATATGCGCCTACCTATTCTACTAAAAATTAACAACGCTATTAATACAGATACCTCAAATACTTTAATGAAAAGCTGCACCATTTACACGAAAGGCACTAAAATTGAATTAGGTACAGGCAGCGCAATTGTTATAGATAGCACGCCACACAGTTGGTCATTACCAAAATCGAGCTCTATATTTATGGCGGAGCTATATTCTTTTTACCAAGCTCTATTATACTGCTCCATGAACCGGTTTCCACCGTGTTACTATATTATAACCAACTCTAAGACTTTGGTAAATAGTGTAATGAACACATTCACGACAAACCCTATGACACAGCGCATACTCTGCCTATTACAGGACCTGCTTAATCCCACTAAGGAAATTAGAGTTCTGCTAATAACTAACGACAAACAAGATGATAACCTGCGACTAGCTGAAACAGCAGCCTGCGAAGCAGCCAACAAGGCACCAGAAGTAGAATTATACACTGAGGATGTTATCATGCAGGTGTCGCAACTAATAGTCAAAGCTTGGCAAGATGAATGGAATCAGAGGATACTCTCTCAAGCGCGTACAACCACTAATAAACGAGGTAGAAGCCCGAAAAATCTTCCTAGGGAAGAACAAGTAAAGTTCACTAGACTACGTATAGGGCACACCGCTCTCACATCCTCTTATTATTTAACTGGGAACGAACGACCAAAATGCGAAACATGTGATACAACCCTAACAGTTGAACATATTCTGATTCAATGCCCAGTATACCAAACGCAGCGATACAAATACAACTTAGGAAGAAACCTGCAAGACATTCTTCAAAATGACTCTACCACAATACCAAATGTAATCAAGTTTCTCAAAGAAACAAAACTATTTAACAAACTATAGAGTACGTATAATAAAGCAACATATAGCGCTAATGACCCAGATGTCGACGCGCTTTAATACAAAATAATAATAATAATAATAATAGTAGTAATAATAATAATAATAATAATAATAATAATAATAATAATAATAATAATAATAATAATAATAATAATAATAATGTTGGAATGTGTTTATTTGCCAAGTAGATACATTATAGGGGTCCAACCAAGTTATGAAACTTATCGATTGGTACCCAAAATTACAATTTAATATTCAATTACATTACTATTTCACATAAATGTACATTTTATAGTATTAGTCTGTCGCATTTACACTGAGAAGTGCAATCATAATGTAACATATCTACCATAATTACCAATCGTTAACCAATTCCATTCTCAATACTTCCAGAGGATCCATACTTTCGAATCCCTACCATGTCGTCACCCATTTTTCTTTCATCTACTTCCATATATTGACTCCATGCCCATTCTACTTCATAATATAATTTTGCATTTTTTCATTTTCTCCATTTAGGTATCACCATTTTCAAAGTTTTTACTCGTTTTATAATAATAATAATCATAATAATAATAATAACAATGATAATAATACATTCAGAACAGTTGT
>JARFJB010000517.1:0-17944 GCA_036346205.1 Vesta saturnalis
AATAATGATGTCTTCAAGTTACCTTAATGGAATGTCAATTACGATAGCTGAAGCAAGAATAAAATAACAAAAAGTAATGACAATTAAATCGTTAAACACTGACCATCAAATCAATTCATCCGCAATGGAAAATGGATAACAAAAATAAAGGTATGAACTGTATATGAAAGAAAGCAGTATATCATCAGTATATTTCTATATATAAAACAATAGTAATGGTATGGCCGTACATTATAACAATCCGGTGACACAGTTGTAGTCGCTTTAGATGTAAGTTTGGAATAAGTGTTTACTTGGTTTGGGTTAAATGACGCTCATCAACTGGGTTTCTAGTTTCCTTGGTAAAAGACGAATACGTGTCAGTAGTACGGGGGCACTTGCGCCGCCATCTTGGATTTTGACGTCACAAGACCGCCCACGTGGGACCGGATTTTCCACCCTTATTTTACACGCTTACGTGTAGGACGTGTTTTTCACCTATTTTTGCACATCCACGTGTGAGACCGGATTTTCACCCTTATTTTTACTCGCTTACGTGTAGGACGTGTTTTTTCATCCCTATTTTTGCACATCCACGTGTAGACCGTATTTTCAACCCCTGCTGGAAATTTTATCTAATTATTTTTATACGTTACGAGTGAGACAGGATTTTCCACCCTTATTTTTACACATCCACGGCGACACTGTGTTTTCAACCCTAATTATTTTTACTCGCTTACGTATAGGACATGTATTTTCACCCTATTTTTGCACATCCACGTGTGAGACCGTGTTTTCAACCCTAATTATTTTTACTCGCTTACATGAAGGACCGTATTACCCTTATTTTTATTATTTCTTTTGGGGTTAAACCTTATGGCTGTATTAAGGACCTTTTGACAGCCAGGACTTTTGCTAACGTGAGGCTGGTCCTGGTCTTGGCTTAGAACTGTATTAGGACTGGAGCTTAGCTGGTCTGGATAAGTCTTAGAGTTTGGTTTGGTGGTGGAGCTAGGGTTGGTCAGGCCTTGGTGGTGAGCTAGGGTTTAGAACTGTATTTAGGGGTGGGGCTGTATGTAGAGCTGAGGATAAGTCTTAGGGTTATTTCTGATGGTATTAAGGTCCTTCTGATAGTTTAGCCCTGGAGACTGCACACATACAAAAATGCTAATTAATAAGATATTATTATAGTCTATTGCTTTAAAAGGGTTAAATGCTATTGGAGAAAACGTTTCTAATAAGGAGATGAGATAGCATCT
Source organism: Vesta saturnalis (assembly GCA_036346205.1). Lineage (NCBI taxonomy): Eukaryota > Metazoa > Arthropoda > Insecta > Coleoptera > Lampyridae > Vesta > Vesta saturnalis. Next base: position 1,239 of record JARFJB010000517.1, read on the forward strand.
GTGTTAGGATTGATCTTGCGTGGGGAATTTGAATGACAGTAAAATTTAATTATAGAACACTTATTTTATAGTCATAAAAAAAATCCTCAGTGAACTATAAAAATTACTGACATCCTAATAAAACAATTTTATTAAGTTAATTAATCACATTAACAGTTTGTGTTTTCTAAAAGCATATTAAAAACATAGTTTACCTGCATTGAAATAATATCCATCCGTCCGTAAGAATGTTGTACGCCTTAATATTTTTAAAGAAACTTAATGCTTGTGTTTTATAACTGTAATTAAAAATCTGTAAATAAATAAAAGGGTTAACACACACTTACCAGATCTGTAACGTTTTAAGGCACTGATTTATGCGTGATGGTCACCGCTTTTGTGTTATCTGTCAACTAAAACTTTCTAGATTGTGTAAAACCAGCTATTGGTTTATAGTGTAAAATATACAAACAACCTCATTGTCTTTATCATACTTACAGCAACATGCATTTACCTTTCTCTTAAAATAAAATTGTTTTGAAAATATTCGTATACGGACACACAAATGTTTTATAAAAACCATATTAAGTGTTTGGAATGTTTAAAATTCCATAACATTTTGTAGTAAGAAATCACTGTTCACGTTTACTTTTAACTAATTACCGTGTAATTATATAACTTTGTTAAATTTAATAGTCTAAAACCAATATAAATGGTTAATATAATTTCTAAAAATATTATTAGAGTTGATATGCCGTTTTATTTCAAGTAATTGTTTTCAATATATATATATATATATATATATATATATAAATGTGTAAGGGACCTGTATTATTTGTTGTAACCTTCTACTTACATAAATTCAACTTATACACGAATTAATAACGACCTCCACTAGTTTATAACACAATCGCTATGTAGCGTATTTTTTATTACACCCGTACTTCTATAAACTATTAACGCTCCATTTTAATAGGGTGATCAACTATCTTGCATTTAAATTTAAAAATTTACATTTTAAAAAAAATTATAATTTTTTAAATTCATTTTTCTTTCATTAAACCCAAATTTTAAATTTTTAATTAAATTTTTAATTTTCTTAAACCAATAAACTTTACCCCAAAAACCCTTTATTAAATTTATTTCCCAATTTTAATATTTCAAATTTTTTTTAAACCTTTCCAATTTTTTAAAATTTAAGTCCTTTTTAACTTTTCAAATTCCCTTGGGGAGAAACATCCCTTCCCTTATAAACCCTTCCATCCCCTTTTGTTTTATTTCCCCCTTCAATTTGTATTAATCTTTCAAATTTTTAAAACTTTTCCCTTTTCTTTAAACACCTTTCCCCCTTTTAAATTTAAAACCCCTCCACCTCCCCAAACTCCACATAATTTTGTTTTTCCCTTTTTCCCTTAATTTCCCCCATATTAATTTAATTTTTCCCTGCTTCTTTTAACTCCCCAATATTCCTTTTCTTTTCCTTTTCAATCCCTTTTAACCCCCTTTTTTTTCCCTTTCCTCCCCCGCTCCCAAATTTTTTTTTTCCCACCAAACGTATTTTCCTTTTCATACCTGCTTTTTTTTGTTTTTTTTACCTTTCCCCAAATTTTTCCCCAAAATTCCTTTCCTCCTCAAACCCCCAAAATCCCTTTTCCTTTTGTTTAATTTCCCCCAAAATTCCTTTTTTCACCATTTTCCCACTTTTTCCTTACTTTTCAACCTTCCGCTTTTTCAATCTTCCCGGCCTTTTTTCCCTTCATTAACCTGTCCTTCCTAATTTTTAAGTTTTTCCAAATCCTTCACGGAATTTGCCAAACCTACATTATTTTTAAACCCTGACAATCGCTTGCAGCATTATTAAAAAAGTTTTTTTCATTTCATCTCCCGCATTTTTATTTTTAGGTCTTTTTTCCAAGCCAAAACCGCTTTTCTTGTCCAATGCTCCAACTTCCAAATTTACCCTCTTTAAAAATCATCACCAAAAGATTTGAAAACCTCCCAGGGGCTATGTTAGAGTGTGGTTAGGTCAATCTCAGACATCCCTGAAGATGTCCGATTCTACCTAACATTGACGAGTACGCTTGCCACAAGACCCAAGCTGCTCGTTCTCGTGTGTTTCCTCTTTAAAGTGTAACTGTCATCGAGTGAGCATTACTATAATGTATTCTCCTGTTTATGAGCCAACATCAGCGGACATTAGAGATTTTACTGACTTGTAATAACTATTACAACATAACCGTTCAAGATAATGATGAAAGCGATGACGTGGTTGAGCTGGGTGTATCTCACATCCAAGATGATGATTCACAGAAGAAAAACATGAGGTAGGGGAAGGGCAATCTCAAAATCATGATGATGATGAGGACGACTCACGGTTCAAGAAGAAGAAGAAACCGATAAAGCATGTTATTAAATAATAATGATGTATTGTTGTTTATAATAATAATAATAATATATTTTCAAAACGTTAAGCTTTCCTTCGGTTTTGTTAATAAACCTGTTTTTTTAGCGGTGCTCCACCGTCTTGATTCATGTTTGCAAGTTTAAATTTCGCTTTGCTGTTTCGCTCTTGTTTTTGTCCATACGTGCGTGCGAGCGTATGGGCAACGCGTACGTATTCGTACGTCAGCGTGTACGTTCTCGTACGAGCGTCGTACGTAGCGTTCGCACGTGCGTGCGTAGTCGACGACGGCGAGCTTGTGCGTGTTTTTTGTTTGATCCCAAGTGCTAGTCGATTGTATTATTAGGCCCATTGTGTTGATAAGAGCTATAAGCGTTGCGCTAACCTGGCCGTGGAGTTATGTTTAATCAGCTTTTTTGACAGATGTATTTATTTATGATAAGATCAGGCTTGCATGTAAAGTAATATAGAGGTGAAACTAACTAGTATTGTTTTGTCACACGTATCACAGTATTGAAGATTCTGTTTATGTATTAGAAAACGTATTACAGCTTCGAAACAGAGTGCGATAATTGGGTGAATACGGTACAACTTCGGCGAGCAGACTTAAAGGTTTTAAGTGTCAGCATTCCCAGAGCAGCGTTGAAACCATTTAATTTAGAGCTAACTCATGTCCATGTAATAATGTCTGATAAACTATTAGGTTATTAGCTTGCTTTATAGGTTAAATATAATCGTTCAAGGTGAAGACGATGAGATGGTAGTATCTCAAAATTGATGATGGTGATGTTTATGAAATTTCAAATAAAATTAGATTACGTCATCTTATTTTCAGATAAAATTTTTAAAACGTTTAGTTGACTTGCTATTAATCCCATCTGATAAAATCCACAATATGTATGCGGCAGAAGTGTTGAGATGCTTGAAATCGACCCCAGCCACAATAAGAATGTGTTTTCGACTTGTATGTGTTCTTCAACTACAGACACGCACCTCGACCGAGTGCGATTATCGTAAACACGGACCCTGCAGACAAACCAGACCAGCATTGGACCTCTATCTACATTGACGAGAGTGGTAACAGAGGTTGTTTGAGTTTCAAACCTACTTGTTTCTCTAGGTTAACAATTTTCCAAGGTAGAATGAGTATGTTTGAAATAAATTCGTGTATAGATAAGCATATAGTCTAAAAGGGTAATTAATAGAAAACATTTTTAATAACATTTTTCTTAGAATAATAAAAATATTCATAAACCAATATATAAAAATCAGGTTAATTTTTATAAAGTTGCTCAATAACTTCAAGATAAACTTCAAAACCTATGACTAGCTAACTTCGAACCATGCTCATGACTTTTTCTCAATGTGGAATAACCACGTTTTTGTAAAACGTCTTATGTAATAGCATTGTCTGCCCTTACAGATAAATTCTTTGTGTTTAAAACTGTTTTTTCTGGATGTAGATTTATAAACCTTCATGTTAATTATACTAGTATTTTTGAAATGTCATTCGTATATAAGAATAATACAAGGTTTGCTTTAAACGATCTTCATCGTATACTTTAACAGTAAACCTTTTCAGATAGTTGATCACCCTATTAAAATGGAGCGTTAATAGTTTATAGAAGTACGGGTAAATAAAAATACGTTAATAGCATTGTGTTATAAATAGTGGAGGTGTTATTAATTCGGTGTATAATTATTTATTGTAAGAAAGTTACAAAAATAATTCATCCATTAATATTATTATATCATTTTTTTATATATTTATTGAAAACAATTACTTGAAATAAAACGGTTATAACTCTAATAATATTTTTAGAAATTATATTAACCATTTATATTGGTTTTTAGACTATTAAATTTAACAAAGTTATATAATTACACGGTAATTAGTTAAAAGTAAACGTGAACAGTGATTTCTTACAAAATGTTATGGAATTTTAAACATTCCAAACACTTAATATGGTTTTTATAAAACAATTTGTGTCCGTATACGAATATTTTCAAAACAATTTTATTTTAAGAGAAAGGTAAATGCATGTTGCTGTAAATGATAAAGACAATGAGGTTGTTAGTATATTTTACACTATAACATATAGCTGGTTTTACACAACTAGAAAGTTTTAGTTGACAGATAACAAATAGGTGACCATCACTCAATGCCTTAAAACGTTACAGATCTGGTAAGTGTGTGTTAACCTTTATTTATTTACAGATTTTAATTACAGTTTAACCAAGCATTAAGTTTTTTAAAATATTAAGGCGTACAACATTCTTAACGGACGGATGGATATTATTTCAATGCAGGTAAACTATGTTTTAATATCGTTTTAGAAAACACAAACTGTTAATGTATTAATTAACTTAATAAAAATGTTTTGTTTCATTAGGAAGTCAGTAATTTTTATAGTTCACTGAGGATTTTAATTATGAATAAAATAAGTGTTCTATAATTAAATTTTACTGTCATTCAAATTCCCCACGCAAGATCAATCCTTAACACAGATGCTATCTCATCTCCTTATTAGAAACGTTTTCTCCAATAGCATTTAACCCTTTTAAAGCAATAGACTAAATAATAATATCTTATTAATTATGCATTTTTGTAGTGCAGTCTCCAGGCTAAACTATCAGAAGGACCTTAATACCATCAGAAATAACCCTAAGACTTATCCTCAGCTCTACATACAGCCCCACCCCTAAATACAGTTCTAAACCCTAGCTCCACCACCAAGGCCTGACTCCAACCCTAGCTCCACCACCAAGACCAAACTCTAAGACTTATCCTTAGACCAGCCCTAAGCTCCAGCCTAAATACAGTTCTAAGCCAAGACCAGGACCAGCCCTCACGTTAGCAAAAGTCCTGGCTGTCAAAAGGTCCTTAATACAGCCATAAGGTTTAACCCCAAAAGAAATATAAAATAAGGGTAATACGGTCCTTCATGTAAGCGAGTAAAATAATTAGGGTTGAAAACACGGTCTCACACGTGGATGTGCAAAAATAGGGTGAAAATACATGTCCTATACGTAAGCGAGTAAAATAATTAGGTTGAAAACACGTGTCGCCGTGGATGTAAAAATAAGGGTGGAAAATCCGTCTCACTGTACACGTATAAAAAATAATTAGGATAAAATTTCCAGCAGGTTGAAAATACGGTCTCACACGTGGATGTGCAAAATAGGTGAAAAACACGTCCTACACGTAAGCGAGTAAAATAAGGGTGAAAATCCGGTCTCACACGTGGATGTGCAAAATAGGGTGAAAACACGTCCTACACGTAAGCGTGTAAAAATAAGGGTGGAAAACCCCCACGTGGGCGGTCTTGTGACGTCAAAATCCAAGATGGCGGCGCAAGTGCCCCCGTACTACTCGTGTCGAAGTGGATGACTGTTTTTCAAAAGATGTTATCATTATCGCGGGCATGCCACAGGGACCAGATATAGCGTCTACACTTTTCCTACTATTCATGAATGAATTCAACAACTAATCCGATCCATTGTTTTGTTGACGACACCACTCTTCATTGTAGTTCATCTCAGTCTACCCATAATGGTAACCTATCTTCTATGTCTCAAGACATCCAACATATTTTCGAATGGGGAAGCAATAATCTAGTTAAATTTAATGCTAAAGAACTCAGTGTTGCCTTGTGTCCGCCAAAAAAGTTCGATCATTTCCTGTTGTAAGTATGATGGCTCAGATATTAAGTTTTCAGACTCTATTGGTAATGACTGTATCTTCAAATCTACCATGGGTTGACCATCTTCTGTCAGTCACCAAAACAGCTGCTCGCAAAATAGGCTTTTTGTACGGATCTAAATAGTACTTTACCTCCCGACAACTCTTTCTGCTGTATAAGACCCAAATTCGACCTCATCTAGAATATAATTCTCACCTATGAGTTAGTGCTCCCCAATACGCTCTCGATATGTTGAACTATTAAAGAGATTGCGATTAAATGACCGTAACTTCTTACAGTCCCTTGAGCATGGAAGAATCGTTTCAGTTCTTTCTTTGTATTTTCGGTATTGCGCAGCAGAATTACATTATTTGACACCATCTTGTGCTACTTTTGCTAGGAACACTCTATTCGCTTATTCACACCATCAGTGTGCAGTACAAATCTCCACTTCTACCAAACGGGCGCAATCAACATTGTTCTATACGACTTCTAAACTCTGGAATGATCTTCCTAGTCCCTGTTTTCCTCTCACTTACGATATGAAAAATTTAAGGTAGCTGTTCATAGGCTTCTCTTCGCAATTCAATGTCCCTCTATCCATCCTGCTAAGTGTTCCTGAGTGCTTTAGCACGATAGGCCAAATTTAGCCTGTTCAGGTCAACAATTATTATAAAAAAACGTCGACCCGGGTTCGAATCCCGATTCGGACGTTAACGTTTTGTAAATGCAGTAGGGATTAAGAGAATAGCCTTTGGCTTAACTTCGCCCTCTGCAAAGACATTTAAAAAAATGTGTAAGGGAAAAATCAGTAGTTTATGTATACATTCCAGGACAAGAAAAGTTAAACTGTAAAAAACGCAAAAATGAAGTTTTTAAAGACAATAAAAGAAAGTGCAGCAACGGGCACAAAAATTCAGAAAGATGTGAAAACCTTACTATTTATCTGCTAGAAATTAAATTATGAAAATACGGAGAAGATTACAAATAACAGTTAATGAGAAAGCAATGCCAAGATCAGTAGAATACCAAAAAAAATTGCAATAACTCGTTAGTACTGCAATTATCAAAACCAGAATTATGAAACTGTCAAATAGCATGTTAAATTTCGAAAATATAAATCACTTTTGCGCATTTGCACGTTTATGTGCCAATGGCTATTATTATTAATTTAATGTATTGTACGGACATAACATGAATTGTAAACAAACCGTGCACTCTAAAAGAGAGCTCTCAAATTATAGGAAACAAAATCTAACATTCATGTCAAGGCATTAATATTATTCATACAATATGACTTAATGAACCCAATACACACACATTGCTTAAGTTTTTATTTTTATTTTCGAGGCATTAAAGCGTCCAAATTTTGCAATTTATATAAAATTATACAGAACTAAACTACGTTTAAGTATATTATTAATGTCTTTGTTACATACAATAATGTGTTATTAAAACCTTGTCTCAAGAACAAGAAGAACAAAGTTGACATAAAACCGATAATGTGTAATAAAATAACATGAATAATTTAAAGCTAACGTATACATATAAAATATTATTACTACCATAATTTTAATGGACTAAAAACATAAAATCCTAATATTTAACGCATCTTAAAGGTACAACTTTCATTAAACATTTATAATCAAATGCCTTTTACAAAATGATATTAACGTGCTTTCAAATATTTCAAAACACTTCTAACCTGGTTAACAATTAACTAAATTCATTAAAACTGTACGCATGTACGTTTAACTGGGAACCCGAATCAGGTTATAATAAATACAACATACATTATGTCATATGTAAAGACCTGCTGATGGCAAGTACTAACTAATAATAATGATTTACAAATGCAATTACGTTTTACATAGACTTGGCAAGCTCTGAAACCAATGTGTTATGTGGCTTCATTTAATACAGATCTTGCTGTTACACAGTTTTATCTCTGGTACTAGTGCTAATTAAATAAACTAATTGATAAACAATTCAGCTCACTGTTTTGATCATTTACAATATGTTATATAACAAATTTAAACATTGGTAGCGAATTTCTTTTTTATACAAAAAATGTTCGGAAAATACCTGTGGTTGAATAAATGTGTAACAAACACGACAAGTTTATCTGTAAACTAGCGAAGGGTAACATGTTTCAAGCGAACTTGTACGTAAAGCTTGTCACAGTTCAGATTGAAAAGCTTACGGACAAATAAACAAAGGAAACGCTTTCCTTTTCAATCGAATTGGATTTCTTTCAAATTTCACTAATGTTTCCTAGAAGAGTAAAAAAAAAACACTCAAATCTAACTGTAAATGTTGTACAAATACCTACAGGTAAAGTAATTTAAAGTTATACGTTCAAGTCAAAACATTCACGTCAAATCATATTTATAATGTTGGTTATGTTAAAACTTCAGAAATGAGAGCTACCTGTTTCAACAATAGTGTAGTAGTATAGTAACAGCGCTTAGGAGAAAAAGATTTAAAAAACGAGGTCCAAAGGAAGTAGCTTTTATTTAATAATTGAATTTCATATATCCTATGGGCTATTGAAGTTATTAAAAAATTGAAATATTTATACTATTTTGTATCTTAATAATAATAAATCTTGGAATATACCGGGTGTCTCACTGTCACCGTCCATTAAAATATCTCAGGAGGTAATGCTGTTTGATGTTTAAAAATTTGCACAATGGAGTTTTGGTATACGTTCTCTTTAGATGAAATAACGGCGACCTTGTGCGACTTCGGGTTATACCGGAAGTAAATGTTAATTTTCTTATTTTAAATAGATCACCTTGTATATTATTAGATTTTTGGATTCTACCCAAGATTCTAGACATATTTTGTGTTTAATGTTCTATACCCAATTCTCACCGTTTTTGACATATTTAAATTTTTATGTCAAAAATGACGTTTGCAGGCTCTAAAATAATTATCGATTTTTCCTATAAGGAAGACTTTATTATTTAATTGCGGGTGGATTCCTTGTTGAAGAGGACATCCTTTAATATATGTTTTATAATATTTTGATAACTATTGATGCAGGGTGTCAAAAAATCAGACGGAAAACAAAATCGAAAAAACTAGCAAAAGTCAATTTTTTCAAATGGAAACCCCGTATTTTTTAACGCTTTTATTCAACTCACTTTGTTTGTCCGGTTCAAATCTTGTAATTGAATTTTCAACAACTTCCTGATCTCCGATTGAGCTGAAATTTGGTATACATACGTATTCTTGATGACAATACACGAATATATGTTTTTTGCTTTGACTTTTGCGGCCAAATTTGGCCAAGTATGGTCGAAATTTTTGTTTATAAAACAAGGGCCTTGAAATGTTTGACTTAAGCTTTTCGCATAATACCATGCACACAAATATGCGAAACGCTTAGTTTCAAGGTCAGGGGGCTGCATTGGGATCAAATTTGGGCAAACATGGTCGAAAGTTTTGTTTATAAAGCTAGGACCTTGAAATTCAGGACTTAAGCTTTTAGCATAAGACCATGCACAAAAATATGCGACAAGCTGAGTTCAAGATCAGGGGGCTGCGCCCTAGGGGCTCAAAGTATTATATCCGGTAAAAAAAAATCAACTATTTTTCGATCTCCAATTGAGCTGAATTTCGGCATACATGTGTATATTGGCCAAGTAAGTTCGAAATCTTTGTTTATAAAACTAGGGTCTTGAAAAATTGAGTTTCTTCTACCCAAGAGTCCAAAAAGTAGAAAATAAAAATAAGTAAAAAAACATTTTTAAGAAACGCTTTCATTTCCAAATCTACTAAAAAGGATAAAATAATGTTTAACATCAAAAATTTCTGTGACTAAAAATAAAAGTGTGGGACATACATGATATATTATACTTATAACAAAGCCTATCAAAACCCACATTCAAACAATGAAGTGCAAGGCGCTACAAAGAGCGCCCCACAGTTTTATTTTTAGTCACAAAAATTTTTGATGTTACGAGGGTAGATAAAAAAATTGAAGACGTGAGTTGATAAAGGTGCTATGTCCACTTTTTTCACAAAACGACTTTTTTGTATATTTGGTTCTATGTTAACCTAATGCAACCAGAATTTGTAAAACTTTCAATAATAAGGGATATTTTTATTGATAAAGGTGCTATGTCAGGCATTCATTCGACATTTATTAGTGGATAAAGGTGCTATGTGCATTTTGTGGACATAGCACCTTTATCGACTAAATATTTGGAAATTTCTATGTACTCGTACATCTTCAGGTGCCATGTGTAGTGATGGGCAGAGTCGAGATCTGAGAACCCTGGTATTAGAATATACACAGAAATCGAATATATCCGAGTACCGTTAAAAATCAAAAATTTAACGATTTTTAAGGTTATGTTTATAATATTTTGTGACTAATCGAGTAAGCTTTTTTTAAGAAATACCTACGTCCCGACGTACTACGTCATGCTTCATATCTCGTAACATTCCTCTTCGTCCTACCCATTCTAGAAACGCAATAAATTATCGAAATCCGTAAACTAAACGTATGCACAAAATCCCCCTTCCTACGGCACTGGCCGCCATTTCCAGAAGCATCTCGGCCCTCATTCTGTAATATTCAAGTCGCCGCAGCGTCTAGATTGGCGTTCTGGATTATTCTGTTGTCTATATAAATGGAATAAACAATCGAGGAGAAGCGACCGAGCTGGTAGCGTAATGGTGACACAACCTGCTTAGTATTCGGGAGGTAATGGGTTTGATTTTCGTTACCGTCTACCTTGTAAGAGGTTTTTTCAAGGGGTTTTCCTCATATACATGTAGCGGCATGGTCACTGCGTATATGCACACCATGTGCGGCTACTTGGGCGAATGATGGGGTAGTATTTTCCCCCTCAGAACCCTAACTCCGTTCCTTGATCCTATCCTGACCAACATCTTAATCCCACCATTCATATATATGTATATATATGTGTTGAATCGTGATTGTGGCTGAAGGAGCTAGGAAAGCTCGAGCAGCCCGCCCTCCCCATTGGGGAGGGAATGAAATACGTGGTCTTTTCCTTTTCCTTTTTTCGAGGGGAAGCAGTTCCGAATCAACCGTCTAATATAAATGTTTATATAAAATTTATATTTAATATAGTTGTGAATTAAACAATAAATAGTGTATAAATAAATTAATTTAAACGTCGTGTGTTTTAGTGTTTAAAGACAATCTACATAAATTAAATAGAACAATTTCAAAAATTAAAAACATTACAATAATATTTATCATGACATCCAGAGGTGAAAGAATATTAGCATTATGTAATGCTAGTAAAGGTAAGTTGTTGAGCAACCAAGCACCAGCGGAGTTGAAAAGCAGGTCAGCGGTAAAATAGGTAAGCATTCAATAAGATTTATGTATTCACGGTTTCAAAAACCCAGAAAGTCAGGGAATTTTTTCGTTGCTTCAATACAGGGTGTTTCACCACTAACGTGACGGTCTCATAGGTGTAAACGGTATAATTTAAATATAAAAAATATGTCTTTAGGTATAGTTATGACTACATTTTAAAAATATTTTATGTCCCGAAAAATGGTCGTATCACAGCTATTTTTTAAATTCTCTAAGATAAATAATTACAGAATTACAGAGCGTTACCTTAAACCCCATGTGTGGTATATCAATGAAATCAGGTATTAAGGGAGTATTAAAGATATAATAAAATACAGGGTGTTCTATAAGAAAAGTCATAACGCAATATTTTTTTTAGATTACATGGAAACAAGCGATGATGAAAGCGTCACGTCAGGCAGCATTTATTTACCTTGCAATGATGAAGATTCTAATCACTCATTTGTTCCTCCCAACACATACAACAGATATAAAGATGTACATAGAATTAAACGTAAAGTGTTTTTTTGTGACAATCCATATGATAAAAAGGCAGAAATACTGAACAAAAAAACATTTGAAAATTCCAAAAACGTTAAAAACGTGGGAGAGCTTGACAAAGATATCCTTAAGGTTACTGAAGGGGGTGCAGAAATACAAAACGAAGATGTTCCTGCAAATCTCGGACATGATCAAAATGAAGAAATGCATAAAAATAAACAAAAATTGCATGTTACTGCTGATGAAATAATTAATAAAAGTGAAACAACTACTAAACCAAATTCCAAAGTGGCTATAAAGAGAACACGGAATCCGGATAATTGAAAAAGAAACAAATCTGCAAGGTTGTGATAACAAGGTGAACAATACATATCTCAAAAAACTGGTAAAGTTATGGAAAAAAAAATAATAAAGACGTAATCCTATGTAAAGAAAGATGTCGCTTCAAGTGTAGTGAGAAATTTAGCGTTGAAAGCAGAGAAAAAATTTTGGGAAAAACCTAGACACTGATTCTAAAAATGTATTGATTTTTAAAAGTATCAAAATACATGAAGTTAATCGTCATCGGTCTCGTAAAAATTTAAAAACCAAAAGTTACACTTTTAGGTATGCAGTAACATATAACAAAGAAACCGTACTGGTGTGCAAAGATGCCTTCTGCTATTTGTACAGAATCGGAAGAATAAAAGTATTTAAAGCTCAAAATGAACTGAAATCTGGTCAGGTAGCTCCCCCGCCACGTAAGCAGGGTCGTAATAAAAATCCTAAAAAGATTCCAGTGGATGTCATTACTTGTATTGAAAATCACATCAAAGAGATACCTTCGGAAGAATCACATTATTCGAGGAACAAAAATCAGCATAAAAAATACCTTTCACCTTTACTTAGTATTAACCGACTTCACCAGCTTTATATACAGCACTGCGAAGAACGAAAACTCGAAAATAAATACATGGTTAAGGCTTCCTTTTACAGGACATTTTTTGAACCAAATTTAACTTGTTTTTGGTACATCAAAAAGCGATACCTGCCGTATATGTGATGCTGGGGGAAATTCTTCAGAACACACCGAACAGTTTCAGTTTGCTTTCGCCTTGCAGAAATTTGATCGAGAAGTGGCACTCATTGACAAAGAAAAATGTTACATAACAATGGATCTCCAACAAACAATGCCACTGCCAAAATTATCAACTTCAAAATCTTTTTACTTGAGGCAAATGTGGTTGTATAACTTTGGCGTTCACTATATAACCAGTTCAGGCCACAAATCATGTTTTTTCATATAGACGGAAGATATCGCCAACAGAGGCAGCAATGAAATAGTAAGTTGTTTGCTACGCTTTTGTAAGTTACTTAAGGAAGAAAAGCCAGAGATTGAACATTTAATAATTTGGTCCGATCAATGTGGAGGGCAAAACAAAAACTTTACTATGGTTAACCTTTACGAGTAGCCAATATTAAATGGTATTTTTAAAATTATAGACCATAAATTTCCCGAAGTTGGTCATAGCTACCTCGATTCAGATAGAGACTTTGGACGCATCGAGAAAGTCCTTCGAAAGCACCAAAATATTTATACACCAGACCAATACCGAGATATAATAAAATCTGCCAGTACTAGACACAGTATGTGTTATAATATGGAACATTTCTTTTTTGATTTTGAAACACTTCCAGGCAAACTGCATTTGTATAAGAAAGTGACCAACACTCTTAATAAAAAAATAAACTTTCGTGATACAGTTAAATGGATCAGAGTAAATGATTTTGGCACTTACTCTTACAAAACTAATCTAGACCCATTTACTCCATTTATGGAAGTCGATTTGCAAAAAAAAGGGAACCCCTAGTACAAGCTAACCAAGTTAATTTACACAAGTTACCCAAATGCGGTGGCCTCGCTAATGACAAAATATCAAATCTTCAAGATCAACTCAAATTCATTCCAACCGATTACAGATGGTACTATGATATTGTTTTGGAAGAAACTATGAAAAACCCTAAGAAAAAACGGAATTCCTATTAGATTTTAAGTTTTTTGTGTTAACTTGTATTTTGTTCCATTTTATAAGAAATAAAAATTTATTTTAATATTATACCAAAGTGTTTAACAAATAAACTTCAATTTAAAAGCGACATAGCTCCTTTATTCACTAAAATAAACATCAGAATGTCTAGTCGATAAAAGTGCTATGTCCCTTAAAATCAAAATAACTAAAAAAAATGTAAAGTTTACTTTATTATAAAATACCAAACAAATAAATACCAAAATATACCGAGATTACAAGATATTGCTTGTTGTAATTAAAAATATGGTAAAAAAGTTCTAAATCAAAACGCGTTTTCCTCATTTACTCAAAGCTTTAAAAAGTGGACATAGCACCTTCATGAACTCATGTCTTCAATTATTTTATTCTTTTTAGTACATTTGGAAATAAAAGCGTTTTTTAAAAATGTTTTGTTTTTACTTATTTTTATTATAATTTTATCTCATTTAGCATTAAAAATAAGGGTAAGTATGTGTAAGGTTGTGTATTCCGAAAATTTGTAGTTTTCAAAATATTGCCAATTTGATATTTTTATGTGGTGATTTTGCTTCGGATTTTAAGTTCAGTTATTCTTAGTTGGTTATGACGGCGTTGAAAAACAATCAGACGCTAAAGAGATGTATGTAGCTGTCAGTTACCATTTGAAAATTATTAATGATCAACGTTTTGATTAGTTTATGCGATAATAAAACTGTTCAAAAATGGAAAATAATACGTATACAAATGCCGACATATTAAATTTATTCTTTATTCATGGTGAGAACAACAGGATTATAAGTCGAACGTGCAGAGTTTTCAATGAAAGATTTCCGCATTTGACACCAATGAACAGAAGAAAATTTAGAAACATTATGATGAATCATCTCAATTATGGAACAATTAATGCAGAAAGAATTTTACCCAGGCCAATAACGTCAAGCGCATCTAATATAATCAATATGTTGGCATATTTAATTGAATTTTATAAGATAATAAACACAAGTAATAATTAAACTACTTACAGAAAATAAACTTAATCTAACTGTTCAATATGACCTCCATTGACTTTGAATATTACTCATAACAGCGTCAGTAGTAGCACTTGCTATTTCAGCTGGTCCAAGTTGGTCGAAAATTCTTCTTATTCGAGATACTAGTTCTCCCAGTAAATCAATGGGTGTAGAGTATATCCTTTCCTTTACCGTTCCCCAAAGATAAAAATCTAAGGGCGTCAGGTCTAATCAATTTATCTTCAAACATATCATGTAACTTATGGTCTATCACATTTCCACAATGTAGCGGGGCGCCGTCTAGTTGGTACCAACAATCTCATATTTTATCCAAAGGCAGATTATCAACAAAGTTTGTAACAGCTGTTTGTAAAATGGCCAAATATCTTTCGGTATTCAAAGTTACTTCATAAATACGATAGCGTACTTGATCATACCTAAGTAAAGCAAATACATTTACACTAAATTTGTTTTGAAAATTTTTCTTCTGAATGACATGAGGATTTTCAGTGGCCCATAAATGAGAATTGTGCCTATTAAAAATTCCTTCTCTTGTGAATTTTGATTCGTCTGTCCATATAATTATACGTGAAAATTACGCATCTTCTTGTGTTCGTACCAACATCATTTCACAGAATTCATTACGTTGTGGTGCGCCCCCGGGATGAAAAGCTTGAAGAAGGTTGAATTTATAAGGGTTCATTGTTTTCAAATGCGGAAATTTTTCATTCAAAACTCTGCACGTTCCTGTTGCACTCACCATCAATAAAGAATGAATTTAATATGTTGGAATTTGAATACGTATTATTTTCCATTTTTGAACAGTTTTATTCGCGCATAAACTAATCAAAACGTTGATCATTAATAATTTTCAAATGGTAACTAACAGCTACCATATAATTCTTTAGCATCGATTGTTTTCAAGTAACGCCGTCATAGCTAACTAAGAATAACTGAATACGTAGCAAAACCGCCAAACAAAAATATTAAACTGGAAATATTTCGAAAACTACAAATTTTCGGAATAGACAACCTTGCCCTTATTTTTAATGCCAAATAAGATCAAATTATAAAAATAGGGGGCTTCCATTTGTAAAAATTGTCCTTTGCTAGTTTTTCCGATTTTATTTTCGGTCTGATTTTTTGACCACCCTGTATGAATAGTTATCAAAATATTATAAAACGTTTATTAAAACATGTCCTCATCAACAAGGAATCCGACCCCAATTAAATAATAAAAGCTTTCTTATAGGAAAAATCGATAATTATTTTAGAGCCTGCAAACGTCATTTTTGACATTTTGAGAGTTAGGTATAGGACATTAAACACAAAATATGACTAGAATTTTGCGTAGAATGCAAAAATGTAATAATATGCAATGTGTTCTATTTAAAATAAGAAAGTCAACATTTACTTCCGGTATAACCGGAAGTCGCACAAGGTCGCCGTTATCTCATCTGAAGAGAGCATATCCGAAAACCCCCATCCAATCG
Source organism: Vesta saturnalis (assembly GCA_036346205.1). Lineage (NCBI taxonomy): Eukaryota > Metazoa > Arthropoda > Insecta > Coleoptera > Lampyridae > Vesta > Vesta saturnalis. The sequence goes on from JARFJB010000517.1 coordinate 17,677, forward strand.
CATTACTTCCTAAGATATTCTAATGGACGTTGACCGTGAGACACCGTGTATACCAAATTTACCGTAAAGGTAACTATACAGAGTGAGCCAAGCTCAACGCGTCGGTTAGTAGAACCTAAACAACTGTTTCTCCAAAACTGCATACACGTACGTGTATGCAGGTTAGTTCAAGCAATATTTCAAAATATTTTCTAATATACAGTATATCCAAAAAAAAGTGTGCCGTATCAAAATTACATATTTTTAAATACAACACCCTATATACTGT
>JARFJB010000518.1:0-172500 GCA_036346205.1 Vesta saturnalis
TGTCATTGATGCTAAGCAGCATGATTGACAGCAAACACATGATATATAATAGCAATATCACAGTATCTTAGTAACAACAAATTAGCCTACTGTCGACTTTATTTCACTGCATTTGCATTAAAAACTTGCCGAAAATACTCAATCTTTCTAATATTTTGTTCCAGTTTCATGGTGCAAAATAAAATAAAACATTGTATGTACCACGGGCATAATTGTAGATTATGCCCTTAATACATAAATATCTATTATTTTATTTTGCCACCATAATGTTCCTTATACGCCTCCAAATGCGGGCGTAATGTGGTCTTTATAGCACGGAAATGTCATTGATGCTAAGCAGCATGATTGACAGCAAACACGTGATATATAATAGCAATATCACAGTATCTTAGTAACAACAAATTAGCCTACTGTCGACTTTATTTCACTGCATTTGCATTAAAAAACTTGCCGAAAATACTCAATCTTTCTAATATTTTGTTCCAGTTTCATGGTGCAAAATAAAATAAAACATTGTATGTACCACGGGCATAATTGTAGATTATGCCCTTAATACATAAATATCTATTATTTTATTTTGCCACCATAATGTTCTTATACGCCTCCAAATGCGGACGTAATGTGGTCTTTATAGCACGGAAATGTCATTGTGCTAAGCAGCATGATTAACAGCAACCATGACATGAAATTTCACGTAAGTTCAAATTAGAAACAACAACATTAGCCTACTGTCGACTTTATTTCACTGCATTTAACAATAATAATACTTGCCGAAAATACACAGATCTTAATAACAAATTAGTCTTTGCGTTTTCACTTCCATTTTAGAATGCAAATTATTTACAAAATAACAGTACCTTAGCAACAATTTACGGCAATATCATAGATTATGCCTTAATAAAACAAATCAGCCTACTGTCGACTTTCTTTCACTGCATTTGCATTTAAAACTTGGCCGAAAATACTGAATCTTTTCACAAATTTTGTAAATTTCATGGCTAAATAAAATAAAACTTATTATTAGAAATTTAGATTATGGCTCTCAGGAATTAATTGAGCCATATCTTTATTTTAATATAAATATTTAAATTAAAGGTGGAGGTTTTACACTTTTTACTTGTTCACCTTTGTAAATGAATGCAATAAATTAATGATTGTTGCATTGTTTGTAATATGTTTTACAAGCTTAAAGTGGGCAGAATTTTCTGACTAAAAATTGCTGCAAATTGGCTGCTAACTGAACAAAGGTAAGTGTATAGATTTTGCAAAGTATTTGTATACTGTTTTAACTTTTAAATACTTTTAAACTGTTTAAATATCATTAAAGTATTTCAATACTTTTGAAATATTGAAGTAAATAACTTTTAAAGTATTTAAATGCTTTTTAAACTGTTCAAATACTTCGAGAACTGTTAAAATAATTCTCTAAGTATATAAATACGCACACGCACAGACACAGACACAGACACAGACACAGACACAGACACAGACACAGACACAGACACTGGTACAGGCACAGGCACAGACACAGACACAGACACAGACACAGACACAGACACAGACACAGACACAGACACAGACACAGACACAGACACAGACACAGACACAGACACAGACACAGACACAGACACAGACACAGACACAGACACAGACACAAACACAGACACAGATAAAGACCCGGCCACAGACGCAGACGTAGACATAGACACAGACACAGATACAGACACAGACACAGACGCAGACACAGACACACTCACAGACGCAGACGCAGACGCAGACGCAGACGCAGACGCAGACGCAGACGAAGACGCAGACGCAGACGCAGACGCAGACGCAGACGCAGACGCAGACGCAGACGCAGACGCAGACGCAGACGCAGACACAGATACAGACACAGACACAAACCAAGGCACAGACACATGCACAGACACAGACACAGACACAGACACAGAGACAGTCACAGAGACAGACACAGACGCAGACACAGACACAGACACAGACACAGACACAGACACAGACACAGACACAGACACAGACACAGACACAGACACATCACAGACACAGACACAGACACAGACACAGACACAGACACAGACGCAGACACAGACACAGACCAAGGTACAGACACATGCACAGACACAGACACAGACACAGGGACAGTCACAGAGACAGACACAGCCCACAGAGACAGACACAGACACAGACACAGACACAGACACAGACACAGACACAGACACAGACACAGACACAGACACAGACACAGACACAGACAGACACAGACACAGACACAGGCACAGACACAGACACAGACACAGACACAGACACACACACACAGACACACACAGACACAGACACAGACACGACACAGACACAGACACAGACACAGACACAGACACAGACACAGACACAGACACAGACACAGACACAGACGCAGACATAGACACAGACACAAACACAGGCACAGACACAGACGCAGACACATACACAGACGCAGACGCAGACACAGACACAGACCAAGGCACAGACACATGCACAGACACAGACACAGACACAGGGACAGTCACAGAGACAGACACAGCCACAGACACAGACACAGACACAGACACAGACACAGACACAGACAGAGACACAGACACAGGCAGGGTACAGAGAGACACAGACACAGACACAGACAATACACAGACACAGACACAGACAGGCACAGACACAGACACAGACACAGACACAGACACAGACACATACACGGACACGGACACGACACGGACTCGGACACGGACACGGACACGGACACAGACACAGACACGGACACGGACACGGACACGGGCACACGACATGGACACGGGCACAGACATGGACACGGTCACGGGCACGGACACGGTCACGGATACGGACACGGACACGGACAGACACAGATACAGACACAGACACAGACACAGAAAAACAGACACAGACACAGACACAGACACAGACACAGACACAGACACAGACATAGACACAGACGCAGACACAGACACAGACACAGACACAGACACAGACACAGACACAGACACAGACACAGACACAGACACAGACACAGACACAGACACAGACACAGACAGACACAGACGCAGACACAGACACAGATAGACACAGACACAGGTACAGACACAGGCACAGACACAGGCACAGGCTCAGACACAGTCACAGACACAGGCACAAGCACATACACAGGCACATGCACAGACACAGGCACAGACACAGACACAGACACAGACACAGATACGAACACAGACACAGACACAGACACAGACACAGACACAGACAGACACAGACATAGACACAGGAACAGACACAGACACAGACACAGACACAGACACAAACACAGACACAGACACAGGCAGGGGCACAGAGAGAGACAGACGCAGACACAGAAAATACACAGACACAGATACAGACACAGACACAGACACAGACACAGACACAGACACAGACACAGACACAGACACAGACACAGACACAGACACAGACACATACACAGACACAGACACAGACACAGGCGCAGACACAGACACAGACAGACACAGACACAGGCGCAGACGCAGACGCAGACGCCGACGCAGACGCAGACGCAGACGCAGACGCAGACGCAGACACAGACATAGACACAGACACAGACACAGACACAGACATAGACACAGGCAGAGACACAGACACAAACACATACACCGACACAGACACAGACACAGACACAGGCGCAGACACAGACAGACACAGACACATACGCAGACGCAGACGCAGACGCAGACGCAGACGCAGACGCAGACGCAGACGCAGACGCAGACGCAGAGGCAGACGCAGACGCAGACGCAGACGCAGACGCAGACACAGACACAGACACAGACAGAGACAGAGACAGAGACACACACACACAGACACGGACACAGACACAGACACAGACCCAGGTACAGACACAGACACAGACATTAGTAGTGTAGTGTACTCATTGCACTTCAAACTATTTTGTACATTCTTTACTGTAAAAATATGCAATTTCGCGTGCATTGGCAGAAATAAGCAATTTTTAGTTAGCTAAGTAGATCTCCTAACGCTTCCCATGGTGCGTGTAAAGATTGTGTGACACGATCGTATAGGTTGTGCTAAAGGTGCATAAAAAAATGTAAAGGTACGTATAGTCGTACAATGCTATCTTAGTAAAGCGTAACGGGAGTTGTACATAATATCGTACCATGATTAATTGCCACAAAAACAACACAAAATTGCTTCGAAAATAGTTTTACACGCTATTAGATATAGACATAAATTTTACTTTACAGTGACTTAAAATTTATCATGTGTTAAATTACTACTTATTAAGCTTAATATGAATATTTAAATGGTTTTAAACAGTTTTAAATATTTAAATAAATTTATTCGGATGTATTGAAATTTAATTAGATTTGCAATGATTTATACAGATTTTAATTGTCAAAAATTTTAATAAACTGTTGAATTGAATTGAATTAATTGAAGGCACACTTCCAATAATCCGGTGCGGGTTATTTCTAATTAACGATGTTGAATTATCATGGGGAAGTCAGCGGAAGTAAAAATGCCTAGTTATAATTAAATCCTCTACTGATATTAAATAAATCATTCTATTGGACATACTGTATTTCATAGAAAATGGACTAAAAATACAAAAATTCTGCATAATTTTGGTAAGAAACGTACAATTTAAATTCCGTCAAGATACACAGATTCAGTAGCTTTGAGATTGTTTTTGAAATTCTCGAATGTATAAGTAAGCTGAGGTAATTTATATATGCGAAAATGCCTGAATACATTCAATTTCTATTGAAGAATATCCGTAGCAATTAATGCCGAGATATAAAAATGTTTCCGGATGTACTGTTAGCCTTAGTATACTTAAATACTTATTTTTGATTTCAATAATGTATGTATTATATACACACACAACGTGCCCAAGATAAGGATGAACAGCATGGTGATCTTAAAAACGGTAATAGATAAGAAGGCGGTTAAATTAGAGAAAAGTTGTATAATTTAAAGCATGTTCACATGTAGTTTGCAAAAGTTCATTATTGTTTATCGTTTCCGAGATTTAAAACAGAATGCGATTTTTGGGCTTTCTTTTTTCGTAATTGCATCATTTATTTTGAAAGGTTTTTAATAACCAAAGGTACTTCTTCATTGTCAGTTTTTGAATTCTTAGATGGCGTTTTCAAATTTTTTATTCGACGTTTCGTGTCCGAGAAACCATCATCAACTTTATTTTTTTATACCGCCGCAACCAATGAAACACCCTGTATTCGATAGTATTTTTTATGTACAAATTTAACAACTCCAGTATTTTAAACCTATTAAATTAAAGTTAAATAATTACAATAACTGTTCAAATCAGTTGCTGTTATTTTCTAGACGCAGGTAAGTTCTCTTTACTGAAGAACTTAAAACACGGTTTAGCATTTCTGGCGAAATTCTATTAACTGCCTTAACCGATCCTAAAAACTGCTCTTCATTTTCAAAACTCCCATCATGCACATGGTTTTTCAGGTAACCCCAAAGAAAAAAATCCAACGGACTTAAATCAGGTGGTCGGGCTGGCCAAGCTACTGCACTGTAAGTTTTATTAAGGCTTAACCTACCTAAACCTTACGGTTCTTGAAATATTTAATATCTTGTGAAAATGTAGTAACAAATTTAATGCTTCATTTCTAAACTTGTATTTTTTTATTTTCAACCAAATTAAGACTGGAGTCTACAAGTTTTATATCGCCTGTGTGAAACATTTACTAAGTTATACAAGGTGTCTTAAAATTAAGGGTCAATAATTACAATCTTTAAACGGTAGTAACTTATATAACTTAAATAGGACAACTTGTATTTTATGGCAACAGCAGATGTACAATTTAGTTGTATATCGAATAGTATTACATATTGCTATAGCTAACTCTTCATATTTTCAAATCAAATGCATGTTCTGTTTATGCAAACTGAGTTCAAGAAATTTCTAATTTATCAAGTCACCTTGTCGTTTTGACTAGTCGTTACTATTGACTGATAGCGTATGTCAGGTATTTACAAAAGTCTTTAGTTGTAATAATTGCATCTAGTAGTGGTAGCAGTATTTTTTGAAATTTGTATTATTAGTCTAGTCACACAGGCGACATTAAACTTGATCAATTAGTAGACTCCAGTCTTAATTTGGTTGAAAATAAAAAAATACAAGTTGAGACATTAAGTACTAAATTTGTTACTACATTTTCACAAAATATTAAATATTTCAAAAACCATAGCAACTTTGATACTTTTTGTGGTTTTGGCACATTATAATTCATTAAATAAAACTTTTTAAAATCGAATGCTTTAGTTATAATACTGTCGAATAGCATGAATAATAACCTTCTATATAGATATATATATATATATATATATATATATATATATATATATATATATATATATATATATATATATATATATATATATATATATATATATTATGAAATATAAAGTTAAAAATATAGGCACTTCACATCTTCAATTATAGATTTAAGTACGAAATAACTAAGCAACAAAAAATTTGAAGTCTAAGATTTTTTACGCCCAAATATTTTTAAAGAATAGGTATTAAATTTTAAAACAGTGAATCAACATCAACAGTAAAATCTAACAGCACCGAAATGGATGACAAATTGTTTTTACTTTGGACAAACATATCGTTTCATTAATAAAATGAATGAAGTATAATAACATAATTAATTGCACCTACAAATGTATGTGCAGCCTTCTGATATTCATGTTATACAAATAGATGTGCATAATTTAAATAAATATTATATAGCTTGGCGTTCAAAACTATATCATTAATAGGGATAATGACATAATGTTTTAAACGGTTATTCTGTAAGTAGGTATGTGTTACATTCAGAAACTGGCTTTGACCACTCAAACTCGTTTATGTTACCATCATAACCGCACATCAGACACTCTTAACTTAGAATACATTTAGTTTTATTTTAAATTAATTAAAATTTATTAAAAAGTTATCAAGTATTTGCTAATATTTATTAATACCTGATAATCGATATGTATCCAAAAGTAAAAGAAACACTAACACACGTCACCAACCACACAAAATCATGAATCAAAACAAACTGTACATCACTTAATTATGAATCTTGGTTTTTATTTGTTTTTTAAAAATAATTAAATCACATTTTTAAGCGTGTAGTTTAAGAAGTCAAACCCGTCCGCGTTGCAGACACACACTGAAAAGTACTTTAAAATATAGGTACTCCTGCGAAAGTTGACCGAGAGATTGTTGAAACCTAAACTATGTAACCTACAAGTTCTTCTGTGGCCAATTGCACTGTCAACCACAAAAATTATTTAAAAATATTGCTGTGTAAATAGTCGATCACAATTACTCTTTGTATCAAGATTTTAAATACTTAAAAATGCTTCTTATAAAGTATACACAAGATTATAATGATAATTAAGATTGTTTCATTGCATTTTTTAAATAATTTAATTTGTTATTTCACCATTGTACTATTTTTTTTAAAAACGTTATAGGTACATTATGGCGTATGCTGCACGCTGTCGATTCCAATCGAAATTAAGTTTTTAAAAATGCACTAGACGTGCAAAGAATAGAGCATATTTTCGCAACATATTTAACATGTCACATAAGTAGCTCGAAAAATAGGAAACTCCAATTCTTTAAAAATTTTATGTGGCCAGCACATAACTTTCTTATGCCTATTTCGTGGTATATTAGCAAATAAGGACATGAGTTAATCATTTCCGATACGGACATTTTTATTCACATTTCCTCTCATACTAATGTACAAAACACATGTAACCAATTAAATATATACACGCATGCCAATTTTAAATTTATTTATCTATTAAACACTTCTCTCTTTATTAATACGACATACATAACCTTTTGTTTGATATTCTTTCAATACAAAATTCCCAATTCTGTTTAAATTTATATTAACCAAATACTAATGATTCATCTTCGCATGTCAAATATCAAATTAAGGCTACATTAAAATTTTTCTTTTTCTGTTTTGGCATGACTGTTTGTGTTTGTTATAACACCCACACACACGATTCCAAACCCACACCCACACACATATTCATACCCATTCTCACATTCACACTAAACCCACACACAGCACACAGTACATACACATCACGCACGACGACACCACACACACATATACACACACACACATGCACACACACACATTCAACCACATCTCACACTCACACTCACACCACACCACACTCACACTACATCACACTCACACTCACACTCACACTCACACTCACACCACAGTCACACTCACACGCACACTCACACCACACTCACACTCACACTCACACTCCACACCTCACTCACACTCATCACTCACACCCACACTCACATCACACTCACACCACACTCACACCTCACACTCACACCTCACACCACACTCACCTCACTCACACTCACACCACACACCCACACACACACACACACACACACACACACACCACACTCATACACACACACACACACACACACACACACACACACACACCACACATCACACACACACTCACACTCACACTCACACTCACACACACACTCACACTCACACACTACACTCACACTCACACTCACACCTCACACCCACCACTCACACTCACACCACACACACACACACACACACACACACACACACACACACACACACACACACACACACACACACACACACACACACACACACACACACACACATCACTCAAACTCACACCTCACTCACACTCACTCACACCTCACACTCACACTCACACTACACTCACACTCACACTCACACTCACACTCACACTCACACACACACACACACACACACACACACACACACACACACACACACACACACACACACACACACACTCACATCACACTCACTCTCACTCTCACACTCACACTCACACTCACACTCACACTCACACTCACACTCACACTCACGCTCACACTCATACTCACACCCACGCATACACTCGCTGACGCACCGACAAACGGACGCACTGACGCAAACACGATCACATGCACACACGCACCTACGCGCAGGCGTGCACAAGCGCACACGCGCACACCCGCACACACACACACACACGCGCACACATTAAATTTTATATTAGCATACATTTTAACACTACACATCATTATGGAAACATTAATGTTCTAGCACTTCCATCAAACCTTATTTGGGAAATAGTCTTATCGAATACCTCTTGGGGCTGCTTTTATCGGTAAAGATACTGACAAAAAATTCAAAGATATTTATATTTTGTTATATATCAGCTACATTTTTAACACCTTATACATCATCATTATGGAAAATTTAACATGCTAGTACTTGCAACAAGCTTTATTTTGAGAAACAGTTTTATTGACTATAGTTTGGGGACCACTTTTTGTACGTAAAGTTTGTCTCAAGACCGTTGCGATTGAGTAACATCCCTCAACAATATCAATGTTTTAGGGAGCTGCCTATTTTCATTGTTTCAATTATTTAGTGTTCAGGAGGCTTCCGATCCATTGTATGGTACAAACTATGCTAGACTTATTATACGGAGAGAGTTTACTTTCATTTTGGTTTTGTAGAAAACACTCAGTTCCCTTAATATCAGCAGAAAATAAGTGTACTACAAAATGCTTTGGTATTTGACTGGATGGAAACGCTTTGTTCTTGTAATCGATTTGGTTCTGGGTATGGGAAAGCTTTTAAAGCCTCTTTGTAAGAAAATATTTGTAGTCATTTTGGTTTTGCGGAAAATGGTTGATCTCATGGTCTTTTATTGCTTAATTTTGTGGTTTTGAGGCTTGGTACAACACGGATACTGCAGCTAGAAGTCATATTAACGAAGAAGCCGAGTTGCGGGAAAAATATCACACATTCATACAAGACCATACAGACCTCGGAGGAAAGTCGTTGTTACATTCCGCATCAACCAGTGCTAGAGAGAGAGAGCCATGTCTACTACAAAACGAAGAGTAGTTATCGATGCATCATCCAGCACAGCATTGAGGAACGTTTAAACCAAGTTATGCACTGAGGTCTAAGGTCACGGCAAGAGTTAGCAGACGTTCTGCTACGATTTGCATTTACAGTTGGCATCCAAAAAATGTATCGCCAAATAGATGTGCATGAAGAAAACCTACTAGAACTAAGCATGGAGGTTCTAAATTAATAAGCGAGAATTAATCAACCAGGGTCATATCGGACAACTTGCAAAAATGAAGAAGCTGCTACCCAAATGTTGCACAAGTAACATTATAACATCGTTACGTAAATCATGTACTGCCCTTTGCCAAGGGATACCAACAACGCTACGAAATTACAAGAAGAGGAAAAAGATATGATAAAAATGAAATATTTACGGTACAAAAATGGTCAACGAATAAGGAAGAACTGCTGAACAACGTTCCAATTGAAGTCTTTGTGTCTAATCTCAACAAAAACCAGATACAAATATGTCTGAACGTACTATGAATACTATACCAAGATACGCCCATTTTGAAAGTCGACAAAATCAGTCCATAAGATGAGAAAACGAGGCATACTGTTAGAAGTCGCAACGTTATTGTTTCTTCTCTATTAATTAATTATAGCTAAGTAACCCACATGGGATGAAGAAGGAGGAGTACTCAGGAGAGAATCGATTAAATTTCAATACGAAATTATGGAACAACTGCAAAGAAATGGAACTGCAATGTGCATAGAAGTTGTTAAAGAAATTATTTATAAAAAAATACACTGTGGAGAAGTAATGTACTAACAAGAAATGGACACGTCCAAAACTTGAATTGTGACCTCGTACTAATAGCAAGGCTTATCAAAGTACAACAGAAACATTGCAAATATCAAATGTTGTATCATACACTTGGACCGACTTTATTATCCTATTGGCATGGATAAAAGTCCCAACCAGGTGGTTAACATACGTACATGACGTGACACCGAATGAGATACATCAGCACGGAATAAAATCCTACAGAGATCATCTCCAGAAGAACAACCGCACTATGTTGGAATAGGTCAGCTTGGCTAAAACAGATAACTGAAACCACAATGTAAAACCCATACCCATAACAAAACTGGAGGTCAGAAACGTCTAGGTATAACACAAGTGACAGAAGGCAGTAGCTTCGTAGAAGAGTTCTCATCATTAACACGACTGGTTCGTATAACTGCTTACTGCATCTGGTTCACAAATTGTTGGAAAGTAACTGAAGGCCAAAAAGGCTACTTACACGTTCTAGAACTCAAGGCTACGCTGACCCAATAAATAGGGTCCTCACCGAATCAGTCATATCGAAAGAAAGGTCAAGCACTGTCAAAAAGCGAACAAGAAAGTAAACCACTATCGGTAAATCCATTTCAAGACGGTCTACTCAGAGTTATAAGGAGACTATGTGGAAAACACCGACTCGTCTTGAATTCAAAAAGGCTTTTAACATATCTGTTAATCTTTGACGCAGATCGCGGAGTATTCAAATCAAACTAGTCTACCTAAGACCAAGATACTAGATTGTCAATAATAGAATAGCAATTCGGACTATTTACAAGATAAGTAATGTAGTAGGACTGTGTCCCTTAGTAGCTGTAAGTGATATAACGACAAGAGCATTTATTGCAGCGTTTAAAAGATTCACTGATGGAGAACTATTATGGACATAGTGACAATAGCACTAATTTTGCGAGCCAGAAAAACGATAGAGCAAGAAGTTCAATCACTAGTACAAAACTAAGAAGTACAAGAAAAGACATCAGCTGGAACACAGCGGAATCTAGTTTTGCAAGACCTCATATCGGTGAAATTTGGGAAAGTGGTGTCAACTCATTAAAACATCATCTACGAAAAGTAATTGGAACAACCAGACTAGCATTCAAGGAACTGGGAGACTCACCCATCAAATAAAAGCATGTCTAAGTTTGAGGGATTAATATAAGTAATTTGACTGTAGTCCCACTATATTTAGAAATTACATTAGTTCTAAATATGTATGTAGAATCTGAATGGGAAGGGTAATAACTAAGTTATACAACGTATTAGTGTTGAGCGAGGTATTAGATCTGCTAGGTAATAATAACTAAATTATTCAATGGTTCAGTATTCAGAACTGCACGAGAAAAATTGTGATTTCGTGGATACAATGCTTCTTTGGCGTTGAGCATCATTCTAGGTTAACTCTAGCAAAGTACAGGTCGTAGGTTCAAACCCTACTCGAGGTAAACTTTTTATTTATGTATTTAATAAAATTAATAATAAGAACTTTCACTTCATTTCCCTTTTTTATTTCAGTAGGTAATAGTCCACTATACAATGTTTTGCAAGTGGGCAGGATTTTAGACCCCCCCCCCCCCCCACACATGATACACCTGTATTTAGGTTCGATTTCGAGGAAAAAGTAGTTGTACTCATGGTTTTAACAGGATTAAACAAAATTATACAACGTTTTCTTGCTAAGCAGAGCTATTTTATAGTATTCTTTCTAAAACATTTAATGTTGCATGAAAGAAAGTTATAAGTTGAAATTTTTATTTACGCTCTACGAAGAAGAATATTTTTAATTAATATTCTTATGTGATATGTAATAATTAATTACTTGAGAATATATAATATGCGCAAATACAAAACTGCGATTTGCGACACTTAGACATCTAAAATTCTCTACATTTAATTTAATTTCTTATAATTTTGAATAATTGAAATATTTCTAGTTCACGTATTACTGAGGTAACTTACATAATGTTAGAACTATCAACAGATTTGCAATGATAACAAAGAACCGTAAGACGTAGTAGGCCATATGTGTGAAGTAAACGATATGGTCAAATCCATTTTTTTAAGAATGTAGGCACAGTTAAGTTGATTGATGGAAAGCGAAAGAGTTAGATGAAGTATATAAGAAGATACCTGGTATTAGTGAAATGAAGAAAATTTTATTAGAAAAACATGTTAAAGAAAATGGCAAAGTTAGTGTGGCTTTTCAAGGCCTTTGTAATTATCGATTTAACCAATATAGAAGTACCTCAAACTTAGTGCAAACGTGGACAAACCTTATCTAACTTCCAGCTTAAGAAGTTACCACTATACCGCACTCTGGTAGATCTGGTAGATAGAATCGAAAATGTACAAACAATTTTAGTTGCTGCATTTTCTTCAGATCGGAAGAAGATTCCGAGTTAGTGTGGTATAAAAATATAATTGAGCCATCACAAAGGGGCCAATTACCTGAAAAGGACTCTGTGGAATGTGACGATGCCCACAACTGCAGTTATAATGAAGATAAACATCTGTTACGTATTAAAAAAGATTATTTAATGTTCCTGTGTTTTTCTCATACAAATTCAACAAAGTACTTGAACAAAACTCAAGCAAATCCAAGTATTCAAGCAAAACTAAACAAATTAAAACTTTAATGGGGACCCTGGCTGAAGTAATTAATTTATGATAATTGGGCAACATTGGCACCAACGCTACCAATACTGATGGGTGACAGAATTTTCCTCTTCGCCATTGAGGAAAATCCTTTTACCGTAATCAAAAAAAAAAAAAAAACTGGTGTATTAATATCGACATTAGCCAAAATTCGTCCGAAATACCCACCACTCATTAACCACAGAATTTGGATCCTATAACGAAATCGGTGTGCCAGTATAAGAAATCCGGTGACAAAAATAATAAGCTTCCGCGATTGCGTTAATAAACTGCTGGCCACTCGAATTCACATATAGTGATTGTTAGGCAAAATTTAAGGTTAAATATTTTCAATAGGAATTCAAATTTTTGAACGCGGCTTGCAAATTTTAAGAGCTAGTTTTTTTCGGATTAAGCTGCATGACGTATATTTATCGTAGGACCATAGGTTTATTATATACGGGTGATCAATGAAGTCATGCAAAAATCAAAAGTTTGTATGAGTGAAATTTCCGCAAAAATTTTTGGTCGTTGCAATGTGGTTCGTTACTAAGGTAACATCAAACATCTCTAGACGCTTTTGTTAGTTTTTGGATTAAGGCCCTTAGGTCTTGAACACACTACTCAACATAAAATTTGGGTAGCAACATTTTTAAAATGCTATAACTTGACATTGCAGTGACGGTTCTTGATGATTTTTGCGGATTTGGAATCCTTGTTTCACGTAGATTTTCTGTGGTTTAAGCATTTTATTTGAGGGCTGAAATTTACACATTATACCGGGTCGATAATAAACAAAAACGTAGCGACAAGAACAAGTTTATTACATTATATTCTAAAATATAAAAGAATGGTTAACAACGGCCAAAATTCAATTCTTAAAAAATTTATAATTCTAAACCTAATTTAAAGGTTCCTGCAATACTTAAAAAAACCCGGTGTATTGTAATAACAAATATTAGGTATGTATGGATAGCGATACCTAGTGGAAATTGGTATTGGTAATTTTTAATAAATAAAAAAAAATTTGCCTGAAAAACATAAATTGTCTGTCCATTAATTTTTGTTTTCAATCCACTGCGTCAAAGATGGGAATTGCAATCTTGCATTTTCGGAGTTTACAATGAAATTGGGCTATTGTTGGCAACAGCGTGTTAAAAGAACCAGACCATTGAAAGCAACCGGCAAATATCAATGGAAAGATGCCAATTGTCCTATCTTGAAATACCTAATCTTTGGTAATAATTTACCCGAAATTAGGTCATTAATAAAAAAAAAGAAATTAATATTTTGTTGGTCCTCCTGGTCGACGTCGATTTGGTAGGGTATCCACAAGATTATTTATAAAATCTTGTGGAATATTCTCCCATTCTTCACGAATGGCCTCACTAAGCGTTTCTAAGGTTTCAGGGGGTACATCACGCGATCTTACTTTAAGTTTTAAATAAGACCAAACGTGTTCGATGACATTAAGATTCGGAGACTTTGCAGGCCAATCCATGCTATTGGTGTTCTGTGCCTGCAAAAACTCTGTGATCCTTCGCGCTCTGTGAGGTTGAGCGTTGACATCCACCAATAGAAATTCTGGACCGTAATTTCGAGCAAAAGGAACAATAATAGGTTCCAAAATTTCCTCCTGATAAACAGTAGCGTTAACGGTTTGGTTGGTAATGAATAGCTCGGTTTTACCATTTTTTATGATACCTCCCCTCACTGTAACACCTCCACCACCAAATGCCTCTTGAGGGGCCATATTTTCCTCCAAATATCGCTGATTTGGCTCTCTCCAAACTAACATTCGGCCATCGGAGTGAAACAAATTAAATCTTGTTTCGTCAGTAAATAAACAATGGCTCCACTCTGCATTACCCCAATTCGCATTCCGATTTGCCCATGCCCGCCTATTCGTTTATGGTGTTGTAATAACCGCACACATTTTGCTTTGCGACGGGCTCTATAATTTAAAATATTTGGCATTATGTTATGTTTTTGAAAAAAAATTCTCACTTCAAGTTATTTTTATTTAATGTTCTTCTCACTGTTCTGTCTGAAACTCTCACCCCAGTTTGTTGTCTTAAAGTCATTCAGTTTTCTAGAGTTCTTTGTTCTATTCTGCATAGTTTCTCTCATTAAAATTCTTTCGGTTCTTTGCTTTATTCTTTTTGTATGTCCACCCCCATGCCCATAATTATGATCACCAGTAGTTTCGACGCGACGGTTCAAATTATAAATTGTTTTTCGGCTAACATTGTAAATGTGCGCAATTTGCTCTTTTGACATTCTTTCGTTGAGAAGTCGAATGCAATTTTCCCTTTCTGACGTGCTTAAACGCCTCATATTAAATAAAATTTACAAAATTATAACATTGAAATGTGTCAGATTATTTCTAAAATAATGCCTACTTTGAAATTGACGCGTCGCGTAGAAATTACACCCGATCATAATTATGGGCATGGGGGTGAACAAAGAACTCTGTAAAACTGAATGACTATTTGAGACAACAAAGTGCGGTGTGAGTTTCGGACAGAACAGTAAATAAAAACAACTTGAGGTGAGAATTTATTTTTACAAAAACTTGAATAATGTCAAACCTTAGAGGGCGTCGTACACTACGTTTTTGTTTATTATCGACCCGGTATAATGTGTAAATTTCAACCCTCAAATGAAATGCTTAGAACATGGAAAATCTACGTGAAACAAGGATTCCAAATCGGCAAAAATCATTAAGAACCGTCAATACAATGTCAAGTTATAGCATTTTAAAAATTTTGCTATTCAAATTTTTTGTTGAGTAATGTGTGCAAGGCCTAAAACTGACAAAAATATTTAGAGATATTGATGTTACCTTAGTAACGAACCATATTGCAACGACCAAAAAAATTGTTTGCCGAAATTTCACTCATACAAACTTTTTGATTTTTTGCATGACTTCATTGATCACCCCGTATAAAATAAACCTATGGTCCTACGATAAATATACGTCATACAGCTTAATCCGAAAATACTAGCTCTTAAAATTTGCAAGCCGCGTTCAAAATTTGCATTCCTATTGAAAATATTTAACTTTAAATTTTGCCTAAAAATCACTATGTGTAAGTTCGAGTGGCCAGCAGATTAGTTATTTGTACCAGTAGAGAAAATACACTTTCTTCTCGAGTTTTACACATAATTTTTTTCTGAAATCAAAATTGAAAATTTATCGTTAGTTCGCTACGTAACTTGTCAGTAGTAATGTAGGCTTTCAACTATGTTATTGATATTTTAGGTTGGTTCCTGCTTGTTTAGTGATTTGGTGGTTTCTTAGTATAAAAATGTTAAATTAATATTTAGGAAGTAGAAATTTACTAAAAAGAACTAATTTGTCACTTTTGTAGGTTAGTTGTGTAGACACACAGAATCGTGCAATGGTAAGACCGTTGAAAGACCTATACGGAGCGGAATAAAGAAACTGATACAGGTATTTATTTTCCAATTTTAAATGTCATTATTCACGCGGCAACATTGCTTTTTACTTTCATAACTAGAGAGGCAAATGCCATTTTTCTCGCCCTTTTTAGAGACGCAAGTAACTGTTTCTAAGGTAGTTTCAGGAAACATTGTTACCTGATTTCCCCAAATTACTAACAAAAGTATTAATTATAATATTGAAGCAATCTCAAGTGGTATGTGACGTTTAGTCGGCATTGTGCGAAAATGATTTTTTTCAATTGTGGAATTCAGTTCGCCACTGGTTACAACTTTACATGTCGTTCAACAATATTAGAATCCTGTCTATTGTGCACGAGAGGATGCAGATAGAACTGATTTAGGTTAGCAATTCTATCCGGTGTTGTCTAGCATTTCTGACATTAAATATTTGACATAACACATATTTTCTGATATTTTGTTTACTTCAATTTCATTATTGTGATAAAATAAACATAACCCTGAAGCTGAGATTTGACAGTTGTCAAACAGTTACTTTTCACAATCTGACAACATCGACGTTCTCTGACAGTATTAATATTAGAGACGCAACTGCTCTAATTCGTGAAAATTACTATAGAAACTTAGATAAATTATAACAATCTTCATTCACACGCTATTTTAACATTGCAGTTAAAATTTTAAAGTAAAATAATAATTAGAAACGTAATTGTGGCACACTGGTTTCCTAAGTATTAGAAAATAAGAAACCATAATCAATATACCGTGTGTAGTTAACCTTGTACTAGTGTTAAAGTATGTACTGTACTAAACACTATGATGTTCTAGTGGAGTGTAAAAATCGTTAGGTTAAAAAAAACTATGAGAAACTCTCTTCCCATTCATTCTTCTACTAGAGACAGGTATAACTTTGTAATAGGTCCAACTGTTTAAATGTTTAAGTGAAGAAAAAAGTTTGAAGGAATTAAAGGAATTATGTAATAAAATCTATGAGAGTGGGAAATGGCCGGAAGATTTTGTAAAATCTGTTTATTATAATTTTATATATTTAAATCAAAATTGTACGTGAAGCATGAGAAAAGTATTATGCTAATGTTAAAAAAGGGACGCAAAACTAAAACCTTGGAAAAGGTTTTAGTGGGACTATTTTGATACTTATAAACAAACTACGATTACTCTTTGTGTTTTGGCCCTTAAGATTTTGAGAGAATTGTAGAATTTCTTTATTTGCGGGCCAATTTTCATTATCGTAAACTAAAATATTTCCTCGATAAGCGTAAAATGAGGAAAACTTTTCAGTCTTGCTGTTAAAGTTAATGATTAGAAGGTCTAAACTTTCATTTAATACTAAAAATCTAGCTCTTGCCTATAAGCAATGCTTATTGATCATTTTGCAAATAAAATTATATATAAACACTTTTGATTTGACTGATCCTAATGACCACCAATAACGTAAAACAATAAAATTTAGTGTTTGACCATCTAAGAAATATATTTTGACCTTTCCCAATGATTAAAGTTTTTGAATGTCTCTGATTCCAAATAATGACCAACACCTTAAAACCATAACATACAGTTGCCAATCGAGGAAATACCTTTGGCAATTTTCCCGATGTGATTGGCAAATAAATAGCTTTTGGGTATCTTTGGTTTCAAATGATGACGATTATCGTAAAATGGACACATTTAATTCATGAACATCAAGGTAAAGCATTTAACTGTTGAAACTGGACAATAAAGTTATTTGGTATTTTTAACTCCAAATGATGATTAACCCCGTAAAACTATAAAATGCAGATTTTGTCCAATTAGACAATACGTTTGATCGTTTTACCAAATAAAGATTTTTGGATACATTAGACTCCAAATGAGAATAATATCGTAAATACTGAAGTATTTTGAGCCCATACATCTTAGAAAGCTACTATATTTCGAAATGGTTATTAGCAGTTTTAACTGAGTTGTAACCCTGAATATATTATGAAATTTTCACATCTCACCAGGTTTTATACGGAGTAATACATCTTTGTTCGCGATTAAACAAGTGCCTGTGACTCTTTTTAGCATAAACAAAAAAAATATGAACTCCAGTTAATTGTTCGGCGTTGGGTCTGTAGTCGGCCTAGTATCACATATACTGAAAGTCGGGGATCTACAGCAAATTTTACGTTGTAATTGGCACAGTCTATGTACTTAACTTAACTTAACTTTCACGCCATTCCCTTGCGGGGTAGGCAAAACAATCCCTGCCTCTTATTTATTTTTCATTCACAATCTTTCTCCATGCTTTCCTATCTCCGCATACCTCCCTAGCTTCCCCAATATTCATACATAGTCTCTGACATGCCCTTTTGTTTTTAAAACTCCTCATCTTTCTTTCCTTTATCATAGATTCTACTACACTCAGCCAAGTTTTACGCGGCCTACCAAGCCTGGCCTTTCCCCTAACCTCACCCACATATATTTGTTTCGTTAATCTTGCGTTGTTCATTCTCTCAATGTGACCAAACCAACGTAATGTACAACTTTTATATCTATCCATCATCGTCATTATGCATTAATTTTTTATATTGTCCCTCCTCGTTTTACCGCATGCGCTTCTCAGGAACCTCATACTCACGAAATTTGTTCTTCTTTCGTGATTTTTTTGACATACCCATGTCTCACTTCCATACAGTACTGACGGGACGAATACGCCATTTTAGATTGCTCGTTTCGCAGCTAGGCCCATGCTTTCATTTCTCATAATTGTCCACGTACTTCCAATCACTTTCCTTCCAGCATTGACCCTTCGTCCAACCTCGCTCTCAATTGTACCATCTGCAGTAAATATTCTACAGAGATATACCAGCTCGTCCACTTGCTCCACAATTTCATCTTGCAGAGTAAATACTCTACTCTCCTTTCCACCTTCCCGATTGAACACCATAATCTTAGTTTTGTTCACGTTTACCATTTAAGTCCATGCGTCACCAACCATTACACTATTTGTATCGGTACATGCTTGTCTAAGACATTTATCCATGTATATATTGAAGAACCACGGTGACATCACACAGCCTTGTCGCACTCCTTGCTCAATATTAAAGTATTCACTCACACCTCCTCTCACCCTAACACATGCCCGACTATCGTTGTATACTGCCCTTATTCCATTTGTTAGACCTTTATTTACGCCATATTCATTTAATATTTCCCACAGCTTATCCCTATTCACTCTGCCATATGCTTTCTCCAGATCTACACAAGCACAGTACAACTTCCTTTTTATCTTTAAACACTTTTAGATCTCCTGCTGGAGAGCAACCATCTGATCGACACATCCTCTCCCTGGCATGAAGCCACCTTGCACATCCCACATCTTAGTTTGTGTAGTGTCTCGTACTCTACCAATCAGTATTCTTCCAAATACTTTACCAGGCACGCTGAGCAAGCTTATTCCTTTGTAGTTCCTACAATCTCACTTGTTCCCCTTACCCTTATACAAAGGTACAATGATCGCGCTCTTCCAATCACTAGGCACTTTTCCACACATAAGGCATACATTGAATAATTCACACAATCTTCGTATAAGCTTTGCACCACCATACTTGAGCAATTCACCAGTGATTACAGCTACGCCTGCTCCCTTGCCCTTTTTCAACCTTCCTACCATTTTCTACCTCATTTATTCCAATATCCTTCTCAGTTTCATTCATCATTTCTTCTATATTCTCCTTATTTAACCCTTCAGTCATACTTTCCTCACTACTGTACAGCGTTCCGAAATATTCTTGCCAGAATTTCTTCACTTCACAATCGTCCCATACTATTTCGTTTCTAGCATTCATCACTCCTGCAACGTTCTGTTTTGGGCCACATTTTGTATTTTTGACCCATTTCCAGAAGAGTTTTTTGTTTCCCTCAAAATCATTCATCATTTTCTCTCCTTCCACAGCCATCACTTCCTCTTTACTTATTCTCACTGCCTCCTTCGCTTCTTTGTTTCTTAATCTGTACACCTCATACAATCGCTTCTTCTCAGTCTCATTTTTGCAGCAATCATTGCCATGTACGCATCTTTTTTACATACTGCCTTTTTACCGACTCATTCCACGGAGCACATTTTTTCTGTCTACCTACAGTCACTCTTCCACATATTCGCACGGCACAATTGACAACAGAGTTTTTCAAGCTTACCCATACACTTTCAACGTCAGTGTCTTTTATTTGTTCGTTCCACACTGTTTCATTCACATTCAACTCTTTACTCACAGCATCTGCGTATTTCATTCTCGCACCATTATCCACTAGTTTGTCAACCGTAATTCTGGACGTTCGCACTACGTTTGCTTTCCTTCTCCAGACCCACCTTTGCCCTAAACACACTCTCGATACAACCAAAAAGTGGTCCGATCCACACTCCGTACATTACATTCGCAATTTCAAATTCTTTACCATGCATACCTCATTCCTTGCCTCAATCCGAGGCAATTGTATTTTTCTTGAGTAATACCAACGAGCAGACCTTACTTCCGGACGATGTAGCATTCTTACTAACGGTATCGTCCTACTACCGGACAGTTATTTGTCTACTGTCGACATAATAGATAGATATAAATAATAGATCGTTACTACTGTATGAATCTCAAATGTACATATATACATTATTTTTTTCTTACCACTTCAATCACACCACGCGTTTCAACCATACTGCTCATGGTTCCGTGCCCCTCGCCGGACTTGCTGGTATTTATTAGCGACCAAATGATTCAATTATTATTTTATTTATTTATTTTTTTTTAGCTTTTCGAGTTATACTTATTTCAATGTCATTTAATATTTATTTATCAAATCAGTTTTGTTATTGCCGCGAGCCGTGACAACTTAAATAAATATTTTATTTATCCCAATTCAATTTTTTAGCATCTTATGATCACAATCCGGTAGTGTCCATGTACAGCACTATCGTCGAAGTGTCTGTCGTCGAAGTGCCCATCGTCAGTGTATTCTGAACTATCTAAAAATCGTGTCGGCGTTGTGGGCAATCAACATCAACATGATTAGCTTTGCAGCTATATATTGATTATATTGATATATATATATATATATATATATATATATATATATATATATATATATATATATATATTAACATGTTTAAAAATATTTTTAAATATACAGGGTGATCTAAAAAGTTTTTATTTCACAAACTTTTATTTTTTTAAATGGGAATATCCATTTTTTTTTAGCAAATTTGAATTCTACAGTCAATTCCAATTCATGTTTATTCAGAGTTCCCTATATCTGTCTTACCATTTGTGAAATATTTCACTTTTTTACTAAAGCTGAATAACTATGTAACCTGTAGATCAAATTTAATAAAATTTGGACTACAAACTACCAGCATCATAGGCTAAGAGCTATAACAAAAAAAAATGTAATGTTATACAGGGTTCAGGCTCAATTCGATCTATCCTAAACTTAAATAACGTGCTTTACTTAAACGGATCGCCCTGTATTTTCTTCAGTTAAACAATTGCTTATTTAATTGTGTTTAAATCGATATAGGCTTTCCTATACCAAAACCTAATACTTTCGAAGTTATTTAAATTTTAAAAGTGTTTTTGTTAAATATTGTTTCTATTCATATTTTATATTTCTTAAAATCAAGATAGCAGGCTTTACAAAACAATTATAAGCACTTATTTATAATTTAGTTTGCAGTAAAGTGTTGCTCTTATTACAATGTTTAGGGTGTCATAAAAATTGTTTTATTGCGTCAAGGATGTACGCACAAAAGTACCCTGATCGAAAGCACCCGGACAAGAGGGTGTTCAAAAAGTTGTTACAGGATATGTTGCTGATCTGAAACATAATTATGCAAGACCTGCAACTAGTAATGAAAAAAATGTATTCCGTACCTTAGGATCGGTAATAGAAAATACTAATACAAGCTCAAGAAGAATTTCTGATGAAACAGGCTCTGGCCGTACCAGCCTAAGACGGATTCTTAAAAATTACGAGTTTCACCCATTCCGTATCGAGCTTCATTTGTACGGTACAGATTTTCAACAATGCACTGATTTTTGCACGTGGTCTCTTGAATGAGTTGGGGAGGAAGAAGATTTTTTTAACTTCGTTTTGTTTACCGACGAATCAACTGAGGAGCATTCATGCAAAACTCAACAAATCCATTTCATCTAATTCTGTAATTAATCACATGAACCCAGATTTTTGAAATACACTTTGTTGCTAATCTTAATGTACAAAGTGTTCACTTATAAAATAAAGAAGATTTTATATTGTAAATTGGTAAATATATAATTATCATAAATTAATTACTTTAGCCAGGGGTAGCCATTACAGTTTTACTTGAATGAAGTACAAGTGCAGTTGCAGTTGTGGGTATCATTGCATTCCACAGTCCTTTTCAAATAATTGGCCCCATTTTTCTGATGACTCAATTATATTTTTATACCACGCTAACTCGTAATCTTCTTCCCACTCTGAAGAAAATGCAGCAACCAAAAGGGTTTGTACATTTTCAATTTTTTTATCTGACAGTGTACGGTGTAGAGGTAATTTCTGTTAGATAAGGTTTGTCAACGTTTGCACAAAATTTGAGGTACTTCTACATTGGCGTTAAATCGATAATTACCAAGGCTTCGAAAAGCCACACTAACTTTGCTATTTTCCTTAACATGTTTTCTAATAAAATTCTCTTCATTTTACTAATACCAGGTATCTTCTTATATATTTTATCTTAAGAGAGGTTGTGGTACTGTTCCTTTGTTTTGATGTACGGTTCCTTTGGAGAATTTTTTCCACTCTCCCAAAGACGCGATCTGCAGGTAGGAAACTGTGGCCATTAACAGGATAAACAATCACAATATTTTTCACGGAGCTAGTGGTTTTGTATAACCAGTACATGAGAGAGTGGATCACATTAGCATGCTTATTTTGTCCACACACCCGTCACAAGATTAGTAATGTCATTCGATAAATTTAAATAGCTTAAAAAATTCAGAAGTGCTATGCAACCCCTGTAGAACCTCGTCCAGCTTCAGTTTCAGTCCTAGTATAACAGTAAGGATCTTCACAATTATGCTGAATA
Source organism: Vesta saturnalis (assembly GCA_036346205.1). NCBI lineage: Eukaryota > Metazoa > Arthropoda > Insecta > Coleoptera > Lampyridae > Vesta > Vesta saturnalis. Next base: position 24,017 of record JARFJB010000518.1, read on the forward strand.
ATGCCAATAGGGTAGTACCCTATTTTCCGCAAATAAACGGCATCAGCTACTGGTGTCTTTGGAAGAGGTTGAACTTGCTGCAAATCAAAACAGAAAGATTTTGTTTTTTGTGGAGTTTCTATTAGAATGTCGTAAAATGCTCGTGCTCGGAACCTGTAAATACGTTTTCCAGTCACCAGTGTTCGTTTTTCTTTACATGGCCTTTCCCCTTCGCGATCGTATGTTTTAATCTCACACAAACTGCAAATATCGCAAGCAAAGGATTCGTTCGAACATTGTTTTTTGTTTCCTACATTATATTGAGCAAGATACATACGGTAAAGCTACGCAATAGAAAGGTTACAGTTGTGGCTTACAGTACCCTTCAGTTTACTCAAAAAATTTCGAATAGAATATCTTGTTTCTTTAAACCGATGAGAAACCTTATCCCCTCCGCGTTTTTCCTTTGGAGTGTTTCCATCTTGTAGAAGTTAGGATATACGTATGATACAGAATTTAAAAATCTAGAGAGCTTCCAACAAGAAACGCTGACAAACTACTTTACACCAATTACGACAAGGTATCTGAACACGTAAGTGCTGTGTTTCATTTTGTAATAAAGAAAAAAATGTTCTTATAATATAACTTATAGTCATATTATGAGGCTTGCGTTTGGTCTCCGCTATTTTGTCAGATGGTCTTTTCTTTAGTGGTAAAGAGGCTGCTATATAATGTGAAAGTTGTTGATCTGGTTAAATCTTTGTAGTAGTCAAGCCCTATTTCTTTACATTGATACGTTTCTCCTTTACGTTTACATTCCCGCTTAATCATTTTCTTCCGTTTTTCCTCTCTCCTGAAGATTTTTCACCAACAGACACTTCAGGGCCTTCTAAATCTTCCATTTTTGTCAAACTTCAATCTTTTTGATAACTCACACGCACACAACACACAGCACACACACACACGCACACGTACACACGCACACACGCACACGCACACACGCACACACCACGCAGCCACGAACACACGCCACACGCGCACACGCACACAACGACACGCACACGCACACATACACACACGCACACGCACGCCACCACACGCATATCACACGCTCACACACACACACAGGCACACACGCACACGCACCGCACACCCACACACGCACATGCACACACGCACGCGCACACGCGCACACCACGTACACACGTAACACGTACACAGGCACACGCGCACACACCACGCACACATGCACACTCCACACGCACACAGACACAGACAGACAGACAACAGCCCACAGACAACGACGACAGACAGGCAGACACAGACAGACAGACAACGAACAGACAGACAGAAGACAGACGCAGACTCACAGACACGACACAGACAGACGGACAACAGACACGGACGGACAACGGACGGACACGGACGAACAGACAAATAGACAGACAGGCGGACAGACGGACAGACGGACAGACAAACAAATAGACAGACAGACAGACAGAGAGGCAGGCAGACAGACAGGCAGGCATATAGACAGACAGACACCCAGACACACAGTCACACAGACACATAGGTGCACAGACACACAGACACTCAGACACACAGACACACGGACACACAGACACAGACACACAGACACACAGACACACAGACACACAGACACACAGACACACAGATACACAGACACACGGACACACAGACACATAGACACACAGACACCCAGACACGCAGACACACAGACACACAGACACACAGACACACAGGCACACAGACACACAGACACACAGACACACAGACACACAGAACACAGACACAGACACACAGACACACCACACAGACACACAGAACACAGGCCACAAAACACACAGAACACAGACACACAGACACACAGACACACAGACACACAGAACACAGAACACAGACACCCAGACACACAGACACACAGACACACAGAACACAGACACACAGACACAAACACACCGGCACACAGACACACAGACACACAGACACACAGACACACAGACACACAGACACACAGACACACAGACACACAGACACACAGACACACAGACACACAGACACACAGACACACAGACACACAGTCACACAGACACATAGTGCACAGACACATAGATACTCAGACACACAGACACACGGACACACAGACACATACACACAGACACACAGACACACAGACACACAGACACACAGAACACAGACACACAGACACACAGGGCACACAGACACACAGACACACAGACACACAGATACAGCCACAGACACACAGACACACAGGCACACAAAACAACACACGACACACAGACACACAGACACAGACACACAGAACACAGACACACAGAACACAGACACACAGACACAGTCACACAGAACACATGCACACAGACACACAGACACACCGACACACAGACACACAGACACACAGACACACAGACACACAGACACACAGACACACAGACACACAGACACACAGACACACAGACACACAGACACACAGACACACAGACACACAGACACACAGACACAAGACACAAGACACACAGACACACAGACACACAGACACACAGACACACAGACACACAGACACAGACAGACACACAGACACACAGACACACAGACACACAGACACACAGACACACAGACACACAGAACACAGACACACAAACACACAGACACACGGTGCACAGACACACAGAAACTCAGACACACAGACACAGGGCACACAGACACAGACAACAGACACACAGAACACAGAACACACAGACACACAGACACACAGACACAGGCACACGGACAGACACCCAGCACACAGACACACAGACACACAGACAGGCAGACACACAGACACACAGACACAGAGCACACAGACACACAGACACACAGACACACAGACACACAGACACACAGCACACAGACACACAGACACACAGACACACAGAACAGCACGACACAGACACACAGACACACAGACACACAGACACACAGACACACAGGCACACAGACACACAGGCACACAGACATACAGACACACAGACAGACAGATACACGCACACAGACACACAGACACACAGAGACACTGACACACAGACACACAGACACACAGAACACAGCACACAGATACACAGACACACAGACGCACCGGCACACAGACACACAGACACACAGACACACAGACACAAAGACACACAGACACACAGACACACAGACACACAGACACACAGACACACAGACACACAGGCACACAGACACACAGACACACAGATACACAGACACAGACACACAGACACACAGACACACAGACACACAGACACACAGACACACAGACACACAGACACACAGACTCACAGCACACAGACACACAGCACACAGACACAGACACACAGACACACAGACAGACACAAGACACACAGACACACAGACACACGACACACAGACACACAGACACACAGACACACAGACACACAGAACACACAGACACACAGGTGCACAGACACACAGAACACATCAGACACACAGACACACAGCACACAGACACACAGACACACAGACACACAGACACACAGACACACAGATCACACAGACACACAGACACACAGACACAGACACACAGACACACAGACACACGACACACAGACACACAGACACACAGACACACAGACACACAGACACACAGACACACAGACACCAGACACACAGACACACAGACACACAGACACACAGACACACAGCACACAGACATACAGACAGCACACGACACACAGACACACAGACACACAGACACACAGACACACAGACACACAGACACACAGACACACAAACACACAAACACACAGACACACAGGTGCACAGACACACAGAAACTCAGACACACAGACACACGGGCACACAGACACAGACACACAGACACACAGACACACAGACACAGTCACACAGACACACAGACACACAGACACAGACACACGGACACACGACACACGGACACACAGACACACAGACACACAGACACACACGACACACAGACACACAGACACTCAGACACACACACACAGACATACAGACACACAGACACACAGGCACACAGACATACAGACACACAGCACACACAGACACACAGACACAGACACACAGACACAGACACACAGACACACGACACACAGACACACAGCACACACAGACACACAGACACACAGACACACGCACGCACGCACGCACCACGACACGACACGCACGCACACACGCACGCACGCACGCACGCACGCACGCACACACGCACGCACGCACGCACGACACGCACAGCACGCACACAGCACGCACGCACGCACGACACACGACACGCACAGACACACGCACGCACACACCACGCACACACGCACGCACGCCACGCACGCACGCACGCACCGCACGCACGCACGCACGCACGCACGCACGCACGCACGCACGCACGCACGCACGCACGCACCACGCACGCACGCACGCACGCACGCACACACACACACACACACACCACACCACGCACCACACGCACACCGCACACGCAACACGCAGACACGCAGACACGCAGACACGCAGACACGCAACACGGCCACAGACGCACAGACGCACAAACGCTTAGACACGCAGACACGCTTAGACACGCAGACACGCAAACACGCAGACACGCAGACATGCAGCCACTCAGTCACTTAGACACGCAGACATACAGGCACACACACTCATTTAGATTTTCATTTTTCTTCAACAAAAGTATTTTATTAATAATTCGATGAAGCTGTAAATAATTTGTCAGACTTTTGCTACCCGCTCACAATTTTTCCCCCATGCGTTATAGTCCTCCCGGTGTCGGAAAGTTTACCGAATCTCCATTTATCGAACGCAATTCACCGAACTCAATTGATTGAAAATCAATTTATCGAAAGCGCAATTAATCGAAACACAGTTTATCGAACCACAATTGAAAAATTCATCGAATCGAAAAAAATTTAAAAAAATACACTGTAAAGCCTATTAACGTTACCCAGGAGACACCACGTGGGGGTTGTCTTACTAGACTCCCTTTCTAATGTTTTGGTATTTTTTTAATTTTGTTTTGTGTGTATATTATACAATAAACATTTCGGGGATATAATAAATTATAGAAATGTAAATTGCTTGAACTCCGATGCACAGTACAAAATAACACCTAACAATTTCCTAAAACGCTTTACAGGAGTATTTATTTTACCATTTTAGATATACGATTCGATAAATTGCGTTTCGATTAATTGCGTATTCGATAAATTGATTTTCGATCAATTTAGTTCGGACAATTGCATTCGATTAACTTTTCTAGACCCGTCCTCCAGTAACTCTCCCTCCCCCACCCCTTGTTAAACCGCTGCTGTTAATTAGCACATAAAAAGTTAATCTCAATGTCAAATGAAAAGAAATCGCTTTATTTTACGCAAGGAAGGAAGCAGAGCATGGTACGACGTCGATGATCAGGTTCCATGGTGGCACAAGGTAAACGAGTTTTATATAAATAACAATCCTCTTTATTACAATGGAAATTCAAATTCATTTGTGTACGTTTTACTCTCATTCACAAATAATTATATTCTAATGTTATCTAATCTTGCATATATTTATTAAAGTGTTACCTAACTGTTGCAAATTCGTTCTTAGTAGCGCAAATTATATTTACCCCAGCACCAATACTTTAATGGTAGTAATGTAATATTTCTAGTGAGCAAAGTAACCCCTACAATTAATTTACTCCAAAATTGGGTAACTAAAGAAACCAAGTTTTCAGAGAAAATATTTATGATTTCAACTTATAAATTTATTGTGTTTAGATCTTAAAAAAATAAGTTTTGCACAACCATTACAACATATAAGACTGTATGTTGAACCATGAATTGAAAAACATAAGACAAGCGTAGAATATGTATTGTTCCATTACATATTCTTTGATTTAAGTAATATGTTTTAAACTTGAGACAGTTTTAATGAAAATTAGATCACAAATATTGTTATTACACTAATCTTTTTTTAATCAAATTAAATTTTTCATAAATGCTCCTTTATATATAAATTAGTTATCAGTAGTGCAAAACACATATAGTTAACTATTAGGCTTTTCTCCAATCCGTTGTGTTTCATGTGTTGCCTATACACTAAGTAAGGTTTAATAATAATGTAATTCGTTTGTTTTAGTTTCTTATTGGCTAATGTTAAATTAAATAAAACAATACTTGTAATTCCACAGTGACAAATAAATAATTTAATTTGTGATTACTGAAATTATAAAATATGGATTTTTTGTGTCATTGTTTATATACCTAATATATGATTTGGTTAGCGTCACGAATTCAGGATATGCTTATTCTCCAAGTGATTAAGTTTATCGCAAATTAAAAGTAAGCATATATCAAAAGTATGGTTGTTAAAGTTATGCTGAGGAGGGGGGGGGGGTGAAGGGCATGTAAATACGATCGTATGAATAAATATTAACACGCATAATTCGCAATAACTGAAAACGATGGGATAGAAATAAAAATATACCAGTTAACTCGTATGCGTTTATAATATTTTAAATTAAGAAAATAACCCCTTGGCTGTATATTATTAGAGAATACATATTAGATATATTACAAAAATTATATCTTCAATCAAATTATATTTATTCTAATTGATTAATATAATTTCTTGATATACATATCAGTAGTGAGTAACTTTAAATACGTATTATAATTAATTCTGTAAGAATTGTGGTTCGATTTTTCGCCTCCGCATAATTCTTGTATAATTGTAATACACTACGAGTGATAATGTCTATTTATACTTTGCAAATCTGTCTTTAATTATGGAAAGTAACTGAAGTTATGTGTAATTAATGAATAATATCTTTTAAAATAACAATAACAACTAAGTTAACAGGATGTGGAAGCACCAATTTGAAAGTGATGTATTGCAAACATTTGGCATACTCCTAATTAGATCATCAGTAATATACCGTCGGTGGCTCACGCCCCACTACTAAACCATGCCAACTTTTCTACGCTTTTTTTAGCCATTTTGTTTTCTCGTGCCATTTCTACCTTTTTTTGATTTTTATATTTAATGCTGGTTTGGTGCTACAGCTCCTGTGGGTAGGCAACCCACACACGCCATCTTGGATTTTCGCCTCCAACTTCTTTCTGATTGGTTCCCCTACCTGAACTTAGCCACGCCTTAGACTGTGTGAGTTTGGCCCTCACTTTCACCATCAATCCTCGCTCAGTCCTTATCCTCAACATCTCGGTTGACTACCTTAGTCCAGCATCTTGGTCCAGCGTCTTGGGCTAAAGTATTGGCCTTATAACCTGACCCAGCATCGTGGGCGAAATTATTATTCCAGCATCCCTGTCTAGAATCTTTGTCTAGTACTTTGGTCATACAACCCCAAAAACAAAAAAAAACTAGCATACTAGCTACTTACAAAACGCACGAAAATACATCTATAATCTCCCAAAGACCCAAACATGCACGAAACAAGCAAGAAAACATTCCCAAACAACTTAGAAATGCAAAAATTTAGTAGTGATCATGAATATATAAACAAAGAAATTAACAAATAAATGAACATCCAAACACGTAAACAATAATAAACTAGCGATCACGTAAACGCCCCAAGTACGCAAACCCGTAGATATACTAACACACATAGAAACAAGTTGCTTAACGTCCAAACGTACAAACGTGTAACACCACAAAACAGAAGCATTATTCAACAAACACCCCCCTCCCTGTTTCTATTTTCGCTAGCTTTATTGAATCAAAGGTTATTTCTCTGTCTCTCTTTTTTGGACATCATCTTGTGGTCTATTTAAAAGTTAGCACACGGTTTGCAATGACATTTTGTGGTCTAAAGTATACGCTATCTATGCTAGTAGTGCCAACTTGTAGCATAATTGGAAGTTGACATGCGGTATGAAACGTCATCTTGTGGTATAATTTAAAAGCAAATTACAGCGCTATCTTTCAAGTTTCAATGTAGCGCCATAACAACCAAACGAGCAGGAAAACAGCAAAATAGGTAAAACATGCAGTAGAAAATAAGCAAATATAAACTAAGAAACTATCAAATAAATAAACACCTAAGTACGTAAACCCCAAAACGTACAAACAATAAGAGAAACTAGCAAAAAAAAAACGCTCAAATACGCAATCCCGCAAAGCTGCAAACATACAATCAATAAACAGGTTATTTAACGCCCAAACCTGTGTGTGTGTGTGTGTGTGTGTGTGTGTGTGTGTGTGTGTGCGTGTGTGTCTGTGTGTCTGTGTCTTGTCCTTTGTGTGTCTGTGTGTTGTGTGCTGTGTGCTGTGTCTGTGTGTTGTGTGTTATCTTGTGTCTGTGGCTGTGTGTCTGTGTGTCTTGTCTGTGTTCTGTGTGTCTGTGTCTTGTGTCTGTGTGTCTGTGTCTGTGTGTCTTGTGTTTGTGTCGGTGTCTGTGTGTCTTGTGTGTCTGTGTGTCTGTGTGTCTTGTGTCTGTGTGTCTGTGTCTGTGTGTCTGTGTCTGTGTCTGTGTGCCTGTGTCTGTGTGTCTTGTGTCTGTGTCTGTTGTGTGTCTGTGTGTCTGTGTGTCTGTGTCTGTGTTGTGTGTGTCTGTCTGGTTGTGTCTGTGTCTTGTGTGTCTTGTGTCTTGTGTCTTGTGTCTTGTTGTGTCTGTGTTGTCTGTGTTGTGTGTTTGTGTCTGTGTGTCGTGTGTTGTCGTGTGTCTGTGTGTTGTGTCTGTGTGTCTGTGTGTCTTGTGTGTCTGTGTCTGTGCTGTTGTCTGTGTCTGTGTGTCTGTGTGTCTGTGTCTGTGTCTGTGGTCTGTGGTGTCTGTGTGTCTGTGTGTCTGTGTGTCCTGTGTCTTGTGTCTGTGTGTCTGTGTGTTGTGTGTCTGTGTTCTGTGTCTGTGTGTCTGTGTGTTGTGTGTCTGTTGTCTGTGTGTCTGTGTGTCTGTGTCTGTGTCTGTGTGTGTGTGTCTGTGTGTCTGTGTGTCTGTGTGTCTGGTTGTTGTTGTTGTGTCTGTGTGTCCTGTGTGTCTTGTGTCTGTGTGTCTGTGTGTCTGTGTGTCTTGTGTTCTGTTTGTGTCTGTGTGTCTTGTGTCTTTGTTGTGTCTTGTGTGTCTTGTGCATGTCTGTGTGTCTGTGTCGTGTGTGTCTGGTCTGTGTCTGTGTTTGTCTGTGTTCTTGTGTCTTTGTCTGTGTGTCTGTGTCTGTGTGTCTGTGTTTGTGTCTTGTTGTGTGTCTGTGTGTCTGTGTGTCTTGTGTCTGTGTTGTGTGCTGTGTGTCTGTGTGTCTGTGTGTCTTGTGTCTGTGTTGTGTCTGTGTCTGTGTGTCTTGTGTCTGGTGTGTCTTGTGTGTCTGTGTGTCTGTGTGTTGTGTGTCTGTGTTGTGTGTTGTGTTGTGTTGTGTGTTTGTGTCTGTGTGTCTGTTGTGTCTGTGTGTTGTGTTTGTTTGTTGTCTGTGCTGTTGTTTGTTGTGTTTGTGTTTTTGTGTTGTTGTGTTGTGTGTTTTGTTGTGTTGTGTGTTGTGTGTGTGTTTGTGTGTATTATTTGTTGTTTGTGTTGTTTTATTTATGTTGTGTTGATTTGTTGTCTGTTATTGTTGTATTTTTGTTGTATGTTTGTTTGTCGTGTGTGTGTGTTGTGTGTGTGTCTGTGTTGTTGGTGTCTGTGTCGTGTGTGTGCTGTGTCGTGTGTGTGTGTCGTTGTGTGTGTGTTGCGTGTCATGTCGTGTGTCTTTGCATGTGTATTCATGTATGCGTATGTGCGTTGCTGTGTGCTGTATGTGCTGTTAGTATGTGTCTTGTGCGTGTGCGTCTGTGTGTCGTGCTGTGCGTGTGCGTGTGTACTGTCGTGGTGTCAGTTGTCGTGTGTGCGTTTTTGTGTCTGTGTGTGTCTTTTGTTTGCGTGTGTGCGTGTGTGCTTGTCGTGTTGCGTGTGCTGTGCGTGTGTGCGTGTTCTGTCTGCGTGTCTTGCTATTTTGTCTGCGTGTTTTTCTGCGTGTTTGTGTTTTCTGCGTGTCTGCGTGTCTTTTTGCTGTGTCTGCGTGTCTGCGTGTTTTTGTCTGCGTGTCTGCTTTTTTGCGTGTCTGCGTGTCTGCGTGTCTGGTGTCTGGGTTGCGTGTCTGCGTGTTGCGTGTCTGCGTGTCTGCGGTGTTGGTGTTGCGTGTCTGCGTGTGTTGCGTGTCTGCGTGTCTTGCTTTCTGTGTTGGTGTCTGGCGGTTGCGTGCTGCGTGTTGCGGGTTTGTTGGTGTGCCTTTTTTGCGTGCTGTGCGTTTGCCTGCGTGTGCGTGTGCGGTGTGCTTTTTTGTGCTGTGCGGCCGTTCTTGGGCGTGCGCTGCGTTGCGCGTGCGTGTTTTTGTGTTACATTTAGATTACCGTTTGATTTGGGTCCTCCATCTCGTGTGTTGATGATGTTCCTAAAGAATAAATTTTGACGGTTTTGACAAAATCCTATTTGTCATCTTCAGGTAATTAATAGTATACCATTGAATTAAAATTTTAAAAATCCTACAGTTTCGTTTGCAAATAACCAAAACTTTAATTTAAAAATTGCCAGGTTTTTAGTTTTTAAGTTTTGTTTACTGGAAAATATAACACACACATACGCAACAACGCACCGACCACCCTTCGCGCGCGCAAACACACACACGCAAAATAAATACACGATGATGTTATGTGGTATGATAAATTAGCAAATTCTTACGCTTGTGCACAATCTTCTGTGTTTCCCAATCCCTCCCAAAAGAATAAAAGTTAAATTTTATGTTTGTAGGGTGAGTGATCAATTAAGTTTTGGGTTTTGAACAATTTCAGTAACAAACCATCCAGTGGCGAAATGGTCTAAAAAAATGTTACACATAATAAAATAAATAAAAAAATTTAGATAAGTTTTGTGAATTCGACTCGTTCCTGTTTTTTACCACAGACCGCTGATGTTGATAAGCAGCTGCTGAAACTCTTTTGTTACGGGTCCTGTTTGAAAAATTAATATATACCATTACCCTAACTGTATATAATGGAGGTTGTTTGGTTTTAATTACATCTTCACTATACCGGTTGATGTTTAAATACAGGTAACAAATTAATATATTATTGCATCACCAAAAGAGAAAGTAGGCCGTCGATCAACAGGTGGATAAACATATGTGGGTAAACTATACCCCCACCAAGGTAATGTGTGGGTGGAATACACCCCCACGAAGGTCCTGATTTTAATCAGGCTGCAAGGAAAGGAAATGTGCTATAAAATGTTTATTAATAATCGTATAAAAGGATGTAGAAGTACCAATTTGTTGGTTAACATTCGCATGAAGGGAAATAAGGAGATATTGGTTTTCAAAATCCGCGAAGCTCCTGGCTTAATCAGGTTGGAGAGAAAAGGAATAAGTATAAATTTCTTATCAGTATTTACATGCGAACATGTCAAAATACGAATTTTTTGTTAACATCCGTCTGAGAATAAAGTAATGCGAAGATTTTGGTTTTCGAAATCGCTTTACCAATTTTAATGAAGTCGTCATTAAAGTAACGCTTTTGTATATAGCGAAACGCATTAATAGAGTAAAACCCATAAAGATAAAGCAACCTCCATTAATTAATTAACCTTTGACGAAATCGGCATTAAACGATGCAGTTAGAAAACTAGGAAAATTCAAAGCTTTATTCTTTCATTCACTAGAACACCATTTTACCTCAAAACGAACACAGAGATTTACTTGAACTTGACAGCGGCGTGAGACGCGCAAATTAGACTCAATCATGCCATTTCAGAAATCCCGTTGGCGAAGTAAACTGCCATTATTTACATACTTCAAAATATAAATTATGAAGCAAATATACTGAAAACTAGGAATTAATTCAAAGATATGTATGATGGCATTTAACAGTCAAAACGAAATGTAACAAAATATACAGCTGTTTCAGTAATATTTTATAAAAATCAAAAAAGGCTTCCAATAAATCCTTCCTCTCTGCCCTGAATTTCTCTAAAACATCGAAATCGAAAACGTGCCGCGAGATGGTTGAGCTCCATCGTGGTGGAAGACAATTCTATCGTCAATACCTCCATTTTCATCCGGGAATAATAGTGTGATGTAATGTCTGCCCACACATTTACTTGTTGTGCACATTGTGTCTGCTTCTTGCACCCAGTATGGCTTTTTTTTCACCCTACACCCACATCTTAGTGTGTCATATATCATGAATGTCGCTTCATCAGAGAATACAGTGTTTGAAGCAAAGTGCTCATCTGCATTATATTGCGTCATCAGTTGCTCATAGAAATCTCTCCGTCTCTCAAAATCATCTTCGATTCATGTGTTAATTGAAGCTTACAAGGATGATTTTTTTGGAAATTCTAAGCATTCTAAGCTAAATTCTAAATTTTTTGCTACTTACCTCGTAGAAACTTGTAGTGTTCCTTTAACCCCTTTATGCCTGAATATTTGTTTTCAAAAAAACATTTTTTCTTGTTAGAAACTTTCTCATAACTACTAGATATTTAAAATTTTTATTTCAAATTTTTTGAAATATTTTTGTTTCAAAAATCAGTATTTTTGATGTATCAGGCTTTGAAGGTAGGATTTACAAAAAATACCCAAAAAAGTGCAAAAATATATTTTTAATATTTAAATATCAAATGATGTGAAACAGTTTTTATCTTTTCTCAAACAGAGATGTACCTTACATTTTGAGCACTGGACTGTAGAGAGCTGTTTACATAGTGGGTGCTTGCAAGTCAATCTCTTGTTCGTAAATCAAGGTCAGTGGTCAGTCCTATCTCTTCTGACGTCCAAGTTTGGGATTGGTGCTGTACTTCTATAATTGACATGTACATAGTTACACCGATAAACTACTCAAACGCATGTAGTGTTAGTCTGAGTAGTTTATTGAAAACTATATGGGTCAATAATTCAACGTCGAAAAACATTTGAAAATAATCGACGGGATTCCATCCATCTTCACGGATCACATCATCGAATGCAGAAGTTACTTTTGGCGCATTGGGTGGAACATCATTCCGGAAACTAGAGGTTGGTAATCTAGCTAACGGTATTTAATCCTCAGAATCGTATTCGTTTTCTACTTCACTGATATTCTCCGGCAAAAGCCGATCCTCTTCCCCGACAGAACTAAGCAAATATTCGTCTTCACTTGTTTCTGGTGGCGGCACAAATGTTTGTAATGTCTCTCGCTTTTTCTTTGTTTCTACTTTACTCTCCATCTATAAACAATGATAAAAAGTTCTAGATAATCGTAAAATATATGTTCAGAACAAATTAGATTTATACAATAATTCATTTGATTGGTATAGAATGAACTGATCACTTCACGGGTCGCCTCTAAACGTACTACAGTATGTACCATTAGTGCCGGTTATATCAGATTTGTTATGTCACTAATTAGATGATTTTCTCACAGATAATTGAAGAGAAAAGTAAAAAGATCTACGAGATATGAACAATAAGGTTGTCTACGTACAAAAAATTTTTTACAACGTTGATACTAGATAAAAAAAACTCCGGCAACGTATCACACCCACACACACTTCTGGTAATCTGAGAAATTGTGAAATTTTTATTGTGTCCTTTATTTTGGGGTTCGGGCAAAAAATATGGACCAGAATGCATAGTATCAAAAGATGCCAATACCATCACACCTAATTTAAGATATATTAATATTTCAATACGTTGACTATCACTCAAATGTGCATGTCAATTTCTTTTTTGTGCTCATAGCTTTAAAATAGGCATTTCCCGGTTACTCCCGATGCATCGAAAACTTGTTTTCAAGCAGTGCGGTGTTTTTTACTTTCCAACAGAAACTAGGGTAATTACGTTGTATGGTTGGTAGCAGAATTGAAATGCTGCTGATATAACGGACGAGACAAGGCTATATTTTGAACTAATTTTTGATATTGATATATATTTATTACTATTTATGTTAGTATGAGGGACACTATTTATGTGAGAATTGGCAACACTGGTATTGCCAGGTGAAATTTGTCATTGTCATCTTAAAGTTTGACATTTTTGAGGTTATACGTACTCAGAACGTTTTGTCGTGCGAGCACTATTTGTGTTGTTTACAGTAAGTTGAAAATTTCATCTCAGCCAGAATATGGAATTAACTCGTGAAAATTTTCGAGCTATGATTTATTATGACTTTCGACGTGGTGGAAAATATTGATGCTGTGCGAAAACTAATTGAAGAAGATCGTCATATGACATATCACGAAATCGAGAGATGTTTAAGCATTAGTATGACCAGCATACATAAGATTTTGCACGAACATTTGTGTGTTCGGAAGCTGTGTGCATGTTGGATTCCACATTTGTTGACAGATGCTCAAGAAAATGCTCGTGTCGATTGGCGCCGTAAAATGATTTCAAAATACAACTGTGGTGCATCCAAAGCGGTATACAACATCGTCACAGGTGACGAGTCGTAGATTTATGCGTATGGGCCAGAAAGAAAAGGCCAGTCTACAGTTTGGGTGTTTCAATGTGAAGCAAATCCAACAAAAGTTGTTCGTTCTCGAAGCGTTAATAAGCAAATGGTGGCGTTTTTCTTCACGAAAACCGGTCCTGTGGTAACTGTGGCTTTCGAAAATCAAAAGACCGTTAATTCAGCGTGGTATACAATCATTTGTTTGCCTGAAGGTTTCGGTAAATTGAGAGAAACCAACCCAAAACGACGAATAATTTTGCATCACGACAATGCCAGCTCACACACACATTTATCAGGTGGTACGCATTTATACTCCATGCCAGCCGGGGAGGTACCACCACCCTTACCTTGGGCTCCTTAATATTGGGTCTCCGATTTTCTGAGCTCGGTAAGGGCTGCCGGTTACCTTTTCCATCATCCTTAATCTATTCTCATCCTTATTCTTCCTTCTCACCCTCACTGTCTTCCTATCGGATTAAAAGTCCCAAATTCAAAAATAAGATGGCTGTGGTTTCTAGGGTATTAAATTCCGGACGTAAAATTCTGCCCCATTCGAATGTCCGGGAGGGCAGGGCCCAAGCGACCACGGTCATCGAAAGTATCAACTTTCTTATTCACTACTGCAACATCCGCGGTATCTGGTCTAATCTTAATACTAATCACCAACATCTTGAACAATTACAACCTAATATTTTGTTTCTATCTGAAACACAAGTCTCCTCTGAATGGCCCGAGTCACCCGACTTGCAATTTCCTCAATATCACCTTCACTCTAACTTTTGATATAAAGGAGGCGTATGTGCCTACATCATGGACAGAATTGCTTGCAAGAGGGTTTCTTCCTTAGAAAATAAACATTTTGACGTGATTTGGTTTAAAAATTCTGGTCCTAATTTTGTGAAATTCTACTGTTGCATTTATAGGTCTCCTAATAACAGTAACTTTCAAGACTTCTTCGCTTACCTTAGTATGAAAGTTGACTATCTCCTTTCCCAGTGCCCATTTAGCGATATCTCAATTGTAGGCGATTTCAATGTTCATAAATCTAATTGGCTTCAGTTTTCATCTACTACAAATCCCGCTGGTCATAGTGCAGAAACATTTGCTATTTCATGTAATTTTACACAAATGATTTCTGAACCCACAGAATCCCTGATAACGTCTTTCGCCTTTAGGTCTTTCCGACCATTGTCTAATAGAAATCATTTCTACTGTACCTAATTCCACTGTTGTTCGCAAAACTGATAGAACCTTGTGGTGTTTTAAGTCAGCTCGATGGAGTAATTTACGGGATTTCTTTGCAACCTTTCCATGGCGTGAATATTGTTTTAAGTCGTCCTCTTCTTCGGACATCGCTCTTTCAGTATCTGAAGTCATCCTCATGGGAATGGAGTTATACATTCCCAAAAAACAGTACCGTATAGGTCATTCACGTTCCCAACCCTGGTTCAATAAGGCTTGTGCTGATGCAATATCTTTAAAAAATAAATATTACATTAAATGGAAATCTAATAAATCGGTCGACAGTCATGTAGAATACGTTGGTGCTAGAAATATCTGCAAAAGTGAAATCACTAAAACTAAAAAGTTGTTCGAACAACGAAAATGCAATGAACTAGCTACATCTCCTTTAGGCAGTCGTAAATTTTGGTCTTTAGCTAAAGCCATTAGTAAAAACTTTGGAACATCTTCATTTCCCTCCCTGACATCTATTGACGGATCGGTAGTTGCTGATTCTGTAGACAAAGCCAATGTTTTTGTGGATTTGTTTGCATCAAACTCGTGTCTCAATGATTCTGGAAAAGATGTGCCCTAGTCAACTCTTCTTCATACGCTATGAAACCAATTCATTTTCGGTACAAGCTCTTGGAATCGATCATCAGTAGGCTTGATCTCAATAAGGTGACTGGCCCAGACGGTATCCCATTGTCTTAAAGAAATGTTCCCCGAACTAGTACCAGTCCTATCTAAGCTCTATACGATCTCTATGTCTTCATCATGGAAGTTAGCAAATGTTCAACCTATTCCCAAAAAGGCGATAAGACCGATCCTCAAACTACTGACCAATTGCCATCACTTCCATTTGGTCTAAAATCATGGAAAAACCCATCAATCAGCAACTGCTCACGTTCCTTGAAACTAACAAACTCCTTAGTGACCACCAATATGGGTTTAGGCAAAGTCGTTCAACAGGTGATCTTCTTTCATATGTGACCCAAGTTTGGAACAATACAGTAGAGCAGTCCGGTGAAACAGTTGTAGTCGCTTTAGATACCTCAAAGGCATTTGACCAAGTTTGGCATAAGTGTTTACTTGCCAAACTTACCTCGTTTGGGTTAAATGATACGCTCATAAATTGGATTTCTAGTTTCCTTGATAAAAGACGAATACGTGTCGTAGTTGATGCTTTTTTTCAAAAGAAGTTAGCATTAACGCGGGCGTACCACAGGGATCCGTTATAGCGCCTACACTTTTCTGCTGTACATAAATGACCTTATTTCTTCAACAACTAACCCCATCCATTGCTTTGCTGACGATAGCACTCTTCACTGTAGTTCATCTCAGTCTACTCATAGTGATAATCCACCTTCTATGTCAAATCAAGAAATTAAAGCTGAAATGGCAAATTCAATCAACAAAGACATTCAACGTATTCTCGAATGGGAAGCAATAATCTAGTTAAATTTAATGCTAACAAAACTCAGTGTTGCCTTGTGTCCGCCAAAAAGATCGATCATTTCCTGTTGTAATATGAATGGCTCAGTTCTTAAGTTTTCAGACTCTATTACTCTGTTGGGTATGACTGTATCTTCAAATCTCTCATGGGTTGACCATCTTCTGTCAGCTACCAAAACAGCTGCTCGTAAAATAGGCTTTTGTACAGATCTAAGCAGTACTTTACCTCTCGACAACTCCTTCTGCTGTATAAGGCCCAAATTGGCCTCATCTGGAATATAATTCTCACCTCTGGGTTAGTGCTCCCCAATACGCTCTCGATATCGTTGATCGTATTCAAAGAGAGCGATTAGGCTTATAAATGACCCGTCCTTAACTTCTCACATACAGTCCCTTGAGCATAGAAGGATGGTTTCAGTTCCTCCGTTGTATTATCGTTATTACAACGGCTATTGTGCTTCTGAATTATATTCTTTGATACCATCTCGGGCTATCTTTGCGAGAAATGCTCGGTTCGCTCATTCACATCATCAGTATGCAGTACAAATCTCCACTTGTTGTACCAAACGGGCGCAATCCACATTTTTCTACACGGCTTCTAAACTCTGGAACGATCTCCCTAGTTCCTGTTTTTCTCTCACTTATGATATGAGAAAATTTAGGGTAGCTGTTTATAGGCATCTATTGGCAATTCATTATCCCTCTATCCATCCTCCTAAGTGTTCCTGAGTGCTTTAGCACGATAGGCCAAATTTAGCCTGTTCAGGTCCACAATCATAAAAAAAAATCACATGCAACAAATGAGTATTTGGACACACAAAACATCGAATTGATGGGTCATCCGCCCTACAGCCCCGACTTGGCACCCACTTCTTCTTGTTCCCACTAATTAAAGATAAACTGCGTGGACGATTTTCATCGCCCAAAGAAGCAGTTGAGGCCTTCAAAACGCATGTTTTAGAGCTACCATCTTCTGACTGGACAAAGTGCTTTGAAGGGTGGTTCAATCGCATGCAAAAGTGTATAGATCTTAAAGGCGATTATTTTGAAAAGCAATAAAAATATTTTTCATCAAATTCATTTGTTTATTCTTTCTATTCTCAATACATAAATAGCAACCCTCGTATTATCTATTTTAAAACAAATAATTAAAATGTAAACGTTGCTCAAAGCGCACGTGTGTCGTTCGCTCAGTCATAACTCGATAAGATCGATAAGCGCAACACAGCCTCAAATAAACGTCAACCGATAACACAAGAAATAATGGTTTTATTATTTAAGAAATTAACAAAATGTTGGTAAGTAATTAACTAACATTAAATTAAAAAATCTTAATGTTCTTCATCAGATGAACACGAAGAAAAGGTGCAGTTATTGAAAATACGCACATTTGTGGTACAGTTTCTACCCCTGGAACTGATTCAATGCTCTGTTGTTCAATTGTAGAACACTTGGTTTTGACTGTGAATATTGAATATGGTAGAGTATGTTGATGGGCAATCTGTTGCTAAGTGCTAAGGCTGCGGTGCCTGCATTCTTTCAGATAGTTCAATTTTATTGCGTAGGGAATCTTGAATGTATGATTCACAAATTGCTGATGATTTCCATCCCCCACGTTGTTTAATTCCAACCAATCTCTCTCCACGATTTGCCAAGGTTGCTGAACTTCTACGAAAACTATGACCAGTGTATGAATTTTCAAGTTTCAAGTATTGAGCAATTTTCATTGGGATTTTTCCAATTGTATTTATACCCACTGGGGTGTTATACATTTTTCCATTAAGGTAAGTTAGGAAAAAGCGTAAATGGTTTGTTTTTCTTATATTGCTATATTTTTTGGTTTATCGATCTATGGAGGGTTTGTGATGGCAACAACCTGTAAATGCCTGTTTTGGCTTCTGGAATAGTTACTACTACCACATCATTACGAAACTCTATGTCAGCAAGCTTCATTTTGCACAGTTCTTCCCTTCTTAATGCACCTGAAATACCTAATATTAGAACTATCTAAAGGCAATATTTAAAATGTTGATAAAACACAAGTGACGAGTAATTTATTACCTTCACCATCAGGTAGGACGAATCTGTCGTTTCATCTATAAATTTTTAAATTTGTGTATCGTCCAACACGGCAGATTTTGAGGTTTATTATGTTCTGTCGCTCTTTTTATAAATGCAATTAATTTATAAAATTTTGAAGTATCGAAATTTTCGTCGACCATTAAACACAATTTTATCATTGAGTAAATAGACCACATTGATTTTGGATAAGGGCCAACAAACAATTTTCCGTACATTTTGTCACGTTTTTCTTCTTACACCAATCAAGAACCTTCTTGTACGTGGTCATATACCTCCCTTGACCTTTTCGAGAACGCAAATTTAATGGCTGTTTCTTTAACATCAGGTGGCGTCATAATTTCTTCGGAATCACCCATTTTTCACAAATTTAACAAAAATAATTTGAAAGAAAATGGCGACTGAACGTTTGAATTTTTGTTGACATGTAACCATAACAACAATGCAACATTACAATGCCGGCTATGCTACCAATCCATTTAGAATAAAAAAACCAAACAATGTTAAATTATTTGTTTTTAATTTTATTAATTTATTCGTTACAAAAAACTTGGTACCTAACTTGTTCGGAATATATTTTTTCCGAATTCGCACTGAACAAAGTGCTCATGCGGGAAAATTAACTTTCCGAACTAGTTAGGTAAATAACTATTTTGGCTTATTTCTTTTTCAAGAATTGTAAAATTTTATGACTAAATAGAGAAAAATACGCTTGGTTCAAAATGACAAAAAAAGTATGGGTGCAATTTAAAAAAAAGTTGGTTGCCATATCAGCAAAACAAAAGAAGAAACTATCAAACCAAAAAACTGGAAATTCATGGTAGTGAATCGAGCAACTTTTATATTGAACATTTTTTTTAACTTTGCACATTGCGAACTCCACCCCGTATACACAATGGTGTTGCCACGTGTCTAACCATCATATAGCATAAAAAAGAGAATGAGTGGGCTCGACTAAACTCAGGCGTACGGTCGGAAGACCGCAGAGCACTCGGATGCGTGGTTGCTTTGGAGGTATAGCTTTAATAAGAAAGTACTCAACAAGTGTTGAAAGGAGAGTAAACCCTGTAAAACCTGAAACAGGATTTACCAAAAAAAGAAAGAAATAAGAATGAAAGGAGGAAGTAGAAATGAGTTGACAATTCCCCCGATAAAGTAATTTTTATTGTCGATATCCTGACAAAAGAATAAAATAAAAAAATATATAAATTAACATTCAACCAAAGCCCACGATGGCAAGCAGTGAGCCTCAGTTTGTGCCCACGGCAAGTATAATTCTAAATTTCAATTTAAATAATAAAAAAAAAAGTAAAATTATTATGTGTCCCCTTCCGGCCGTTGTAACATCTTACTGTTCGTATTCGGAATTGGCTAATTTAACACATAATCCCATTGGGATGTTTAGTAAGAAAAAAAAAATAAAATAAAAAGAATTTAATTAATGAACTTGCTTGCCTTACGCTTCACACAGTATATAGTAAATTGGAAAGGTTGTTCGGTCCACAGTAAATAACTATTGTAACAAACAAAGTAATCAAGAAATTTATAAGAAATAAACTGGTCCGAACAACCTTGTCCACAAGAAAAAATAATGTACATAACACATAAAGATTACCAGACAAAAATTACACATTCATATAAAATTAAATGTTTAACATTTGCAGTAGTTTACGTAATACAGATAATCGTTACACCCGGTATATTGCAATTAAAACAGGAGTTAAATCGTTGGTTGAATGTAGCCACAGAATCTAGAATTAAAAATGGAAGCTAAAACTGTTAGGTGTGGTCTACCTATTTTAATGATTCAATTAAAATTTTAATTATGATTGAGTCCAAAAATTCTATAAGCTGAATTAGTGAATATATATATATATATATATATATATATATATATATATATATATATATATATATATATATATACATATACCGTTTTAGATAAAAGAACATTTTGTGAAAGTGAACTGCTGAAAGTACCATAAATATATAAATGTAAATAAGAGGTAACAATTTTCGATTATTTGATTACAAAAGTAATATCAGTCCATTTATTTTCGTTGTAGAAATTCACTAAGAACCTCCTCGGTGTAATTGAAGTTTGGAAACACAGTTGTGTAACCAGGTGATAAAGAAAGAAAAAAATATCTGACCTTTATTGTTGAAACTATTACTTGTTTGATCTTGCAAATTTCGGGTACCATTCCAATGATCTATCAGCCTTCACGTATATTTTGGATGTAACGTAACAGTAAAATGTGAGCAGAAAACTTAAGAAGGAACGACGTTAGCGATTTAGGTAGTACAGAGCTACTCTTACATAGGTAGTACAGAGATGCTCTTACGTAGTATAGAGATACTAAAAGCAGGTAGTACGGAGATGCTAAAAGAAGGTAGTACGGAGATGCTCTAACAGGTGACAAACGAGCCGATAGTGAACATTCCACGTAATTTCGATTGAAGTGTCTTTATATGTGAAGAATTAGTATTGAATGCTTTTATATTCGAAAACCGAAGATGTGGACGAATGAATAATTTCAATTATATCCGCCTTTTAAAAGCGTTAGTAATACTTGTACTTAATCAAGTATTACTTTAAGTGAGAATTTCCCAAAAGAATGATGCTTCAGCATCCAGAACCAGAAACGAAAAATTCTCTAGAAACTCAACATCCACCATCAATGGCGTTCTTAAAAGGAAGAAAGAAAAATTGGCCAACACCTTAAAAATCAATTTTACAAACTTGAGAAAATTTTGTATTCAATCATTGTTGCCAAAGTTAAATTGTGTAGAAAATATTTATTTATTATATGTATTTGTATTATTTGACCTTAAAAGATCCCAGGTTTCTATTTAACTGCTTTATATTAAATGATCCGAAATCTCAGAGATGTCGCTGAAGGTATTATTTTGACTTATTTTAACGAAATAAGAGATGTGTACGAAAGTTACATACGTTAATTTAAATGCAATTAGAGATGCGTAAAAATTTGCGAAATAGTGAATTGGTAGCATTCAACCGAAGAGTAAATTGCTATTTTTAGTAAGTAAATTTGACAAAATGACGAACGTTATCAAAAGACACGTTTTCCAGACAGTGTTGGAGACTATGCTTCGCTTAGTCTACAATTGTCAACGCCCACCAAACAACGTTTTTATTATTTATTGTTATAAATCACACATTTATTCATAAAAACCTAAAATATTTTAATTAATTAATTAATTATTTATTTTTTTTTTTTACATTAAACGCTAGTATCAATAAATGTAAACAGTAATACACAATAAAATATGCTCTTCACAAAGCTTTAGAAACCATGAAAAAATTTCATTCGAAACATCCATATTCTACTACCTACCTATCATTATAACTATTTCTAATAATTTTTTCCATTAATTATTTTCACTAAACACACATATGAAATGTAAAAAATATAGGCGTCTGTCAGCTGTAAACTCCTATACCTTACAACTAAGTGGCAGGTGGCAGCTGAAAACGACAGTGGTTGACATGATTTTTGGCCAGCCTAACACATACACAGAGGGGTATTGACAGGGCAGTATTTTGTCTTATTAATTTATTTATTTTAATACTTCATTAAAACCATTTCACAATTTCATTTTTTTTTGTATATTACCCCTTTATAATTTTATGAAGTTCTAAAAACATTTTACAAGTTAATATAACAGCATGTAGGTCTACAAGATAGAAAAAAATGTTTGTTTTTGTTGTTAAAAGCGGTGTTAGGTTACGCATTACGCGGTGTTTGTTTGACTTATATTCTTTCTCAGGTCGTTTTTTCTTTGTCTTGAGCATGGGATGCAATACAGAAATACCGAAAACGTTTATATTCACTAAACATTTGACACCCTGCTGGTTTTGTCTGCGATGTTTTTATACATAAACGAATATAAATAATTTCATAAGCTTCAGGATACAAGGTTTATGTATTCTCTAACATAAACTGCATCTCAAAAGTATTAAGAGATTATGAACACTGATTTAAATTTAAGTACTGTACCATATATTAAACAGTAAATTTCTTGTGTTTACTTTTAATTTGCGCTTAATGCAATTTATGAGCTTATGCTTTATGAGCATAAGATCAGTATAACATAAAAAATGCTTTTGGACCCCTCGTATTAACCTAATCATTGCAAATAATCGCAGAGACTATTGTTTTAATATTGTTACTACAGTAATTTGAAACGATCCGATTAACCCGATGTCCCGATTTAATTTCCGTAAAAGCATTTTATATAAACAAACTGTAAGCAGGAAGTTATGCACCGTAAACTGTATATATTTTAAATCAATTGTCAATACAAGCTAGTAACTGTCAGCTTTGACATGCCAACCACCCAATTATATACTGTTTATGGTAAACTAAAATTGTATTCTGTTATACATAGAGTTTATTTTATAAATCTTTTGATTTAATTGAAAATAGAAATCGTAAATGGTTTCCTACATATACATTTTACAGATATGCCATATGCTTTTAATATAATTGAATGAGTTGTTTGTATGATTTCGATTGATCAATTTATCGACAGTAAAATTAAGTAAGTGTTCACATAATTTCTTTTAAAAAGTTGTAGTTGTAATTAATAATCGTATAACACAAGCTGAATCGCATGCGAAAGTAGATTTTTTAACTCTGTTATACTGTTAAACCACAAATCTTTAATTTAGTTTATCTGGTGTGGAACAGCACTTGACCTTCCAACGTACAAAGTGGAAATTAAATTTTGTATGATAATTATGCATTCCCTTTTTACCTTCCAACCTACATATACATACAGGGTGTCCCATTAGTGTGTAAAAGTCCCATATTTCCGTTTGTAGGCTAGATATCAAAAAATTGTTTATAGTAAAATTGTAGCCAGCTACGAGCTTCACATTCTAAAATTAATAAGGAATATACAGGGTGCTTTATAACAACCGTAGTCAACCAAAGTTATGTTTTTTTTTAATCGAACACGCTGTATATTATTATGAATGTAAATTGCACTTACATTACCCATCACGCCAATATAAGGTTTTGATATGGATATTTTAAAAGTTATGACCAATTTCAGATAAAAAACGTTATTATTTCAACGCTCTGTCCAAGACACTTAATAAAAAAATACTTTTAGCATTCAGGATTTCTTCTTATGATTCACACAAAAAATTATTTTTGTAATTATTGATTAATTTCTGTACAGGGTGAGTTAGGACACACTTATAAAAATTTTCATCATTATTTTAAATCGACTACCTTGTATTTTATATAGTGTTTGAATAGATCTTTATTAACTCATTCATTTTCATGAACCATTCCAGTAGTAACGAGACACCATCCGGCATCTTGGATTATTGTGACCTGGGACACCTTCCGCCGTTTTTTATATCCCCACGTAGGAGGCATGTCGTCGACCATTTTCTTTGACGGTTTCTTTTCGATGGTCATTTTTAACCCTTGATGGAATTTTCACCCTAATTTGGTTGTATTAAGAGGTTTTTTACAGTTCAACCCCTGGAAGGTAGGCAAATGCGTGCGCATACAATGTTCTAATAATAGGCCCTAATACTACCTCATAAGACAGCTATAAGAACTTGTGTTAGGTCTGCGTCCTCTTGTCGCGGCCCCCTTGGCGGGAAATTTGAGATAATGGGCCCTAGCCTTGTAAGAGAACTATAAGAACTCGTATTAGGTCTGCGCCCCGGCCCCCTTGTTGCGAAACTTGGATTTGTGTTGCTATCTACTTGTGCATGGACTAATGAATATTTTCTGTAATAAAGGTACCGTCACTTAGAGGTAGGACTAATTAGGGTTTGTTTGTGGCGCCATCTAGTGGTGTATACACCAATGAACATTTTCTGCAATAGAAGTTGATCATGCACGCCTCTCTCTTTCTCTGTCTCTCTCGTTTATTCATTTCTCTCTCGGCTTTTTTTTCTCAAACAAGCAAATAAATCAATCAGATAAATCTCAATCAATCAATCAATCAACTAAATCAATCTCAATAAAACCAGATCATACCTTACAGTTTGCGGAAACCAGCTGACCGTTCAAAAATACTGATTTGGTTTAATTAATTACAGCTTGCTTGGTCAAAATCAGCCACAGTTCAAAATACCAAATTGCTATAACCTAAATAAAAGAAAAAGTTTTAACGGTTTATTATTACATGCGAATCAATAACAACGAAGTTTAAATCCAACAAATATGTACCGCATACTGCTATTAATTAATTTTAAAAATAGCGTAACACACACCTTTATCTAATTAACTAAACAAACGAGTAGAAATCGAAAAGAATAAGAATTGATGCAGATTTGGTTGGTGTAAGTCACCCTCCTCCCATAATAACACATCAAAACCTTTATTGGCATTTTTTGTGAACAAATAAAACATACATTAAAAAATAATACGCATACCTTCAGATGTGTTTTTCTCTCGATTGTTCTAATAATAATTGCGTTGGGGAACTAAACTTCATATTGAAATATTTTATACAGTTCGCTAAACCGTTTTGTATTTTTACTTGTGAATAGTTGATATAAAACTGGCTACTAGTTTCTCCCATCATTAAGTAATTTTAGAATGTAAATATACAAACCTAATTATCTCTACCACACTTACTGCAACCCGTATTTACCTTTCACTTTCGCACACTACTTACAGGGACCTTATATGAATCTATATAAAACGATGTTTGATATTTACAACATACATTTAAAAATGATTTCACCTACATGATAAAACTGTTTTTATGGAATCCGTTTGTTATTATGAAACAGTTATACAACTTGATTATGAATTGGAAAGTGGCAGTCGTCAACATAGTGTTAATTAATGTGTTTATAAATATTTTAAAAGTTTTCTGCAAAAAACATTAAGGTCAAATGAAATAATAATCATTTTCTACCCTTGCGTTTTATACAGGTAGATTCTCTATCTAAGCGGTCAGTACCTTTACGTTCGAAAATGATTTATTTGTATATTCAATTACTCGCACACACACACACACATACACACACACACAAATTACTTTAAAATAAATAAACGTAGACGAAGACTGTTTCGGCGACCCCTACTCCAAACTTCCCCGAAGATAACCGATTCTACCCGAGCATGTGTGTAACGTGCCAATTCTTGTCTGTCGTTACCTTAATTTAAATTTCGAAATTGCATTATTATTGATAAGTATATTCACATTACCTTAGTATCTTTAAGCATTTCTTTTTTCGTTCAATAATTAAATTTTTATATCGTAATATTTTCTCTTCAGTCTACATAATTACGAACGTCCCTGTGTATATTTTAGACATTCAATTTTAGTTTTATGCGCAGCGTGAGTTGAGCATGTTGGTACATTTCCGTATATTATGCCGTGAAGTTCAGACGTTATCTTTTTTAAGTTTTGCTTCCCTTTTATAAGGTATGTAAAGGCGTCTAATTATGTTTTCTATATATTATATTTAATAGGGAATAAGACTAGGGAAACAAGAATAAGAATACGGAATAAGAATACCGTTTATCTTCAAGAAAAAGCTTTTATTTTGGTAAATTTACGTATCATTGAGTGGCGTGGGTATGACGTCACGAGCTTAACTTTGTTAAAATGGCAGATTAATGCAATGTCATCTTTATGAACCTAAATGGAGATACCTCTGTTTTGCATCAATCACATATGCTGTTATACATATTCTGCGTTCGTTATATCTTCAGTTGTTGTAGGGTCTATTTTTTTATGTTGAAGACATAGGAAAGTTATAGTGCCTTCCCATACGTTTATGTTTCGTTATTTTTACGTTAATTACAAATGGAAGTTACCTTTATATTATCGTATATTTGTCTTGGAATTGGAAATGAAAATTCTCAAGCTACTGTTCGTTTAAGACGAGATTAAAATATTTGTTTTGTACAAGTAAGTACTTATCCTTTTAGTGCAGTTAAGTAAATAACAAATCAGTTTGTGTTATTTTGATACGGTTAAAAAAAGGAACAGTTGAGTCCTGCTCCTGAAATAAAAACATTTGAGTTCATAACCTATCACAACTGTAATTTGTTGACATTGGTCAATACACATTTCATTATTGAATAGATTGCATTTTGAATTCTAGGTATACATAGATTGTACGCTTATCTACATTGTTTAATTTAGTGATTTTAAAATTGTAATGCAGTACAAGAAGTATCGTTTTAGTTATTTTATTCTGATTTCATCAGACATTTTGCTTTATTAAATATACATATAAATACAGATGTTTAGTGCTTATTCAGATTACCTATTATGCTTTGAGATACAACCTTTCTCAATTTTTGTTGTATTTTATTTATTAAACCTAGAAATTGAGTGGTGTCCAATTAAAATTATATCTATGAAAATATATCTGCTTTCCTCACACCTGATGAAAGAGTTCCCAAATTCAGTAAGTTTTATAAATTTGTACCTCACTGAGCTAGACCGTGGTGCGATTTACCTTTCTAATATAACAACACTTATTTTATTTTTTTTATTTTTTTATTTGTTATACATTGACGAGTGCGCCCATGCAGCATCCTCGTTTCTCGCGCGTTTCCCTCTTTAAAGTGTAACCATCATCGACTGAGAATTGTTATAATGTATTATCCTTTTTATGAGCCAACATCAGCTGACATTAGAGATTTTACTGACTTGTTAATAAACTATTACCACATAACCGTTCAAGATGATGATGGAAACGATGACGTGGATGAGTTGAATGTATCTAACATCCAAGGTGATGGTGATGATTCACAGAAGAGGAAAAAGAGCGATGGGGTAGAGGAGAAGGACGAGCCTCCAAACCATGATGATGATAGCGACGAATCCCTGTTCAAGAAGAAGAAGAAGAAGACCGATAAAGAATGTGATTAAATAAATGATGTATTGTTGTTTACAACAATAATATATTTTCAAACGCTAAGCTTTCCTTCAATTTTTATTAATAAACTTGTTTTTCTTAACGGTGTTTGAACCTGCACTAACAATGCTGCAGTTAATGCGAAAGAGCGGTTAGATGGATAACTACAATAAGTGTGAGATTGGTTTTCTTTTGCACTCTGTAAGTTAAATCACACTGCTACTTTTTGAATTGAGAACTAATTTCATTAAGTATCATTAAGTTAAATCAGTTTGGTATTTTTGAATTGTGGTTGGTTGGTTTTAGCAAAGTGTAAGTTAGTGCAATCAGTATTTTTGAGCTGTAAGCTAGTTTTCTCCGGCTGTAAGTTATGATTTGATTGATTGAGATTGATTTGGTTGATTGTTTGATTTGATCGAACGTGATTTGTTTGGGATTGATTTGCTTAATGGATTTGATTAATTTGATTTGATTAATTGATTTGTATGTTTGAGAAAAAAACGATAGAGACGAGAGAGAGAGACAAACACGATCAACCTCTATTACAGAAAACATTCATTAGTCTTTACATCACTAGATGGCACCACAAACAACCCTAATTAGTCCTAGAAATATACCGCTAGGCGCCAACGTCTCTATTACAGAAAACATTCGCTAGTTTAAAAATATATCACTAGATGGTGCCACAAACGAAACCCTAATTAACTCTAGAAATATAACGCTAGGTGGTGCCACCATCATTACAGAAAATATTCATTAGTCCATACACAAAGATGGCTACACAAATTGAAATTTCGCAACAAGGGGGCCACGACAGGAGGGCACAGACCTAACACAAGTTCCTATATTTGTCTTATAAGTTAGCATTAGGGCCTCTTATTAAAATACTATTTCCAGCCAGACATGGTGGCCAAGGCAGGGGTGTTAAGGCCCGAAAGTAAGTTTCGCAACCCTACACCTGTCTAAATTTTCCAATTTGTAAATAATAGATAGAAACCACATACCATTCCTCGAAAGTTACTACAGCTAATCAATTAGTCATTAACACAAAGGTCACTGCATTCCGCTCATGAGGAATTACATTATCATTATCATCGTAAAGTAGCGTCACATTCTTGTTTCAATGTTTTATTTATTATTAAATCTCTCAACTACAGATGTTTTTTGCTCAAGCTTCAGTATCCAGTAGCAAGAGAAAGTGGATGGACCCATACTTGGACGTACAAGGGCTTAGAGGTGTTAACAACGAATTCATACCCAAAGAGATTGCAGTGGTTACAGATCATGGAGCTTTATTACTGATACTGATAAAACCACCTCGTAATTATTTTATATCAAAACCCATGTCAAGTCAGATACGATTTTTGTGGAAGAAATATCGCGGTCTGAGATGGTGATCGGAGTATGTACACTACAACGATTTCCGTGAGGAGCTGATAAGAGTGTTGCAACCCTTTAACAAATTCACGTTAAGGGTAGTGAAAAATAACAGCTTTTAAGGTTTTTTAACAAAACAATAGTAAACCTGGACGGGCCTGGCTCCCGCGGCTTAAAAAATTGAAAAAAGCAAAAGCGTATAGCTGTTTAAACCATAATCATCTGTCCAGGCACGCACCTAGACCGTGTACTATTATTGTAAACACGGATCTTGCAAACAAACCAGATCAGCATTGGACCACCATCTACATTGACAAGAATGGTAATGGGGAATATTTTGATTCCTTTGGACGAAGCACTGCAAAGGTTAACTTAACATTTACGTTTCCTTGAGAAGAATTCTAGATGGTTCCGCTACAAACAAAACGACGCTGCAGGATTACCATTCGGATGTATGTGAACTTTATACGTTAATGTTTCTATATTTTAGGTTAAATAATAATTTACCAATGCTTGATTTCTTGTAAATAAGTTTTTACTATACGCTTAATTCTAAATGATGATATAATCAAGTTACTTACTTGTTTTTCAACCATTTTGCCCTGATAAATAAAAGCGTTTTAATAGTTGAGTTGTTTTAATTAAGGGTTCCGTAACAAGTTCAGTGCATGATCAACTTCTATCGCAGAAAAATTTTCGGTGAAAAAAAATCTGCATTCACAAGTTTTATCGTGCTTATCGCCATCATGATAACCCTATTTTGTTGTTTTCTTTTAAATATTTACTAAAAGCCAGCAGGCGCATCGTGCATTAACAATAATAGTTTGATTATATCTAATTTATGCCTAATTACCTGCTTACGTAATTGCTACTCGTTTATTTATTTTAAAGTAATTGTGTGTGTGTGTGTGTGTGTGTGTGTGTGTGTGTGTGTGTGAGTGTGAGTGTGAGTTGAGTGTGAGTGTGAGTGTGATGTGAGTGTGAGGTATTATGTATGTGAGTTGAGTCGTGAGCGTGAGCGTGAGCGTGAGCGTGCAGTGCAGTGCAGTGCTGAGTGTGAGTGTGATGTGTGTGTGTGTGCGTGCGTGCGTGCGTGCGAGCGTGCGTGCGAGCGTGCGTGCGTGCGTGCGTTCGTGCGTGCGTGCGGGCGTACGTGCGTGCGTGCGTGCGTGTGTGTGTGTGTGTGTGAGTAATTGAACATACGGTCGCCGAAACAGTCTTCGCAGCCGACTTAGGAGAAAATATATCAGCCAAAAAAGGTGTTCAGATTTATAAACATGCCCATAGGGAAGATGTTAAAGTGTGGTGAACTTTATACGTCAATGTTGCTATATTTTAGATTAAATACTAATTTACCAATGCTTGATTTCTTGTAAATAAGTTTTTACTATACGCTTAATTCTAAATGATGAGATAATCAAGTTACTGTATTACATTGTTTTTCAACCATTCTGATCTGATAAATAAAAGCATTTTAATAGTTCAGTTGTTTTAATTAAGAGTTCCGTAACAAGTACAGTGTATGATCAACTTCTATTGCAGAAAAATTTTCGGTGCAAAAAATCTGCTATTACTAGTATATTCTACTCCGGTTTAATGTGCTTATCTCCATCAAGATAACCCTATTTTGTTGATGTCTTTTAAATATTTACTAAAAGCCAGCAGGTGCATCGTGCATTAACAATAATAGTTTGATTATATCTAATTTATGTGTAATTACCTGCTTACTTAATTGCTACTCGATTATTTATTTTAAACTAATTTGTGTGTGTGTGTGTGTGTGTGTTTGTGTGTTTGTGTTTGTGTATTTGTGTTTGTGTGTTTGTGTGTTTGTGTGTTTGTGTGTGTGTGTGTGCGTGCGTGCGTGCGTGCATGCGTGCGTGCGGGCGGGCGTTGGCGTGGGTGTGCGTGCGTGCGTGCGTGCGTGTGGGCGTGGGCGTGCGCTGCGCGTGCGTGTGCGCGTGATTAATTGATTAATTTTATAAAAAAATGTGTAGACATATTTTTCAAAGAAAATTTAATTTTGCTTATACTTTTCCTTATAAAGTTTCTGAATGTAACGCGAAATAAATTTAAAAATTAAATAAATATGATTGAAAATGCTTAAGCTGTTTTATCGATATGTTTATAGAAGCGGGTGGCTTTTAGCTTCTAGATGTCTATTAACCTCTATCTGAGATGAAGTTTTAAACGTCTGTTTTACTTAGATCAGTATTTCCCAAAGTGGAACCCTGGGGTTTCAGGAAATGATTTTGAGGTCCCACAAGATAAGTTGTGATATAATATTATAATAAGATTAGCTGCTATATTTTCATAAAAATGCATTAAACTATTAATGTATTAATGTATGTACGTTTCTAATAAATCTGCCAAAGACATTATTATTATAAGTCGTTAGAATGTCGTTTATTCTAAGATCAGCTAGCTCACTAGAACCGAACCCTTCTAAGAAAGTGACAGGCTACTGTCAGAAATATATCGGAGCATGAGCGACCGAGTCTGCGCTATTTATAAAATAAAACACCTGACGTTCAGTGACGGTTGCATTCGTAGCAATAATTGCAGTATTGATAGCGAAGTGGTGTTGTGCAGAACGTAAATGTATATAGAATTTACATCAGTTCTACATACATAAAGACAAAATTTACATCGATTGGGGCTTGAATCTAGATAGAGCAGTTGGTTAGCGCGGTACTCTAGCAAAGTATAGGTCGTAGGTTCAAATCCTACTCGAGGTAAACTTTTTATTTATGTATTTAATAAAATTAATAATAATTTTTAATTACATATTTGCCTTATTAGTTCATAACAAAAACTTATAATAGTTTAGTTTGTTTTATTTAATATCTATGGTATTATTCTAGACATTGAAGATCATGTTAGTATCAGTAATTTCGTTCAAGGACACGGACTTCGTATTGGAAACGCTATGTAGGTGAAAACGTGATCGGTAAAAAATTTCATAAGAGTTCCACTAAAAACAGTTTGGGAAACCCTGACTTAGATTATTGTTTTTGTTTTTACAATGTTGCCTATTTTCACAATGAACTTATTATAAAAGAGGGTGCATAATTATCCTAAAAAAATGTTATTAAAATTATTTCATTTCCTTTAATTTCCATTTTGTAGGTTTGTAACGTGTCTAACCTACCACGTCATATAAAAAAAAGATAGAGAGAGAAATTATTTTGTATAATACAGTCTTATTATATTAGTTTATAGTGGAGAAAGGTAGCATGGCTGCGAGCTCAGTCGAACGATAACTAATCGTCGAGCACTATGTTAGCGTGGGCAATTTTGGAGTGTTGATAACCGGTATAATCGGAAAAGGATTAGGTTAGTCAGAGAGCAGAAGAAAATTGTAGTAAGAGGGATAATGGAGCAAATAGGAATGAGCGCCACAAGCTTTTAAAGAAGAAACAAGAAAGTAAATTATTATTTCTTGAGAAAGAGGCCCTGTAAAGTTTGAACCAGGGACAAGAAACAGGACAGGTAAAAGTAGCAGCTTTTTTCGGCTTGTATCCAGCTCCCTTTTTTTTTTCAAAAATGACTCTAATTTAGGAAATTTTATATCCAAATATTCTTTTATTAAAACAGTTGATCAAAGAATGGACCATTTTGACCATAGTGTTGAAGATTGTAAATTTTTTGACAGTTGTAGAAAATAGGCTAAAATTGCCTCTTCACTTATCCTCTTAACTTTTCTTTCCCTCATCCAACATAACAAGAGATCGTATTCGTTTTCATACCGTAGTTGCGATTTTTCTGGTAATAAACTTAAATTTAACATTTTCGCCTCTGCCATGATGTCTTCAGGAATCGAATTTTTATCATTTTCTTCAATCTCGTCTACGACACGGGCAGCAAACTCTGTAGTCGGGAGGAAAACCACCACTTTCTCCCTAGCAATACAAATAGCTATTAGTTAATGCGCAGCCGGTAGCACTTTAGATAGTAACTTCCCAAAATTACAAAATGGACTATAAACGATACTACATCACTGTGTGTTTTGTATGAAACTTCTGTTATAAATAACCTAAATTAGATTATTATGATCACACATAATAATAGCTAACAGTTTTACCAAATGATATCAGTGATCCAGTAGTATAGAATTTATGAAGGATGTACAAATTCTGAAAATTATTCTAACAAAGGAGACAGATTTATCAATAAAGGTAAACAGTTCATGATAATGTTCGGTAGTATTTTTAATTTAAACACACTTTTTATTTTGTAGAAAACTGTTGTCAACCACTTCTGAAGGCAACTTCCGAAATATGATAGTTTATAAAATTGATTAGCACATGCGATAATGGAATATTATGTCCTGGTTTTTTGGTCCTAGTCAGTGCAGGAGGTCAGAAAGTTTGCCATCGGCATTAGTGAATGTACAGCTAGATTTCATCATAACCACCAGCAATATAAACAGTTAGGGAGCAGAAATACCTATCTTCCGCGCAGCATATAGTTACTTCCAGACAAACGAAACATCAACAGCAGTAAGTAGTACACTGGAAGAGAAAATCGAAGAGAAAATTTAAGT
Organism: Vesta saturnalis; assembly: GCA_036346205.1. Lineage (NCBI taxonomy): Eukaryota > Metazoa > Arthropoda > Insecta > Coleoptera > Lampyridae > Vesta > Vesta saturnalis. The sequence continues at coordinate 58,033 of JARFJB010000518.1, forward strand.
AGAATCGAAGCGAAATCGACGGAGCTTTTTAGATTGAATCGAGCTCCACGTGGTTTATTAACAAAATATGGTTAATTTACGGCCTTGAGAATAGCGATTTAGTGAAGTATAATATCTCTGCATACATTAGTGAAAGCAAGATTCTTATATATCCGCCGTACAATAGCGATTAGTAACTTCTAGCCAAATATTTACATTACAATGAACCGAATTATTTTATATTCGAAATCGATCTTGTCGAAATGATGATGCCTTCGATTAAGCCAGGAAAAGAGAATTTTCTGAAAATGCTTGAATTTTCACAAAAATGGCTGTTCAACAACCACGCCTCAAGAACCTTTTTACGACAAATTGTTTCTTATCAGAACACATTGATATTAAATTTTTGTTAACATTTAATTTTTAGAAAATAAAGATTTCTGTGATCAAGACTTGTTATTTAATTATTGCATGTACTGCTCTCTAGCGGTAATTCGACGAAAGCAACAGATACCTTTAAACTTCTAAAAATAATTGGTAATACAGCAACAACTCAAACTTGTGAAAATGGTAATATTGAACCAGGTATCAAGTGAATCAGTAAATATGTCTTTAATTTTTCAATCAGAAGGGAATTTTCCATACAGCGATAATAGAAAATGATGACGATACTAATTAACCAAATATCAATTTTTGGATGTTACCAGGTTGTATATATATATATATATATATATATATATATATATAAATATATATATATATATATATATATATATATATATATATATATATATACCTCACACACACACACACACACACACACACACACACACACACACACACACACACACACACACACACACACACACACACACACACACACATACACACACATACACACATCACACACACACGCAAGACGCTCGCCGCACACCACACCACACACGCACGCGTCACACACACACACACCATGTACGCACGCACGACTACGAACACACGCACACACTACACACACACCACATCACAAACACGCACGCACGCACACACACAACACACACACACACACACACACACACACACACACACAACATACATACACATACACACACACACACACACACACACACACACACACACACACACACACACACACACACACACACGCACAGCACGACCACGCACGCAACACACACCACACACACACGCTCAACACACACACACACCATCGTACGCACACGCACACTCACGAACACACGCACACGCACTCACATCACACACACGCACACATCCACAAAACACGCACGCACGCACACACATACAACACACACACACACAGCACACACACATACATACACATACACACACAGAGACACACACACACGCACACACCATACACACCACCCAGCACGCACGTAAGCACGCCACCCCACACACATACGCACACACGCACACACCCACACAACATACAACACACACGCACACACACACTACACACATACGAACACACACGCACACGACGCACACGCACTCACGCACGCTAGCACGCACCCACCCTCCCACACCACCCACGTAGCATGCACGCACCACACGCGCGCACGCTCACCCTCAAACGTACGCACCCACCCACACACATACATCCACACACACGCACGCACCACGCACAGCACATCCACCACACAATACACACGCACGTATGCACGAACGCACGCAACCACACACACACCGCGCGACACACCCACACGCACGCATGTACGCACCACCACGCACTACAGCACGCCCCCCACGCACACATACGTACACACGCACACACAGGCACGCACGCACCTACGCACGAACGCACACACACACATACGCACGACGACACACACACACACACGCACACACACACACACCACACACACACACACACACACACACACACTAACACCACACACACACACACACACAAACACATACGTACGCACTCACGCCCGCGCACTACACACACGCACGCAGGCGCCACCTCCCACACCACCAATGTACGCACGCACGCATGCACCCACGTGCGCACGCCCCATCCCCGCAAACGACGCACGCCCGCACACCAACAGACACACATCCACAGACACACGCAGCACCCACGCACGCACACACACACACACACTCACAACACACACACACATACGAAGACACACGCACGCACGCACTTACGCACTCACGTACGCACGCACGCAACTACACTCACACATTTACCCACGCACGAACGCACGCATGCGCCCACCCACCCTACACTCACCCACGCACGAACGTACCCGACCACAATAGTACGCACGCACGTACGCACCACACACACGCGCACACGCACGCACGCGCATGCACACACACCATACGCACACATAACACACTACACAACACACACACACACACACACAAAACATACACTGCACACACGCACGTATGCACGTAACAGCGTTCCTGCACACTCGCATACACACACACACATATATATATATATATATATATATATATATATATATATATATATATATATATACCCATCCACACATACAACACACACACACATACGTAGACACACACGCACGCACTACGCACGCAACGCACGCACGCAACTACACTCACACATTCACCCACGCACGAACGCACGCATGCGCCCACCCACACACACGCGCGCGCGCAGACACACACTCGCACACGTACACGCACACTCGCATGCATACGCACACGCACAGCACACCCACACGCACACTCAACACACTACACAACACACATACACTGACACACGTACGCACGTAAGCAGCGTTGGTGCACACTCGCATACACACACATATATACACACACACACACACACACACCCACACACACACACACACACACTATATATATATATATATATATATATATATATATATATATATATATATATATATGCAGCCGCCCTTACGAAAGATGATGTTAGTCCACATTTGCCGTAACATATGTGATAGTGTGTCCATAATAAATATAACTTCAATTTGACGTTTATTTCATTGTTTAAAATTACGCAAAGAACAAATAGCAAATTGAAAAATGATTTAATTTATTTTACAAATTGTTACTAACAATTAACGATTATTGGTAACACTACAATTATGTTATGTCTAATATTGGTCATTTATCATATGTGTTGAGACAAATGGTAACTAACGGCATGTTTCATAGGAGCGGTTCGCATTTTTTTCCACTCATAAACACTAAACGGAGTCCTATAGCTTTCTTATGAGATAGTGTGCTGGCCCTCTTAATAGAACACTACTTTAAATTTCGAGTTTTCGCGCTATAACAATTACAGGATCTACGTCTACTTTTAAAAATTTTCCACCAGGTGGAGCCACGATCAACCTATATTGCAGAAAACATTCATTAGTGCTAGAAATGCACCAGTAGCTGGCGTCACAGGTAAACAAACAAAACCAACCAATCAGAATACATAGCCTTAGGCTTCCAACCAGAACACAGTGTCTGAAGGCTGGTCGGGGCCTAAGAAGCATTAAAAACAAGGGGGCGTGGCCTACCCTTAGGCCCTCCAACCAGAACACGCAGCCTGGGGTAGTTTGCGCGGGCACGACCAGTCAGCTGGAATCGGGCGTGGCCACGTGGGGGAAGTTTCCAGGCCGCGTCCATCTCCACCAATTTTTTTCCTGATGTGCGATTAAAAGTAGTGGGGGATGGCTGGGCCCCTTGTACCGAGGTTGCATAATTAATCTTAAAAAAATTATTAAAATTATTTCGTTTATTTCAAATTTTCACTTTGTAGGTTGGAAGGTCGTGTGTTGTTCCACACCATATATTTTCATTCGGATTTGAAACAAGTACAATTGATGTTGTCCACTAATGCGTTCACTTGCTTCATATACCTGCATGTTAAGCGAATGTCGTACTTTTACTTTATTCGCTTGAGCATTGAATTGCTTAATTGACTTCAATGATCTAGCCCTTCTATATTTTTGGATGTAACAACAGTAAAATGTGAGCAGAAAATTAAGAAGGAACGACGTTAGCGATTTGGTAGTACAGAGCTACTCTTACATTGTACAGAGATGCTTTACTGGTAGTAAGAATACTAAAAATAGTACGGAATGCTAAAGAAGGTAGTAAGATGCTCTAAAGGTGACAAACGAGCCGATAGTGAACATTCAACGTAATTTCGTTTGAAGTGTCTTTATATTGAAAATTAGTATTGAATGCTTTTATATTCGAAAACCGAAGATGTGGGAATGAATTTTCAATTATATCCGCCTTTTAAAAGCGTTAGTAATACTTGTTTAATCAAGTATTACTTTTAAAAATTTAAAAAATGATGCTTCAGCATGAACCAAAACGAAAAATTCTCTGAAACTCAACATCCACCATCAATGGCGTTCTTAAAAGGAAGAAAGAAAAATTGGCCAACACCTTAAAAATCTGCTTTACAAACTTGAGCAAATTTTGTATTTAATCATTGTTGCCAAAGTTAAATTATGTAGAAAATATTTATTTATTATATGTATTTGTATTATTTGACCTTAAAAGATCCCAGGCTTCTATTTAACTGCTTTATATTAAATGATCCGAAATCTCAGAGATGTCGCTGAAGGTGTTAACTTTGAGTTATTTGAACTAAATCAGAGATGTGTACGAAAGTTACATACGTTAATTTAAATGCAATTAGAGATACGTAAAATTTGCGAAATAGTGAATTGGTAGCATTCAACCGAAGATAAATTGCTAAAATTTGACAAAATGACGAACGTTATCAAAAGGTTTTAGACAGTGTTAACTATGCTTCGCGTCTACAATTTCAACATAAAACAACGTTTTATTATTTATTGTTATAAATCACACATTTATTCATAAAACCTAAAATATTTTAATTAATTAATTAATTATTTATTTTTTACATTAAACCTGTATCAATAAATGTAAACAGTACACAAAAAATATTTTCACAAAGCTTTAGAAACCATGAAAAATTTCATTAAAACATCCATATTTACTACCTACCTATCATTATAACTATTTCTAATAATTTTTTCCATTAATTTTTCACTAAACACACATATAAATTAAAAATACGTCTGTCGCTGTAAATTATACCTTACAACTAAGTGGCAGGTCTGAAAAAAAGTGGTTACGATTTTTTAGCCTAACACATACACAGTATTGACATATTTTGTCTTATTAATTTATTTTTTTAATACTTCATTAAAACCATTTCACAATTTCATTTTTTTGTATATTATTTATAATTTTATGAAGTTCAAAACATTTTACAATTAATATAACACATGTAGGTCTACAAGATAAAAAAAATGTTTGTTTTTGTTGTTAAAATGTTATTACGCATTACCTGTTTGTTTGACTTATATTCTTTCTCAGGTCGTTTTTTTCTTTGTACTTCAATAAAAATACCAAAAACGTTTATTCACTAAACATTTGACATGCTTTTTGTCTCGATGTTTTAACATAAACGAATAAAAATTTCATAAGCTTCAGGATACAATTTATGTTTCTCTAACATAAAGCATCTCAAAATTTAAAATTATGAACACTGATTTAAATTTAAGTACTGCCATATATTAAACAGTAAATTTCTTGTTTTTTTTAATTTAAATGCAATTTAGAGCTTATTTTTGAGCATAAGATCAGTATTTTAAAACTTTTGGATCTTTAATAATCATTGCAAATAATCAGACTATTGTTTTAATATTGTTTGCAGTAATTTGAAACATATTAAGATGTATTTAATTTCCGTAAAAGCATTTATATAAACAAACTTAAAGGATTACGTAAACTGTATATTTTTAAATCAATTGTCAATGAATAGTTTTTGACATCCAAAAATTATAACTGTTTATTAAACTAAAATTTATTCTGTTATACATAGAGTTTATTTATAAATCTTTTGATTTAATTGAAAATAAAATCGTAAATGGTTTTCCTAACATTTTGATATGCCATATGCTTTAATTAATTGAATAGTTGTTTTGTATGATTTCGATTGATCAATTTATCGACAGTAAAATTATAAGTTTCCTTTTCTTTTCAACAGTTGGGTAATTAATAATCTATAACAAGCTGAATCGCATGCGAAATAGATTTTTAATTGTTATCTTTAAACCACAAATCTTTTTTATTTTCTGGTTACAACTTGACCTTAATACAAATAAATTAAATTTTTTTGATAATTAAATTCCTTTTTATTCCCCTCATATACATACGTGTCCCATTAGGTAAAGTATATTTCCGTTTTTAAATCAAAAATTGTTTATATAAAATTGGCCAAAGTTCATTCTAAAATTAATAAAATATACATGCATAACAAAGTCAACAAAGTTATGTTTTTTAATAACCCTGTATTTATTTGAATAAAACACATTACCCATCACCCAATATAAATTTTTGATATGGATATTTTGTTATGACCAATTTCAGATAAAAAACGTTATTATTTCAACCTTGTAAGAATAATAAAAAAACTTTTAGCATTCAATTTCTTCTTATGATTCACACAAAAATTATTTTTAATTATTGATTAATTTCTGTACATTTAAAAACTTAAAAATTTTCATCATTATTTTAAACCGACTACCTTGTATTTTATATAGTGTTTGAATAATCTTTATTAACTCATTCATTTTCATGAACCATTCCAAAAAACACCATGGCATCTTGGTTATTGTGACCAGAACCTTGGTTTTTTATATAGGCATGTCGTGCCATTTTCTTTGACTTTTTTCGATGGTCATTTTTTGATGAATTTTCACCCTAATTTGGTTGTATTTTTTTACAGTTCAGCCCCTGGAAGGGGCAAATGCTGGCCCAATGTTTAATAATAGGAATACCCTCCTTAAGACAGCTATAAGAACTTGTGTTAGGTCGGTCCTCTTGTCGCGGTTGGCAAATTTGAGATAATGGGCACCTTGTAAAACTATAAAAACTCGTGTTATCTGCGGTTGTTGCAAACTTGGTTTTTTGCTATCTACTTGTGCATGGACTAATGAATATTTTCTGTAATAAAGGTACCTCATTAGCGGTAGGACTAATTAGGGTTTGTTTGTCGCCATCTGTGGTGTATAACCAATGAACATTTTCCAATAAAGTTGATCATACGCCTCTCTCTTTCTCTGCTCTCCGTTTTTCATTTCTCTCTCCTTTTTTCAAACAAATAAATCAATAAATTCTCAATCAATCAATCAACTAAATCAATCTCAATAAACCAGATCATACCTTACAGTTTGGAAACCAGCTGACCGTTCAAAAATACTGATTTGGTTTAATTAATTAGCTTGGTCAAAATCAGCCACAGTTCAAAATACCAAATTGCTATAACCTAAATAAAAGAAAAAGTTTTAACGGATTATTAATGCGAATCAATAACAACGAAGTTTAAACCAACAAATATGTACCGCATACTGCTATTAATTAATTTTAAAAATAAACACTCACCCTTTATCTAATTAACTAAACAAACGTAGAAATCAATAGAATAAAATTGATGCAGATTTGGTTGGTGTAAGTCACCCTCCCAAATAACACATAAAACCTTTATTGGCATTTTTGTGAACAAATAAAACATACATTAAAAATAATACGCATACCTTCAGATGTGTTTTCTCTCGTTTTCTAATAATAATTGCGTTGAACTAAACTTCATATTGAAATATTTTAACAGTTACTAAACCGTTTTGTTTTTTCTTTGAATAGTTGATATAAAACTGGCTACTGGTTTCTCCCATCATTAAGTAATTTTAGAATGTAAATATACAAACCTAATTATCTCTACCACACTTACTGCAAGTATTTACCTTTCCTTTCGCACACTACCAGGGACCTTATGAATCTATAAAAACGATGTTTTTATTTACAACATACATTTAAAATGATTTCACCTACATGATAAAACTGTTTTATGGAATCTTTTTTTAAACAGTTATAAACATTATGAATTGGAAAGTATCGTCAAAGTGTTAATTAATGTTTTAAAATATTTTTTTCTGCAAAAAAACATTAAGGTCAGATGAAATAATAATCATTTTCTACCCTTGCGTTTTATACGGTAGATTCTCTATCTAAGCGGTCAGTACCTTTACGTTCGAAAATATTTTTGTATTTCAATTACTCCACACACACACACACACACACACACACACACACACAAATTAAAATAAATAAACGAGTAGCAATTAAGTAACAGGTATTTACATAAATTAAATATAATCAAACTATTATTGTTAATGCCGATGTGCCTTTTAAAATATTTAAAAGACAACAACAAGATAAGGTTATCTTGATGGAAACACGTTAAAACAGAGTAGAATATACTAGTGATTGCAGATTTTTCACCGAAAATTTTCTGCAATAGAAGTTGATCATGCGCTGCACTTGTTGGAACTCTTAATTAAAAAACTGAACTAAAAATCTTTTATTTATCAGATCAGAATGGTTGAAAAATATGTATTATACAGTAACTGATTATCTCATCATTTAGAATTAAACGTATAGTAAAACTTATTTACGAAATCAAGCATTGGTAAATTATTTTTAATCTAAAATAAGAACGACAAAATTTACCACTCTTTAAATCTTCCCTACATGTTTATAAATCTAAACACCTTTTTTAATGTTTTCCCTAAACTGCAAGACTGTTTATATAAACTTGAAGATAACCGATTCTACCCAGCATGTAACGTGCCAATTCTTGTCTGTCGTTACCTTAATTTAAATTTCAAAGCATTATTATTGATAAGTATTTTACATTAAGTATTTTAAGCATTTCTTTTTCGTTCAATAATTAAATTTTTATATCAATATTTTCTCTTCAGTCTACATAATTACGAACGTCCCTGTGTATATTTTAGACATTCAATTTTAGTTCTATGCGCAGCGTGAGTTGAGCATATTGGCATTTCCGTATATTATGCCGTGAAGTTAGACGTTATCTTTTTAAGTTTTGCTTCCTTTTATAAGGTTGTAAAGGCGTCTAATTATTTTCTATATATTATATTTAATAGGGAATAAGACTAGAAACAAGAATAAGAAAGGAATAAAAACCGTTTATCTTCAAGAAAAGCTTTTATTTTGGTAAATTTACGTATCATTGAGTGGCGTGGGTATGACGTCACAAAGTTAAAATGGTAATTAATGCAATGTCATCTTTATGAACCTAAATGGAGATACCTTTGTTTTGCATCAATCACATATGCTGTTATACATATTCTGCGTTCGTTATATCTTCAGTTGTTGTAGGGTCTATTTTTATGTTGAAGACATAGGAAAGTTATAGTGCCTTATACGTTTATGTTTCGTTATTTTTACGTTAATTACAAATGGAATTACCTTTATATTATCGTATATTTGTCTTGGAATTGGAAATGAAAATTCTCAAGCTACAGTTCGTTTAAGACGAGATTAAAATATTTGTTTTGTACAAGTAAGTACTTATCCTTTTAGTGCAGTTAAGTAAATAACAAATCAGTTTGTGTTATTTTGATACGGTTAAAAAAAGGAACAGTTGAGTCCTGCTCCTGAAATAAAACATTTGAGTTCATAACCTATCACAACTGTAATTTGTTGACATTGGTCAATACAATTTCATTATTGAATAGATTGCATTTTGAATTCTAGGTATACATAGATTGTAAACTTATCTACATTGTTTAATTTAGTATTTTAAGATTGTAAGCAGTACAAAAGTATCGTTTTAGTTATTTTATTCTGATTTAATCAGACATTTTGCTTTATTAAATATACATATAAATACAGATGTTTAGTGCTTATTCAGATTACCTATTTGTTTGAGATACAACCTTTCTCAATTTTTGTTGTATTTTATTTATTAAACCTAGAAATTGAGTGGTCTCCAATTAAAACAAATGCAATACTGATTATATCTATGAAAATATTTCTGCTTTCCTCACACCTGATGAAAGTTCTCAAATTCAGTAAGTTTTATAAATTTGTACCTCACTGAGCTAGACCGTGGTGCGATTTACCTTTCTAATATAACAACACTTATTTTTTTTTTTTTTTTTTATTTTTATACATTGACAGTGCGATCATCCTCGTTTCTGCGGTTTCTTTGTGAACCATCATCAGTGAAATTGTTATAATGTATTATCCTTTTATAAACATCCCAATTAAATTTTACTGACTTGTTAATAAACTATTACCAATAACCGTTCAAGATGATGATGGAAACGATGACGTAGATGAGTTGAATGTATCTAACATCCAAGGTGTGGTGATGATTCACAGAAGAGGAAAAAACGATTGGGAAAGGACAGCCTCAAACCATGATGATAAGCGACGAATCCCTGTTCAAGAAGAAGAAGAAGACCGATAAAGAATGTGATTAAATAAATGATGTTTTTGTTTCAACAATAATATATTTTCAAACGCTGAGCTTTCCTTAATTTTAAATAAACTTTTTTTTCTTAATGGTTTGAACCTGCCTAACAATGCTGCAGTTAATGCGAAAGAGCGGTTAGATGGATAACTACAATAATTGAATTGGTTTTTTTGCACTCTTAAGTTAAATCACACTGCTACTTTTTGAATTGAGAATAATTTCGTATCATTAAGTTAAATCAGTTTGGTATTTTTGAATTGGGTTGGTTGGTTTTAAAAGTGTAAGTTAGTGCAATCAGTATTTTTGAGCTGTAAGCTAGTTTCTCCCTGTAAGTTATGATTTGATTGATTGAGATTGATTTGGTTGATTGTTTGTTTGATCGAACGTGATTTGTTTGGATTGATTTGCTTAATGGATTTGATTAATTGATTTGATGTTTAAAAAAAACGATAAACAGAGAGACAAACCGATCAACCTCTATTACGAAAACATTCATTAGTATTTACACCTAGATGGCACAAACAACCTAATTAGTCCTAGAAATATCCGCTAGGCAACGCCTCTATTACAGAAAACATTCGCTAGTTTAAAAATATATCACTAGATGGTGCCACCGTAACCCTAATTAACTCTAGAAATATAACGGGTGGTAATCATTAAAAAATATTCATTAGTCCATACAAAGATGGCTACCAAATTAAATTTCGAACAAAACAGGGGCACAGACCTAACACAAGTTCCTATATTTGTCTTATAAGTTAGCATTACCTCTTTTAAAATACTATTTAGAAATGGTAAGGCATTTAAGGCCCAAAGTAATTTGAATTACACCTGTCTAATTTTTAATTTGTAAATAATAAAAAAATCCTTTCAAAGTTACTACATAATCAATTAGTCATTAACACAAAGGTCACTGCATTCCCTCATGAGGAATTACATTATCATTATCATCGTAAAGTAGCGTATTCTTGTTTCAATGTTTTTTTATTCTTAAATCTCTCAATGATGTTTTTTTGCTCAAGCTTCAGTATCCAGTAACAAGAAAGTGGATGGAATACTTAAAATGCTTAGATTTAACAACGAATTCTAAAAAGAGACTGCAGTGGTTACAGATCATGGAGCTTTATTACTGATAAAAACCTCGTAATTATTTTTATCAAAACCCTTAAGTCAGATACGATTTTTGTGGAAGAAATATCGCGGTCTGAATTGATCTATGTACACTACAACGATTTCCGTGAGGAGCTGATAAAGTGCCCCAACAAAATTTTAAGGGTGTGAAAAATAACAGCTTTTAAGGTTTTTTAACAAAAAAAGTAAACCTGGACCCTGGCTTTAAAAATTGAAAAAGCAAAAGCGTATAGTTTTAAACCATAATCATCTGTCCAGGCCGCACCTGACCGTGTATTATTGTGGATCTTAAACAAACCAGATCAGCATTGGACCACCATCTACATTGACAAGAATGGTAATGTATTTTGATTCCTTTACGAACTGCAAGGTTAACTTAACATTTGTTTCCAGAAAATTCTAGATGGTTCCGCTAAAACAAAACGACGCTGCAGGATTACCATTCGGATTATTGAACTTTATGTTTGTTTTATATTTTAGGTTAAATAATAATTTACCAATGTTTGATTTCCTGTAAAAGTTTTCACGCAATTCTAAATGATGATATAATCAATTACTTCTTGTTTTCAACCATTTGCCCTGATAAATAAAAGCGTTTTAATAGTTGAGTTGTTTTAATTAAGGGTTCCGTAACAAGTTCAGTGCATGATCCTTCTATCGCAGAAAAATTTTCGGTGAAAAAAAATCTGCATTCAAAGTTTTATCGTGCTTATCGCCATCATGATAACCCTATTTTTTGTTTTCTTTTAAATATTTACTAAAACCAGCAGGCCATCGTATTAAAATAATAGTTTGATTATATCTAATTTATGCCTAATTACCTGCTTACGTAATTGTCCGTTTATTTATTTTAAAGTAATTTGTGTGTGTGTGTGTGTGTGTGTGTGTGTGTGTGGTTTGATTAGTGTGATTTTTATTGATGTGATGTTTATGATTTGTATTGAGGGTGAGCGGGCGTGAGCGTGAGCGTGCATGCATGCAAGTGATTAGTGTGATTTGTGTGTGTGTGCGTGCGTGCCCGTGCGTGCGTGCGTGCGAGCGTGCGTGCGTGCGTGCGTTCGTGCGTGCGGGCGTTGCGTGCGTGCGTGCGTGGTGCTTTGTGGTTTAATTGAACAACGGTCAAACAGTCTTCGCAGCCGACTTAAAAAATATATCAGCCAAAAAAGGTGCTCAGATTTATAAACATGCAGGGAAGATGTTAAAGTGTGGTGAACTTTATACGTCAATGTTGCTATATTTTAGATTAAATACTAATTTACCAATGCTTGATTTCTTGTAAATAAGTTTTACTTCCAATTCTAAATGATGAGATAATCAAGTTACTGTTTCATTGTTTTCAACCATTTATCTGATTAAAAGCATTTTAATAGTTCAGTTGTTTTAATTAAGGTTCCGTAACAAGTACAGTGTATGATCCTTCTATTGCAGAAAAATTTTCGGTGAAAAATCTGCTATTACTAGTATATTCTACTCCGGTTTAATGTGCTTATCTCCATCAAGATAATATTTTGTTGATGTCTTTTAAATTTTAAAACCAGCATGCATATTAAAAAATAGTTTGATTATATCTAATTTATGTGTAATTACCTTTACTTAATTGCTACTCTTATTTATTTTAAAGTAATTTGTGTGTGTGTGTGTGTGTGTGTTTGGTGTTTGTGTTTGTGTGTTTGTGTGGTTTGGTTTGTGTGTTTTGTGTTTGTGTGTGTGTGTGTGTGTGTGTGTGTGTGTGTGTCGCGCGGGTGCGTGCCCTGCGTGCGTGCGTCCCTTGGCGTGCTGCGTGCGTGCTGGGGTTCTGCGTGCGTGTGCGGTGATTATTAATTTTATAAAAAATGTCATATTTTTCAAAGAAAATTTAATTTTGCTTATACTTTTCTTTATAAAGTTTCTGAATGTAACAAATAAATTTAAAAATTAAATAAATTGATTGAAAATGCTTAATGTTTTATCGATATGTTTATAAAGGGTGGCTTTAAATTTTTTTAAGTTTTCTAGATGTCTAAACCTATATCTGAGATGAAGTTTTAAACGTCTGTTTTACTTAGATCAGTATTTCCCAAAGTGGAACCCTTTTCAGGAAATGATTTGAGGTCCCAAGATAAGTTGGATTAATATTATAATAAGATTAGCTGCTATATTTTCATAAAAATTAAACTATTAATATATGACGTTAAACGTTTCTAATAAATCTCCAAAGACATTATTATTATAATCGTTAGAATGTCGTTTATTCTAAGATCAGCTAGCTCACTAGAACCGAACCGTTTAAAAAAGTGACACTACTGTCAGAAATATATCGGAGCATGAGCGACCAGTCTCTATTTATAAAATAAAACACCTGACGTTTGACGGTTGCATTCGTAAATAATTGCAGTATTGATAGCGAAGTTTTGTCAGAACGTAAATGTATATAAATTTAATCAGTTCTACATACATAAAGACAAAATTTACATCGATTGGGGCTTGAATCTCGATAACAGTTGGTTAGCGCGGTACTCTAAAAGTACAGGTCGTAGGTTCAAATCCTACTCGGGTCTTTTTATTTATGTATTTAAAATTAATAGTAATTTTTAATTACATATTTGATTAGTTCATAAAAAAACTTATAATAGTTTATGGTTTTGTTTTATTTAATTCTATGGTATTATTCTAGACATTGAAGATCATGTTAGTATCAGTAATTTCTTCAAGGACACGGACTTTTTTGGAAACGCTATGTAGGTGAAAACGTGATCGGTAAAAAAATTTCATAAAGTTCCACTAAAAACAGTTTGAAACCCTGACTTAGATTATTGTTTTGTTTTTCAATGTTGCCTATTTTCACAATGAACTTATTTAAAAATGCATAATTATCCTAAAATTTTATTAAAATTATTTCATTTCCTTTAATTTCCATTTTGTAGGTTTGTAACTTAACCACCTATAAAAAAAAATAGAGAGAAATTTTTTATAATCTTTATTAATTTAATTTAAGGGAGAAAATTGCGACTCAGTCGAACATAATAACGTGGCATTGTTAGGGGGAATTTTTTGGGGATAAATATAAGGAAAAATTGTAGAAAGGGAAAATTGAGAAAGGAAATGGGCAAAAGGTTTGGGAAGAAAAGAAAAAAAAATAAATTTTAAACTTGAAAGGGCCCGAAAAAACCAGGGACAAGAAAAGGACAGTTGCACTTTTTTTCAAAAACTCCTTTTTTTAAATTTAATTTAAATTTTTATAAAATTTTTTAAAAACATTGACAAAGAATAATTTTTGACCAAGTGTTGAAATTGTAAATTTTTGCTTTAAAATACTTTCCTTTCCTTATCCCTTTTTCTTTCCTTCCCATAACGAGTGTTTCTTTTATACCTATTCATTTTCTGGAATAAACTTAAATTTAAATTTTTCCCTCTCCATTGTCTTTGGAACAAACATTTCTTAATTTAGAACCACAAATCTTAGCAAAAACCAATTTCCCTTAACTAGATAGTTTCCAAATTACAATGAACTTAAAATTACAATGGTTAAATTTTGTTTTATAAATTTGTTATAAATAACTAAAATTAGTTAAGTCAATAATAATAGTAACAGTTTAAAATATAAGTGTCCATTAAAAATTTAAAGGAGACAAATTCAAAAATTATTCTAAAAAGGGCAGATTTAAATTAAACACATTAATTTGGAATTTTTTTAAACCACTTTTTTTTGAAAATGTTGTAAATTTAAGCAACTTCGAAATTGATATTTTTTTTTGCACATGCGATAAGGAATTTATGCCTGGTTTTGGTCCTAGTTCATCAAACCACCATTATAAGTACATAATTCCACATAAACCAGCAAAAAACATTAAAATATACCCGGAGAAATGATTAGAAAAC
This sequence comes from Vesta saturnalis, assembly GCA_036346205.1. Lineage (NCBI taxonomy): Eukaryota > Metazoa > Arthropoda > Insecta > Coleoptera > Lampyridae > Vesta > Vesta saturnalis. Next base: position 73,367 of record JARFJB010000518.1, read on the forward strand.
CAAACACGGTAAGTGACACTAAAGGGAAAATAAAAAAATTTGTAAATAACGTGAAAGCTTTTAGTTGAATACTCCCTTTTATTAACAAAATTTTAATTTCGGCCTTAAATAGCGATTTAGTTTAAATTTCATACATTGTAAGAAATTTTTATATTCCCGAAATCGATTTCTTTGAAATATTTCATTACAAGAAAATTTTTAATTGGAAAATTTTCAAAAATGTGTTCAAACCAGGAAAATTTTCAAAATTTTTTTCAAAAAGTTTAAAGTAAAATTTTTTAAAATTGTTTCATCAAAAACTTGTATTAAATTTTTGTTAACATTTAATTTTTAGAAAAAAAGATTTCTTTAAACTTTTATTTAATTTTGGATTACACCCTACAATTGGAAAGAAAATATTTAAACAAAAATAATTGGAATCAGAATTCCAAAATTTAAAGGGAATTTAAACAGGCAATAATAGAAATATGCTTTAATTTTTAACAAAAATTTTATACAGGATAATAAAAATATAATAAATTAAAAATATAATTTTTATTTATTTTTTATATATATATATATATATATATAATAAAAAAAAAAAAAAAAATAAAAAAAAAAAAACACCACACACACACACACACACACAACACACACAACACACACACACACACACAACCCACACACACACACACCACAACCACCTAAACACAACACACATACACACGCCGAAACCCCCGCACAAAACCACGCACGCCCAAAACAAACACACACCAAAACCCCCCACCACAAAACAACACAACACCAACAACAACACAACACACAAACACACACACACACACACACACACACAACCAAACTACCACACACCACACACACACCTAAACACACACACAACCACAACACACACCACGACCCCAAACCACCAACAACACCAACACAAACACCAAACCCACACACTACAACACACCACACCACCACCACACAACAACACATCCACAAACACCCACCACACACAACAAACACACCACAAACACAACACACAAACACAACACACCCAACAAACACACACACACCCAACACAACACAACACACACAACAACCACACAACCACAACCACCAACACACACACTAACACACACCACACCCGGGCACACCACACCACGTAAACACACCAAAAATATCCACCACCACCCGCACTTAAAAACAACCCACCCCACAAAACACACACACACACGCACCACCGCATGTGCAAAACAACGCACAGCCGAACACCAACCACACACCCACACGCCCCCAAGCACAAAACACGCACCCACCACCCCCCACCACAACCACCCAAACACCACCACCCAAACACAACCACAACCACCACCACACACAACAAAACCCACAACACACACCACACAACCCCACAACACCACCAAACCACACACATAGCCCAAACCAAACCAAAAACAATTACGACCCGCAGCCACCCACCCCAAACACCACCCCCAACAACACATAAGACACCACCCCCACGCACCAACACACCCAAACAACAACAACCCAAAACACACCACGCACCACGCACGCACACCAAACACACCCACGAACACCATCGCCCCCAAAACACTAACCACAACAAACAATACGACGCACGAGTAAGCGCCCCGCACCCCATCACACCCCACAAAAAAAAAAAAAAAAAAAAATACCAACCACTACACAAACTTCCTGCCCCGCATAACCACATAAAAAAATAATTAAAAAAAAAAATTAAAACCACCCCCCATACACACACCCAACGTAACACCAGCAAGCACCACCACCCCAAAAAACAAAACCAAAAACAACACACCCCGCCAAAACCATAACCACACCCCAAACACCACCACACACACACAACCACAACACAACACAACCACCCAAATTAATTTAAATATAAAATATAAAAAAACACCCACAAACCCAAAATTATTTATAATAATATAATAATTATTATTAATTTTAAATACCAAAAAAATTAGAATTTGGAAAATATTATTTTCCAAATAAAATTAACCCAATTTGGTTTATTTAATTTTTAAAATTAGAAAGAACAAATACAAATTAAATGATTTAATTTTTTTACAAATTTTAAACTAACAATTAACGTTATTGAATAAATTATTTATGATATTAATTTTCATTTTTAACAAATGGCAGATTTTAAATTTTTTTAACATAAAACCCACGGGTAACTTTTTAAAAACTTCTTTAGAAACCATTCTTTCGAGTTTTCAAAAACAAACAGGATCCGCCTTTTAAAATTTTCCCCAGGTGGGATAATTTAATTAAAAAAACTTCTTTCAAAAGCCCAAGCGGCGACAGGTAAACAAAAAAACCCCAATCGAATCCCCTTAGTTCAAAAATGTATGGCGGGGCCTGTAAAAAAATTTTAAAAAAATTATTTCGGAAATCAAATTACTAAGTTTAGGTCCATTCCAATTTTTCCTATTTGTTAAAATAGTTCTCTTTCCATTGTAATTAATCAAAAATTATTAAAATTATTTCGTTTTAAATTTACAATTAATAGACACCAATATTTATTATTTGAAAATACAATTATGTTTCCATAACTTCATTCTTAATACCTCATTAAGGAATTTACTTTCTTTGAATTTTTTAATTACAAAAACTTTAAACATTATTTAAAATTTAATTTTTCCCTAATTTCAGAAAATTTTCCATTTTTCCTTCAATTTCTTTTATTAATTTTCATTTTCAAGTTTAAAATATTGGTATTACTTTATTTTCACCAAATTTATTTGAATAAATATTTAATTTTTTGAAAATTTTATTTCTTTTAACCAAAAAATTTGTTAAGTTTTGGCGTTAAATTTATTATTGGCGTAAAAAGTTTAATTTTTTCTAAATTTAAATCCTTTAAATTTTAAAATAAAGTTTCTGAAAATTTTAGGTTTAAAATTTGTTTTCAAAATTTAAACCTTTTTTCCCCAAAATTAAAATTTAAAAGCTAAATTTTCAAAGAAATTTTTAACGAAAACCAATTTTAAATACCCCCCCAAAAAACCCATTGAACCAATGTTTCAAGCACTCAGATTTGGAAAATTTGAAACCCATAAGGGTTTCACGAGAAATTTTTAAAATTTCAAACCCAAAAAAAAAAAGCCACCGACAAGAATTCAGCACACACAACCAAAAAAAAAACACCACACACACACACACACACATAGACCACGCTGCCCAGAAACCCACAAAACATGCACAAACACCAAACGCACCACGCAAACTAAACGACAACGCCACAACAAAAGACCACGGACAACAACAAATAAACCACACACACACACACCCCCCAACCAACCCCACACCCAACAGGGACAATCCGGACCACACAAAGCACACACCACACACAACACCAGCACACACCAACCAAAACACCCACGACACGCACCACAAAAAACAACCACAACCCAAAAAACACACACACACACAAACCCGCCCAAACCAAAAACCCCCCACCCCAAACACCTAAACACACACACCACCAACACGCACACAAACCACACAACACCAGACACACAGGCCACAACACAACAAAGCAACAAACACACACACACACACACACACACACACACACACACACACACACACACACCACCACCAACCCCACACACACACACACACAACACACCACACACAGGCACCCCCAAAAGGGAAAAAAACGCTCCGCCAACACCCAAAACCGAACGACCCAACGAAAGCAAGCCGCAACCGACCCAAAAAGCCCGAACGCTAACCCACGTGCACCTTTTTTAGGTGGTAATTAAAATTATTTTTTCCCCTCTCTCCAAAATTTTAACATGCGTTGAATCTAATTTGGTGGTTTTTCACAAATTTAAATTGGTCTAACGCAAATGGCTAACAATACTAAATTTTGCAAAAGTATTTTGGAGGAAATTATTTTATTATAAAAACTTATTGTATTTAAACAATGCTTTAATGAAACTTAAAAGGGCAATTTTAATTACAAAAAAGAAAGCATTTAAAATAACGGTTTTCTTTGATTATTGGGTAATTAAAAATTGTAAAATACAAATTTAAATTTTTTCATTAACTTGGGTATTATTTAAAAAAATGTTATATTTGAAAAAAGATTTTTATTTAGTCCCAATTTTAAATTGACTATAAGTTTTTCGATTTTTAACCTTAATAAATGGTAAAAAAAACCAAATTTATAATTTTTTAAAACTAAATAATTAATTTTGAAATCTAAAATATCCAATAATAAAAACTAAATACAATAGAATATAAATATTAATGAAAATTTCGTTTTATGTTAAATATTTATTTAATCAATGGTTAATAAATTTAAAAAAAGAAATGAATATAATCTTTATAACCAAAAAAAAATTAAAATTGCTTTCATTTTAGGGTAAATAATTAAAAAGTTTAAATACCAAGAACGTAAATAAGAAACTAAAATGTTTGTTTAAATTTTGTTAGAAAATTTTTAAAAAATTTACCATTTTTTATTTTAAAATATATTTAAAAAATAAAAAATATAAAATTAGCGTTAAATTGAATTTAAAATAAAGTAAATCCTTACAAAGTCTTCTTTAGTCAATTAAAACTTTTTTAAAAATTTAATTAAATATTCAAATTTAAAAATATTTAAACAAATTTTCTATACTTAAATTTTAAATATTTTTAATTTTAAAAATAAATGCAAAAAATTTAAATCGAGTAAAAAATTGGGTAAAATGAAAACTAAAGTTTCTTTTGTATCTGGATAAAAAGTTTAACCTAAAAGATTAAAAATGCATAATGACCAAAATTCTTAATAAATATCTAATACATTTTAATGAAATTTGTTATAAACAATTTAAAAATTTATTACAATTCTAAGTTTTCAAATGTTAGGAAAATTACATAAAGCCAAATTATAAATGTAATTATATCTTTACATAAAATTTTTGTTTTTTTTTTAAAATTCAAAATATTTTTTTCCTAAAAAATAAAATTTAAAACATTAATGAAAATAATGGTTTAATTAAATTAATGTTTAAAAGTTTTTAAAAATAAGAAATCATATTCTGTAAAACAAAATTCAATCTAAATTAACAAATTATTTTTTAATTAAAAAAAAGGGTTTCTTAATCCATTTTTTGTTGTAAATTAAAAACAATAATGTTAATTAATTATAAAATTAGTTTTAAAATTAAAATTTTGGAAAAAACTAAAAAAATCGGTTTAGTTTTCTTGTTTTTTTTCCTAAACCAAATTCAATGGTTTTTCATAAAAATAAAATTATACTTTAGGAAAACCATGGTTTAAATTAGATGTTTAAGGAAATGGTATTTTTCATTCTATATTTATCTATTCAAAAATAAATTTTAAATTTAATTTTTGGTTTTTAATTTTTTTAAATCATTTTGCCATTCTTAGGAATTGTTCAAAAGTTTTTATCCAGTTTTAATAAGTTAAATTTATAAAAACAAATTTGAGAATTTCTTAAAAAAAAAATTCTTTAATTTAAAATAAATTTAAAGAATCCAAAATATTTTAATTTTCTTGATTTTAATTTTAAATATTTTAAATTTCAAAATTATTCATTCCAATTTTGAAAAAACATTTTTCAAAATTCTGATGACGAAAAAGCTTTTATGGTGTTAAAAAAATTTTAAATTATAAATGGGTCCAAATTTTAAATACTGGAATAAAAAAAATTGATGTTTTAATTTTAATTTTAAGTTCTTTTTATTTTAAAATATCTTTAAATAAAAATTTTAAAACATAATTTTCTTAATAATTTGCCCAAAAAAAAAAAATAGGAAATTGTAAAACCAATAATTGTGGATTAAAACAAAAAAACAAAAAAATTACAAAGCAACAAAAAACCATAACACAAAACATTGGGAAAAAAAAATTGAATAAACAAAAACGAGAAAACCAAGGGAAAACAAAACAACCCAAAACAGTCACAAAAACCTCAAACCCCCAAAAAAAAAACAACTTTACAAAATTTTACGCCTCCCAACGGGAAAAACACACACACACCACCACGACGCACAAAACACGCACACCACCACCCAGCGAACACCACCACAAAAAACACACATAAACACGCACACACAACAACCCCCACACACACACACACAGCGCACAACCAACCAAAACACCACAACGCACAACTTACACACACAAAAACAACACACACACACAAAACCAACACCACACACCAAACCCACAACCATAACCACACACGCACACACCACACACCACCAAAAACCACATACACAACACCACACACACACACAACACACCACAACCACACAAAACAAAAAAAAACGCACACACACAAAAACAGCAAAACCAAAGCACAAAAACGCACACCAACAACAAACACAAAACACCAAAAAAAAAAAATAAAAACACAAACAAAAACACAGACAACATGACAAAACAAAAATGAAAAAAAACAAAAATAACACAAAACATCCAAAACAAACAAACGCAAAACAAGCCCACAAAAAGCAACAAAAACAAAAACAAATTTATTTAAAAAAAAACAAGGCAGAAAAAAACCAAAAACATTTTAATTTTTCCAATTTTTAAAAAAAAAAAAACCCAAAGAAAAAGAACAAATTTCCAGAAAAAAACCCCAAAATTAAATGGAAAATCAAAAATACACAAATACTTTGTTACAAAATATATAAAAACAATCACATGATAATGTATTATTATGATATTTCGCATTTCTTATTATCTAACAGCCATAAAATTTATTTATCCAGTGAATGAAATTTGTTTCATTTCAGTGTTGATTTTAAAAATTTAAGGAAAAATGAAACACATAAACGTTTATTTTATTTACGTAATTTTATCAGTCTTACTTGTTGTGTATGGTAGCCGAAGTATGAGTGACTTCGCTGCTATGCCGCTGGTTCGAGAGCCGTATTTATTTGTCCCCCAAATATCTTCTTTAGAAGATTGATATTTTATATTTTATAAATTTCAAATATATTCAATGATCAAGTTTAACTATAAATGCAAATACAAAGTATAATAATTAACCATTCATGTTTTCTGGTTCTGATTTATAACACTGGAGCGATTTTCGTATTTCATATTTTTCGTTCAATACTTAAACACAATTGTGGATAACCTCCAATATGCACAAACACGTTATTTTCAATTATTTCGTCACTTTTCATTTTATCGCCAATTTAACAATATTCGCAATCTTATTCACTTTAACTTTTTATCTTTAAATAAGGAAGTAGTATTCTTTTTACTTCCGTATTACATAATTAATTTTAATTTTATTTCCTAATTTTTATAGCAACGTGACTATTACATTGTCACACGTTGCTCTTTTAAAACTTCAACCAATTCTAAGGACTCAAGTAGAAGGGCACCTTCCGCCATCTTTTTTGACGTCACAAGCCCGCCCACGTGGGGACCGGATTTTCCACCCTTATTTTTACGCTTACGTGTGAGACCGTATTTTCACCCTATTTTTACATCCACGTGTGAGACCGTATTTTCACCCTTATTTTTATATACCCTCGTGTAGGACGTATTTCACCCTATTTTTACTCGCTTACGTGTGAGACCGTATTTTCAACCCTCTGTATCCCTAATTAAGATTTTTTGTATGCTAACGTGACTGTATTTTAGGGTTAGCGTTGAGCTGAGGACTTATTTGAACTGGTATGGCTTACACTGGAGCTTATTCTAGGATAAGTCTTAGAGTTTGGCCTTGGTGGTGGAGCTAGGGTTGGAGTCAGGTCTTGGTGGTGGAGCTAGGGTTGGAGCTTGGGGCTGTATGTAGAGGTAGTAATCTTAGGGTTATTTCTGATGGTATTAAGGTCCTTCTGGTTGTAACCCTGGAGGTTGGCAGCACATACGCATACAATAATTGCATAATTAATAAGATATTATTATTTAGTCTATTGCTTTAAAAGGTTAAATGCTATTGGAGAAAACGTTTCTAATAAGGAGATGAGATAGCATCTGTGTTAAGGATTGATCTTACGTGCGGGAAATTTGAATGACAGTAAAAATTTAATTATAGAACACTTATTTTTATTATCATAATTAAAAAACCCTCAGTGAGCTATAAAAAATTACTGCCATTCTAATGAAACACATTTTATTAAGTTAATTACATAACAGTTTGTCTTTTCTAAACGATTATTAAAAACATAGTTTACCTGCATTGAAATAATATCCATACGTCCGTTAAAAATGTTGTACGCCTTAATATTTTTAAAAGAAACTTAATGCTTGTGTTTTATAACTGTAATTAAAATCTGTAAATAAATAAAAGGGTTAACACCACACTTACCAGCTCTGTACGTTTTTAAGGCACTGATTTACGCGTGATAGTTACTGTTTTTGTGTCAAACTAAACAACTTTCTAGTTGTGTAAAACCACCTATAATTAGAGTGTAAAATATACAAATAACTCATTGTCTTTATTACTTACAGCAACATGCATTTACCTTTCTCTTAAAATAAAATGTTTGAAAATATTCTTATACGGACACACAAATTGTTTTATAAAACCATATTAAGAATTTGGAATGTTTAAAATATGTAGTAAGAAATCACTGTTCACGTTTACTTTTAACTAATTACCGTGTAATTATATAACTGTTAAATTTAATAGTCTAAAACCAATTAATATATTTTCTAAAAATATTATTAGAGTTGATACGCCGTTTTATTTCAAGTAATTGTTTTCAATATATATAAAATGTGTAAGTGGACCTGTATTATTTGTTGTAACCTTCTACTTACATAAATTCAACTTATACACGAATTAATAACGACCTCCTAACTAGTTTATAACACAACGCTATGTAGCGTATTTTTTATTTACACTCGTACTTCTATAAACTATTAACGCTCCATTTTAATAGGGTGATCAACTATCTGAAAAAGGTTTACTGTTAAAGTATACGATGAAGATCGTTTTAAAGCAAACCTTGTATTATTCTTATATACGAATGAATTTCAAAAATACTAGTATAATTAACATGAAGGTTTATAAATCTACATCCAGACAAAACAGTTTTAAACACAAAGAATTTATCTATAAAGGGCAGACAATGCTATTACATAAGACGTTTTACAAAAACGTGGTTATTCCACATTGAGTGGTAGAGTGACGTAATCTATTTTATTTTGAAATTTCATGAGAGCATCACCATCATCAATTTTTGAGATACTACATCTCATCGTCTTCACCTTGAACGATTATATTGTAACCTATAAAGCAAGCTAATAACCCTAATAGTTTATCAGACATTATTACATGGACACGAGGTTAGCTCTAAATTAAATGGTTTCAACTGCTCTGGGAATGCTGTACACTTAAAACCTTTAAGTCTGCTCGCAAGTTGTACCGTATTCACTTTCTTCAATTTTATCTGCACTCTGTTTCAAGCTGTAATACGTTTTCTAATACATAAACAGAATCTTCAATACTGTGATACGTGTAGCAGCAAAACACATTAGCTAGTTAGTTTCACCTCTTATTACTTTACATGCAAGCCTGATCTTATCATAAATAAATACATCTGTCAAAAAAAGCTAATTAAACATAACTCCACGCAGGTATAGCAAGCAACGCTTCAATTATAGCTTAGTCAACACAATAGGGCCTACAACTACATACAATCGACTAGCACTGCTTTAGCACGAGGATCAAACGAAAAACACGCACGCACGCACCACGCCGCACACGCTCGTACGCACCGCACGCTCGCACGTACGCACGCACGTCGCACGCTCGCACGACGCATCTCACGTACGCACGTGCAACGCTCGTACGCCACGCACGCTCGCACGTACGCACGTACGCACGCTACGCCGCAACACGTACGCACCTCACGCCGTACACCCACACGCTCGCACGTACGCACGCTCGCACGCAGCCCACGTACGCACGTCGCACGCCACGTACGCACACAAAGCTCCACGACACACGACACACACACACACACACACACACACACACACACACACGAGAGCAAACACGCTAAAGCGAAAAACTTGTAAACTTGCAAACATGAATCAAGACGGTGGAGCACCGCTAGAAAAAACAGGTTTATTAACAAAACCGAAGGAAAGCTTAACGTTTTGAAAATATTATTATTATTATTATAAACAACAATACATCATTATTATTTAATAACATGCTTTATCGGTTTTCTCCTTCTTCTTGAACCGTGAGTCGTCCTCATCATCATCATCATGATTTTGAGATTTGCCCTTCCCCTACCTCATCGCTCTTCTTTCTCTTCTGTGAACCATCATCTTGGATGTGAGATACACCAGCTCAACCACGTCATCGCTTTCATCATTATCTTGAACGGTTATGTTGTAATAGTTTATTAACAAGTCAGTAAAATCTCTAATGTCCGCTGATGTTGGCTCATAAACAGGAGAATACATTATAGTAATGCTCACTCGATGACAGTTACACTTTAAAGGCGAAACACACGAGAAACGAGAACGCAGCTAGCCTTGGGTCTTGTGCGCAAGCGTACTCGTCAATGTTAGGTAGAATCGGACATCTTCGGGGATGTCTGAGTATTGACCTAACCACACTCTAACATAGCCCCTGGGGCATGTTTATAAATCTAAACGCCTCTTTTATGGTCGAGATATTTTCTCCTAAGACCAGAACGCAGCTAGCCTTTGGTCTGTGCGCAAGGTGCTCGTCAACGTTCGGGTAGAATCGGACATCTTCGGGGATGTCTGAAGTATTGACCTAACCACACTCTAACAAGCCCTGGGCATGTTTATAAATCTAAAGCCTCTTTTATGGTCAGGTTTTCTCCTAAGACGCCAGAACGCAGCTAGCTTTGGTCTTGTGCGCAAGCGTGATCGTCAATGTTCGGGTAGAATCGGACATCTTCGGGGATGTCTGAATTGACCTAACCACACTCTAACATAGCCCCTGGGATATGTTTTATAAATCTAAACGTTTTATGGTCGATACTCCTAAGACGCGCGTTCTCGTTTCTCGTGTGTTTCGCTCTTTAAGTGTACTGTCATCAGTGAGCATTACTATAATGTATTCTCCTGTTTATGAGCCAACATCAGCTGACATTAATTTTACTGACTGTTAATAAACTATTACAACATAACCGTTCAAGATAATGATGAAAGCGATGACGTGGTTGAGCTGGATGTATCTCACATCAAGATGATGATTCAAGAAGAAAGAAGAGCATGAGGTAGGAAGGGCAAATCAAAATCATGATGATGATGAGGACGACTCACAGTTCAAGAAGAAGAAAACCGATAAAGCATGTTATTAAATAATAATGATGTATTGTTGTTTATAATAATAATAATAATATATTTTCAAAACGTTAAGCTTTCCTTCGGTTTTGTTAATAAACCTGTTTTTTCCTAGCGGTGCTCCACCGTTTTGATTCATGTTTCAAGTTTACAAGTTTTCGCTTTGGTGTTTCTCTCTGTGTGTGTGTGTGTGTGTGTGTGTGTGTGTGTGTGTGTGTGTGTGTGTGTGTGTGTGTGTGTGTGTGTGGTTGTGTGTGTGTGTGTGTGTGTGTGTGTGTTGTGTTGGTGTGTGTGTTTGTGTGTGTGTGTGTGTTTTTGTGTTGTGTGTGTGTGTGTGTGTGTGTGTGTGTTGTTTTGTTTTTTTTTTTTTTTTTGTGTTTTTTTTTTTTTTTTTTTGTTTTTTTTGTTTTTTTTGTTGTTTTTTTTTTTTTTTTTTGTGTTTTTTTTTTTTTTGTGTTTTTTTTAATTATTTTATAAATGTGTTTTTGTTTTTTTTTTTTGTTGTTGTGTGTATTTTTTTTTGTGTTTTTTTTTTTTTTTTTTTTTATTTTTTTTGTGTTTTTTTTTTTTTTTGTTTGTAATTTTTTGTGTTTTTTTTTTTTTATTTTTTTTTTTTTTGTGTGTTATTTTTATTTTATTTTATTTTTTTTTTTTTTTTTTTTATGTTAAATTTTTTATTTAATATTTTTATTTATTTTTATTTATATTATATTATTTGTGTTAAATTTTTTTATATTATTATATTTATTTATATAATATTTTTTTTTTTTATTTTATTTTTATTAAATATTTTAAAATTAAATTTTTTTATATTTAATTTTTTTTATTATTTTTTTTTTTTTATATATATATTTATTTTTTATTTTTTTTTTTTTTAATATATTTTTTTTTTTTTTTATTTTATAATTTAATTTTTAAATTTTTTTAAATATTTATTTTTATTTTTTTTATTTTTTGTTTATATTTTTTTTTTTAAATTATAAATTATTTTTTTAAATTTTTTTAATTTATATTGTTTAAAATTTAATTTTTATATATTTTTTATTTTTTTTTTTTTTTTTTTTTTTTTTTTTTTTTTTTTTTTTTTTTATTTTTTATTATAAAAAATTTAAAATTTTTTTTTTTAAAAAATTTTTTTTTTTTTTTATTTTATTTAAAAAATTTTTTATTTTTTTTTTTTAAAAAAAAATTTTAAAAAAAAATTTTTTTTAAAATTTTTTTTTATTTTTTTTTTTTAAAAAAAAAATTTTTTTTTTTTTTTTTTTTTAAAAAAAAAAAAAAAAATTTTTTTTTTTTTTTATTTTTAAAAATATTTTTTTTTGTATTTTTTTTTTTGTTTATATTTTTAAAAAATTAAATTTTTTTTTTTTTTTTTTTAAAAAAAAATTTTTTTTTTTAAATTTTTTTATTTTTAAATTATTAAATTTTTTTTATTTTTGTTTATATTTTTTTTTAAATTTATTTTTTTTAAATTATTTGTTTTTTTATTTTTTATTTGTTTTATTAATTAATGGTCGTATTTTATATTTAAGTTGGGTATTAACGTTCAGGCGTTTTATATTTGTATCACGTGCGAGCGTCCGTTAATTATGCGTGCGTTAAATTATGCGAGCGTGGTTTTTTCGTGCGAGCGTGCTGTAATTCCCTGCGTCGTATATGGACTTTGTGCGGTGCGTGCGTGTTTTTCGTTTGATCCTCGTGCTAAAAATGCTATATTGTGTAGTTGTATATTGTGTTGACTAAGAGCTATAATTAACGTTGCTTTATCCGTGGAGTTATGTTTAATTTTTTGACAGATGTTTTTTATGATAAGATCAGGCTTGCATGTAAATAATAGGGTGAGATAATAGCTAATGTGTTTTGCTGCTACCGTATCACAGTATTGAAGATTCTGTTTATGTATTAGAAAAACGTTTACAGCTTCGAAACAGAGTGCAGATAAAAATTGAAGAAAGTGAATATACAACTTCGGGAGCAGACTTAAAGGTTTTAAGTGTACAGCATTCCCAGGCAGCGTTGAAACCATTTAATTTAATAACCTCGTGTCCATGTAATAATGTTATAAACTTTAGGGTTATTAGCTTGCTTTATAGGTTAAATATAATCGTTCAAGGTGAAGACGATGAGATGGTAGTATCTCAAAATTTCGATGATGGTGATGTCTTGAAATTTCAAAATAAAATAGATTACGTCATTAAATAATGAATAACCACTTTTTTAAAACGTCTTATGTAAAATTTTGTCTGTTACAGATAAATTTTTTTTTAAAAACTGTTTTTGTCTGGATTAGATTTAAACCTTCATTTAATTATACAGTATTTTTGAAATGTCATTCGTATATAAGAATAATACAATTTGTTTAAACATCTTCATCATACTTTAACAGTAAATTTTCAGATAGTTGATCATTTAAATGGAGCGTTAATAGTTTATGAAGTACAGTTAAAAAAAATACGCTCATAGGTTATAAACTAGTTAGTAGGTCGTTATTAATTCTGTATAAGTTGAATTTATGTAATATTACAACAAATAATACGGTCCACCAATTTTTATATATTAAAACAATTACTTGAAATAAAATAAACTTAATAATTTTTTAGAAAATATATTAACTTGGTTTGACTATTAAATTTAACAAAGTTATATAATTACACGAATTAGTTAAAATAAACTGAACAGTGTTTCCTTTACATATTTTAAACATTCCAAATTCTTAATATGGTTTTTATAAAACAATTTGTGTGTCCGTATACGAATATTTTCAAAAAATTTTATTTTAAGAAAAGGTAAATGCATGTTGCTGTAAGTGCAATAAATACAATGAATTATTTGTATATTTTACACTCTAAAATGGTTTTACACAAAAGTTGTTCTTTGTTTGACATGCGCCAAAACAGTAAATTCACGCGTAAAAGTGCCTTAAAAACGTCAGAGCTGGGTGTGGTGTTAACCCTTTTTTTTTACAGATTTTTAATTACAGTATAAAACCGCATTAAGTTTCTTTAAAATATTAAGGCGTACAACATTCTTAGCGGACTGATGGATATTATTTCAATGAGGTAAACTATGTTTTTAATATGCGTTTTAGAAAACACAAACTGTTAATGTAAATTAACTTAATAAAAATGTTTTTGTTTCATTACAGAATGGCATAATTTTTATAGCTCACTGAGGGTTTTAATTATAATAAAATAAGTGTTCTATAATTAAATTTTTCTGTCATTCAAATTTAAAGATAATCCAACACAGATGCTATCCATCTCCTTATTAGAAACGTTTTCTCCAATAATTTAATTTAAAGCAATAGACTAAATAATAATATCTTATTAATTTGCAATTATTGGGCGATGTTTGGTAACCCCATTAAACCAGAAGGACCTTAATAAAATAACCTAAATTATACCTTTACAGCCCCAAGCTCCTAGCTCCACCACCAAACCTGAAATGCTCCACCAAAGGCCAAACTTCCTTTCCGACCAAAGCTCCAGGTAAGCCAATAACAGTTCAACCATAAGCCTTAAAAAAAATCTCACGTTCAAAAGTCCTGGCTGTCAAGGTCCTTAATACAGCCATAAGACTAAAAAAATAATAAAAATAAGGGTAAACGGTCCTTCATGTAAGCGAGTAAAATAATTAGGGTTCAAAATACGGTCTCACACGTGGATGTGTAAAAATATGAAAAATGGTCTCACACGTGGATATGTAAAAATAGGGTGGAAAATCCGGTCTCACCGTGGATGTGAAAAATGGAAAATCCGGTCCCATGGGCATATAAAAAGTGAAACCCTTGTGACGTAAAAAGGATAGTGCCTTCTTTCTACTGACTTTTACTAAAATAATATTTAAAAATTTTCCTTGTATTGATTTACATTCAATTATCGCGAACTTAAAATATTTTAATTAAATATGTACAAACTTATTGAAGTAAATTCAAGCGTTTCCTATCAATATTAAATAATTTATGTAAACAATCATTTCTTAAAAAATACATATTATAAATATTACAACACGCAGAATTTTGAAAATTCTCAGGCACCTGTTACAATTTGCATTTAATATGCTTCCTTAACATTTTATTTCTAGTCTTTTACTTTTACATATAATTGTTTGCTAGGTTTTATTTAGTTTTAGTATTAAATGTTAAAGACAATTTTTCTTAATTAATTAATAATTTTCGTTTTTGTTCTTTTTGTTGTAAAAAATCATAGTATTTTTATGTGTTCTTCAATCAAATTATTCATTTTGATTATTTTTTCTCAAATACATCCATTAATTATTATGGTACCGATTATTGAACAGTGAACACATGTAAATGTTTCATCTTGCTTGAATAAGTAAAAAAAACGTTTTCATTCTTGCTTATGAACAATATTGGACAAAACATTTAATTTAAAATAATAAACATGACAACCAACGTTATTTACTTTATCCATCTTATTCTTTACAAATAAGCTATAACCTGAATAACTTGCTTGTATCTTTTGAATTTATTTTTTAATAATTTACGACGCTAAAATGTTTTGTTCAGACTTTTTATTTATAAACACGTGTCTATTAATGATTGAATGACGTCATGTCAAATCTAGGAAATTTCTTTTAGTATTTCAAAGAATTATATTAAAATCAATCGGTTTCTACCTTTTTACCATAGTTGTCTGCTTTTTTAAATTGTAATTTTGTTCATTCTTCATTCCTGTATTAATTTTCGTTATATTCACAATCAATTATTTTCTCAAATTATTTTGTTTAAAGATTAAAGACATATTTATAGAAATTTGCATAATTTAATGAATTAATGGAAGCAGTTGAACATGAATTAAGACTATTACAAAGAATTCAGCATGTTTTGAAACATAAAGAATTAATTTGTCTACAGCATCAGGGTCATCATTTTAACATTTTTTTTTGTATAAAATAATTTTTTTTTATTTTGTTAAATAATTGTAAAATAAACATTTCAAAGGTAGTATTCTGTTTAATTTTAATAAACAATGTTTATAATTACATCAAAGGTGATTAAATACGCTAATGTCAATTACTGCAACCGAAATGAAGTGTAGTAACCAACCTAAAATATTTACTACTCCAGCTTAATCATTAATAGACACCGTTATCCACTATTACATAAAGGATCTTTTAAAAATATTTGTTTTCACCCGAACAATTTGTTGAATAAAAGGTAAATAAACAAATCTATCATTGTAACCATTTAAAAAAAACCAAATTTCTTTCCTTAGACTAGTCCTTATCTTAAGTCTTTTAGTTTAAAAATGCTAGATATTTGGAATTTTGCCATCAGTCATTTCGAATGGTATCCATTATAATGATGGGTAATAGTAATCTATAAAAAGTGTTTAATATAAATGAATAAAAAATGTGTAAAAATGTTTTAAAACAAATCGTTAAACAACTAGAGATACAAAATTCACCAAAAATAATTTGTCCCGTTTAAATTAAAGTAGTGGTTCAATCTTTTCATTTGTAATTACCCAATTTTCTGATTATTTACTGAACATCAAATAATAACTGCCCTGTAACACTGATAAAAAGATCTCACGTTATTTTTAATTATGCTCGGAAAATTAAACCACGTTGTTTACAATAAAATTCTACCAAATGTAAAAAAAAAAAATATACAAACTATGTTTATTAACAGTTAAAATGATATTAAATAAAATATCTTAAAATTTTATACTAAAAATCATTAAAATTTTAAATACCTGTTACAAAATATAATACATCTTTTGAGAATGGTATATAAAAAATAAATTAAACCAAGGTGATGTAATCCTTGCATCAATGTTGCGTTTAAACCCACCCAAAGTGAAATTTTCCTTCTTTTTTATCTTCATGAAATTGAATAATTCAATTTTTTATTTTACAAAAGTTCAAATGAATTGATCAAACTTTAATTCATTAAAAGCAAACCAATCATAAAATTAAGGCGTGTAAAAGTAGCATTAAATTTAATTAAAATTAATTAAAGTAGAAATTAAAAAGTAATAAATTCAATCAAAGTAAAAACAAGGCAAATGTTTTAATTTTAATATAACAGTTAAATGATCTTACCATTAAATCAATGGCACTTTTCACAAAATTTAGGTAAAAAGCTTCCTAAACAACACAACATTCATGGAAGTGATAAAATGGACGCTTTAAGTTGATGATGACTGCCAAAATAAACGAAAAATCTTTTAATAGTATAGACCCAAGATATGCATGTTACACCAAAAAAATTAAGTTGCCTACCCAAAAATCATTAATAAAAAAATGTTTTCTTATATTTAAACTAAAGAATGAAGAAAAAGGTATATTTTAATACAACTCAAAATGGTTGTTACAATAAATAATTTAATTCTAGTAAATGTTTTATAAAATAATAAAATTACCATCTACATAATAATTAAAAAAAAAATTTGACCAGTCACGAGTTTTCAAGAATGGATGCTTCAATCTATTGAAAACGTTTTTTTGTAATTTATTTTTATGGTTTTTAAACAAATTTTTACTTTAGTTGAATTTTTTGTCGGTTGGTAATTCTTAATTTGAAATGAAAATTTAATCTAGTTGTTTTGTTTTTAAATTCTGTAAAACACGAAAATGGGTAATCAAGATAATTTATTACGTTGAAATACGTGAAATTTTATACGCATCCTTTTTACACATTTTTGTAAGTGACATGCATGGCATAATTTGGGATCAATTTTTCCAACCTAAAAATTTTTAAAATTTCCCGAGTTAATGGCTATGTTTAACGTTTGTATCTTGTGTCTGTCCTTTCATCGATTTTGATTTAATTTTTATTTTGTTTTCTTGATAGTGTTCTTATGTGATTAAAAAATCTTTCTTGTTTAAATATCAACCTTTTCTAGTTGATGAAGAATTTTTACTTTTAAGGTTTCTCTTTGTGCTATTTTTAAAATTTTTACCGCTTTGTTATTAATCTACTTATTTAACTATATAAAATAAACATTTAAATAAACAGAACCATAGCGATTCGATAAACGTCATTTTAATCACAATCTACTAAGTTTAGAAATTACCGAGTAAATTACATGGTAAATTATTAAGCGTAAGTATACAAATCAAATTATTTATGAAGTTACCTTACTTTAAAACAATCGACCAAAGTTTTTTTTTCTTGTTGATCATTAATTAAATCGCATTATCTAATGTTATTAATTTTGAGAACCAAAATCGTCGTCAAATGATTCATCGTATTTAAAGGGTATTGTATTTTGAAAATATACCTGGTTTATTTTTCCAACATTTAAGCTTCTAAATCTGTCCATTCAATACTTGATTTCATGGATAAAATAATTGATTTTTTACATATTTAAGTTTGTTTTATGATACTTAAAATTTTTTCTTAAAATAATATTTAATACACCATAAATTTAAAAAGCAAATTGAAACCCATTTCTCAAAATATAAATTCATTTAGTAAATATTAAAATATTTAAAATAAAATAAAATTTTCCTTTGATCTGCAAAATTAAACAATTAACATTTACAATAATAAAACATTATGAATTATATTCGACATTATACTCCATAAGTTTTAAATTGATATGTTATTTTTAAAATTATCTGGCCAAATACAACTATTTATCTTGTTTTTTTATTAAAAATTGTTGCTCAAAATAAAGAAAAACCCAATACAGTCTTGTCAAAATTATCAAATTTATAAAACAGTCCAAATATTAATAAAATTAAATTAGTTAACAATGTTATAGACGTTGATTTATAAATGTTGAAAAAAGATTACATTTAAAAATACTTTTTATTTGTCAATTTTTTAAATTACTGGACGACAATGATATTTTCTTAACTTTGATTTAATATCAAACATTATTTTTATTATTAAAAAAAATTAAATTTCCTTAAAAAAAATTTTTGTTTGAAAACTTTGTTTTCCATCAAAATTGTTTTAAGGAATCAAGTAAATGCAACCAAATAAAAGTTGGTTTTTCTGTTTATTGGGTAAAATCTACTTTTGGTACCCCTAAAAAAGTTTAAAGGTTGGAAAAAAATTTTTAAAACTTAGGGGCTTTTCTTCATTTAAAATTTAATTGATAAAATGATTTTTGGTTTAATTTTCGGTTTGTTGTCGTTCTTATTTACTTTTAAAAATAAAATAAAACAGGTTATTCGGGAAATTTAAATAAAACTTAAAAGTAATAAATAAACAATTTAATTAAATAAATTTTGAAATCTGATTCGGTTCCCAGTTAAATTTAATTATTGTGCCCTCAAATTTTTTTAATAAAACAGCTTTTATTGGTAAATTTTTATGAAATTTTACCTAAACAGAGAATTGTAATTAAAGTGTGTAATTGTAGGTTTACAAAATTTTTAGTAATTACTGGTTTGAAATATTTTTTTAATATGTGTTTTTATTTGTAATTTTTATGACCCGAAAATGGTCAAAAGGATAATAATAAGAGGTTTTTTGGTTTAAATTTTTATTCAGTTAAATTCTTCTGTCTTCTGGTAATAATAATAACAGGTTTTCAATGAATAAATATTTTAATTTTAAATTAAAGGAAGAAAAATTTTAAAAATTGGAAGGGTTTTTCTATGAAAATAATGAATGAAATCTGACTAATTGTTTTTTATTTTAGGTAAATAATAAAATAAACAGATACATTTATTAACAATGATAAACAGTTATGGAAGGAAATAAGTTTTGTAAATTACTAATAGGAAAACTTATAGTAAATTTTGAGGATCATTACAACTTTTCTTTATCGCGGCACATAATATTCAATAATACCTAACATCAAATAATAAATTCAGTGAGTGTTATAAAATTAGTTAGTAATTACTTAAAACATATTTTCATATTCAAAATGCATTTTATTGTTGTCGCAGCATCCCTTGCATAATTTTCGTTCTTTCTGACCTGTAGGTTTAAAAACTTATAGCTTGCCCTTTTGGGAGTTATCTGCATTGTGTTCAGGAAAATCAACTTTTTGCCATATCGATATTTTTGGTTAGTCAATTGGTTTTGATAAGTCGGAATTGACAACGTCTGTTCTAAAAATTAATTCGTATAACTTTTTTTCTTAATTACGTAATACAGAATAGTAGGAGGTCATTTGGTCGTAGTCTACTTTTCTTTGCGTTGTTGTAAAAACCTTTTCATAATGGTATAGTTGATCTTTTGCGTGTATGCTGTAATATCCATTCTCTTCAAGATCCGTTTGACCATTAGAAGGTCTCTTGGAATCTGATGATTTTAAAGTCATTCTGTTGACTGTAGATCTTTTAATTTGACGGAAAATGATTGCGATTTGTTAACTACCACAATATAATATATTTTTATTTAAATAAACTCAAATAGTTGTCATCAAAAATAGCAATTTTCATCAATAGATTCCAGAATGTTGTCTGAATATTTGACCTGGTACTTTTGTTGCTTAACATAATAAATTTATTAGTATACCCATTCACAGTAATTTAGAAATTTTTTCCATATTTATGGTTTATTTGGTTATATTCAAACTTATCAATTTTAATTTTCCAATATTCACCGAATTTTTAAATTTTGTTTAGAATTTGAAAGGTTTTATTTTATTGTCATGTATCAAAATTGGTTATTGCAAAATTAAGAAAGTAACATGGATCCCGACATTTGCAAAAAATTTTCATTTGATCTTTACCAGTAAGTTCAGTGTTCAGTTGATTTAAACCCATTTTTATTCAAAAAAATTTTTAATATTTCCTGTTTACCCGTATCAAGCCAGGCGTTCAAGTTGGACTTGCGCGAAGAGCCTGCTTCTATCAATTCCGTCGCTAGCTGTGGGTTTCACCAACTATCAGTTGGAGTAGATCATCAATTACAGACATCCTGAACGCATCTAGAAGCGTTGCAACATCATCCGGATCACAATTATTCGTGGCTACATCTCGCTTCATGGCAGATGTTGGAGTAGATTGAATAACGTCACTCCAAACATCACTGCGTGAATTGGAATCAGCATCGCTAGTGGCATCGTCGCCATCTGAATCTGAACATCATTTTTTGCTACAATCATTCCGTAGCGTTAGGAGTGTAATGTTTCTTTATTACCTGTGGCATTTGCGGCGTATTCTTCCTTTTCAGATACGCTGTCGTCTGAATCACTGTTTGAGGGCACGTAATGTTGATCCTTCAACGAATCGTCACTGTCGTATTGTCGTCTCATCACTACTCGATTTATTATCGTCTGTAACTTCTTTCTCATGTTCACCTTCACGTTCGCCCTCGTGTTCACCGTTAATAAACATCAGTATGCGCTACGTACACCACGAACTGATTTTCACGCATGTATGAGTCACAAAAACAATGCTGGTCCCCGGGGACCGCCCCCGGGGACCGCCGCCACACTATAGGGATACTTATATTGTTTCAATTCGGCGCCGGTCTCCGGGAACCAGCACATAAATATGCATAATGCATAATACATAATATAGATAGAAAGTTTTAAATAGCCGCTTGTAAAATGAAAATAATCACTTCCGCACTAGCGTAAAGTCTAGCAAAATTTCTTTCGCACCAGGGGAAAGTATTGCGTTAATACGTTTCCATATTGGTAAGAAAGAGACGATAGGTATGCAAATAATGATATAGGTATAATTGAGACTGTGATAACTTATAAATAAACAGCTTAAAGAAGAAAAAAGAAAGAAACTGATTAAAACGAGGCCTAACTTTGGTTTTTCCTTTGGCCTTTTGCAGCTCTGTTGATTATTGTGGAAGGGTGTATTCCTTACTACCAAAATTACTTTCATTTTGCATACTATAGCCGAAATTCTGTTTTATTAACACAGTCGGTAAAATTGATGTCTCGAAAACGGATTAGCGCTTATATTAACACTCCTCGTGAGGTTATATGTATTTGTCGTTCTATCGCATGGCATTTGCGTTAGCAGGTAAGCGTGTATTCCGTTTTTTCGGAATGCGGATGTCGAACAAATAAAAACGCACTTCGCCATAAGCGTTTTAAATTGAGGTACTTGCACCAAAAAGAGGTAACAATAGGGGAAGCCGTGTTTGGCCAGAGAATCATCCACTTAAAAGCGCAAGGCTGCACATTACATACACAATTAAAAGGAAAGCATTAATGTATACAAACTCATATGTAAAAGTAATTAATAAGGAAAGGCTTTACTGCGATTTAAATCATGTAAGTAGTAATAGTAGGCCGATCCTGGATCAGTTCAAGGTCACCCATGTAAATCTTATGGGGATTTATTTCAAGGTCGAGTGAGTTTTCTCGTTATGCCAGAACGCGCTCCACGTCTCAAGCATGCTTGTGGTGGGGGATTTAAATTTTTGGAGTCACTCGCCCTCTGGTGGTGAAATCGGAAGCTTTTGGAGCTCTTTCAAGGTCAAACTTTAAGCGGGAGATTTAAAATGTAGTTGGTCAAGGTCAAAGCTAAAAATAGAAGTTGCAAGGTAATCATAAATCAAAAATAGTTTTGAAGGTCAAAGGTTATTAACTTACGGTGGTGTCATATTTCTTAGAAATATAAGGTCAAGGTGAAAAGCTAAAAATAGAAGTTGCAAGGTAATCATAAATCTAAAAATAGTTTTCAAGGTCAAAGGTTATTGACCTACGGTGGTGTCATATTTCTTAGAAATATAAAAGGTCAAGGTGAAAAGCTAAAATAGAAATTGCAAGGTAATCATAAATCTAAGAATATAATTTTCAAGGTCAAACTTTTTAGCGGAAATATAAATTTTGGAGCTGATCATCATCATATTATATTTCTAGTCAAGGTCAAAAGTAGGTATTTAACAAGTTTAAGCATGTTGTAATATGTACTCAAGGACGCATATTTTTATATAAATTGCAGCGAGCTGTATGTTGAGATCAGTCTGCAACTCGTAATTGTTAAATATGGAATTAACAGGGTTAAACCAAAGCACCTATTGCAAACCCTTTAAAAATGCGTGCGAGCTCGATATATCGAGAAAGTATAAAGTAACGAATATGGATATAATAATACTAAGTACGGTGAACGTATAGTGATAGAAACGGGTGATTTTAAATGTGTATTGCCGGAACGCTTTTATGTGTATTTCAAAAAAGAAGAAACACGAATTGAAGAATTTAAAACACTCCTAAACACGAAGGATGTGTTTACAAGTAATTTGGGTGCAGTTGGCAAAACAACAAACATAACATTTTCTTTTTAATAGTAGCACCCCTACCATATGTAAAATTGAAATAATAGAATTATTTTCTTAAGCGTTTAGTCATAGTGAAATTGTGAGCAACTAAAGTCATGCAAGTAGCAATAAAATCATTTCTGGAACGATCGAAACTCAGAAGTTCACCGTTATATATGGATACCCCACATCATTGTAGTAACAATCTGAATAATAATTTAACATTTTGTTGTTGGTGCTGTCAAAATAGTGATGGTAGTAGTAAAAATGAAGAGAAACACGATGAAGGTCATTCTTCTGCTAAGACTGACTGGACATCATCATCATCATTTCAATATAAGGATGAAGTGTATAAACAAGCAGCTAAGGAATACTTAATCGATTGTACTTATTATAAACTATCGAACGATACTCATCATGCAAAACATCTGGAAATTGGATACAGTACACACCTCAACCTTGCACCAGTGGTGCGTATTGGGTGTGGTAATTGTGATCAAAGCAATAATGTAATGTTGGATATGAAGGAATGGAATGAGCTTCTAAGATGGCATTCTATGTAGAATTACAATTTTTCCGATCCCAAGAAATTGAAAATGAAATTGATTGGTCAAATGTAAACGAAGAAGAAGATATAATCTATGATCAACATTATGAATCTCTATCTAGTAATCTTGGTATTTATTACAATTGGGAATTAATTAAAGGATATGACAGAATTTTGAAAACTGTTATGATAGAAAACTACAAGTGCTGTTCTTGCACATTCAACTCACATAGTATAGAAGAACTATTCAATTTAAAGGATATAGTAAGCTATAGATTGGAATTTCTTGAATCTTACAATCTGATGTGTTTTTATGAAAAGTTCATACAAGTTGTTGACTACCGTCGTTTTCGTGAGAGAGAATTCGGTGATGATGACATTTATAAAGATATTGATGATGTTATAAATGCTAAGTATAATATTAATTCACATAACACTGTATGTTTAATGGAAATTTTGTATTATCGTCCTGCTTATCTAATGTATAGCATTTACTGAATAAAGAAATAACTATGATTTGTTTTCTCAATTTAGGTATAAATACCCCCTTCTATCCATCCATGTAAACAATGCTAGTTAAGAAGCGAAAGAGTGTAGGTGGTGGTGGTTTGGTGAATGGTCTAATCAATAAACTTCCGTTTGAATTGCATTTACCCGGTTACCAGTATTGCGGTCCTGGTACAAAGTTAGAAAACGACTCGCACGCGGTGACCTCGGTATTAATCAATTAGATGCTCAGTGCAAACTTCATGATATCAGTTACAGAGATTACCGAGATTTAGAAAGTAGACATAAAGCAGATAAAATTTTGCAAAAAAGCTTGGGAGCGCTTTAAATCATTAGACGCAACGCTAGGTGAACGAACTGCAGCTTTAGCAGTCAGTACCATCATGAAAGCAAAGAGAAAATTGGGAATGGGGTGTAAACGTCAATCTAATATGAAGAAGAAGAAGAAATGCAATGGTGGAAATTTATTGCATTTACGAAAGACAATAGCTAAAAAATTAAACCTAACGGAAATTTCACAGACACAATAAAGTCAGCGCTTTCAACGGCAAAACGTGTGGTGAAAATTTAGGAGGAAAGAAAACATTAAAGTTCCTAGAGTAATTCCCTACCTAAACAAGGAGGGTTTTTACCATTTCTTATTCCGTTATTCGCAGGATTATCAGCAATCGGTGCTTTAGCTGGCGGTGCATCAGGAATTGCTAAAGCAGTCAATGATGCTAAAAATGCTAAAAAATTGCAGGAAGAGACATCGCGCCATAATCGCATGATGGAATCGGTCGCTATAGGCTCCATGAATAAGAAAGGCGGTGTACTATATCTAAAACCAAACAAATCTGGTGGTGGTGCATTATACTTAAAACCGTTTCCAAAAAACTGAATAGATTACCCGAAAGACCGTTAACGGATACTGATTTAAAGAAATACTCCAAAACGTACCGTACTTTAGGGATATTTTTATGAGAGATAGCATGCCTAAATTGCCACGGAAAAATGAATCTGGAATTATTAACTTAGATAGCCAAAGAGGGCCAGGTACCCATTGGGTTTGCTACAAAAAGCGTGGTAAAAAGGTATGGTATTACGATAGTTTCGGTAATATTCGACCACCAAACGAAGTGATTAACTACTTTCGGGGTGTAAAATATATTATAATTACAACCAAGATCAAGAGTTTAATACAATTATTTGCGGACACCTATGCCTACAATTTTATATAAATAATCAGCACAACATCAAATTTTCTCAGTTATGTCAATAACATTCAGTTTAGAAGGTGTTGGTAACACAGCTAGCTACAACTTCTATCCACCGATAGAGCTAGATTTGGGAAGAAATACGTTATTGGATTGGTTGGATTTTACGGCTGCAACAGCATTAGAAACATTTATGCAGGCAACGATAGATTTTATTTTAGAACAAATCCATCTCATTTGCAAGTGATTAATATTCCACACGGTGCATATGAGTTAGATGAAATTAACGATTATCTAAAATCTAAAATACCCACAGAAAAGTTTAGCATTAGAGCAAACAACAATACACTTAAATGTGAGATAAACAGTTCATTTGAGATTGATTTTACTAAAGAAAATTGTATTGGGCGCATGCTAGGGTTTGAGTCTAAAATATTAGAACCAAATATTTTACATACATCTGCGTTAGACATCCAAATACTTAGACACACTAATCTACACGTAGAGTGCAACATTATAAAGGGATCTTATCGAAACGGGAAACCTGCTAAAGTATTATATGAGATTGATGTTTCAGTTCCTCCAGGTTATCGTCTAGATAAAACTCCAAGCAATACTCAATATTTAGAAGTAAACACTGACATTATTAATAATATAACAATTAATTTGACTAATCAAAAGGGTGAATTAATAGACTTTGGTGAAAGTGAACCATTCACTGTACGGTTAGAACTAAAAGAACATGGGTCTGAGAATTAATCCAGGACCAATTCCATCTTTCAAACACTCATATAAAAGACATCATCCCTGCAGTAAGTCATTAATTAGTCATCAACCTTCATTGCGGTTAACATCTGCAGAGAAATACTTTTTAACGTCAATTGGTTTAAAAGTTCTCAACCACAATGACGGAATCGTTAAACGTCTTTCAAAACGTACATTTTGATGATACTATAATTAAATCAGATATTCACACTTATCTTCCATATGGATCTTCTAAATATGGACCTTCCGAAGAAATACGAATCTTAATTCAAAGTCAAGATCTAATTACGGCTACTTACGATAGTTTTCTGTACATAGAAGGTAAACTTGAGCTCAAAAAAGAAGATGAAAGAAAAGCATGCAGCTTAACCAACAATTTCCCTAACTTTCTTTTCGAAGAAATTCGTTATGAGTTAGGTGGTCAGAGAGTGGATGTTTGTAGAAATCCAGGAATAACATCTACGCTTAAGGGATATATTTCTTATACAGCAAGCACTAAGCACTAAGTCATTTAGGATGGTCACCAAAGAATGAAGAACCATTACAAGTAGAATTCGATGAGCAAAATGGAGAAAATCTTTTACAGTATGCATACCATTGAACCACATATTTGGAATAATGGAGGATTATCGTCAGGTAATCGTGAATATGCGCCAAGAGTTGGTTTTAATTCGATCTAGAAGCGATACAAACTGTTACTATGGTGAAGTTGATGCCGCAATAACCTTAAATAAAATTCAATGGAAAGTACCGCACTTAACACTTAGTGATGCTGCGAAACTTAACTTGTTTCAAGGAATCAATAAAATTCTATTATTACTGTTCCATTTCGACAATGGGAGTTGTATGAATTGCCTGCTTTAAAACAAGCAACCTCAGACATATGGCCAATAAAAACATCAACGCAACTGGAAAAACCACGTTGGATAATTGTTGCATTCCAACAAGGTAAAAGGTATACAAGGTCAGCAAGGGCCGGAAATTTTGATCACATTAACATCAGAAATCTTAAAGTACATCTGAATTCTGAGTATTATCCATATGAAGCAATGCATTTGAACTTCAGTGCTAACCAATATATACCTGCCTATCGCAATTTTTGAAATTTCGATGTGATTACTATGGTGAAGATGATAAAGATGCATTATTCAACTATTCCGAATTCAAATCATGTCCAGTATTTGTAATGGACTGCTCTAAACAAAATGAATCCTTAAAAACTCAACAGTGGACATCAAATTGGAAATGGAATTTCTAACACCTTTCGATAATGGAATCGTTGTATATGGTCTTATTCTCCATGATGCTATTGTACAGTACAGTCCACTCACCGGAGAAGTGAAAAATTATAATTATTATTGTAATATAGTCTAATATATAAATAAAGATGTTGTAATTATTCGTTTAGTTTTATTTCATCCATCAAAGATGAAAGTAGTTGCTCAGAAACAAAAACTCCCAATTCAAAATCATGACTTTGATGAAAAGTCTATTACTTCAAAACATGGTGATTTACTTCCTAGTAGTATACATGGTATTATATGTGGTCCCTCCAATTGTGGTAAAACAAACGCAATGATCAGTCTGCTTACTGAAAAAAATGGTTTGAAATTTAAACATGTATACGTATACTCTAAGTCACTGAATCAAAACAAGTACAAACTTTTACAGGAAATCTTACTTCCAATGAAGGACATAGGTTACTTTACCTTCAGCGACAATCAAGATGTGATTGAGCCTAATTGTGCAAAATCAAACTCTATTTTTATCTTCGATGATATCGCTTGTGAAAAGCAAAATAATATAAGGGCATATTTTTCTATGGGTAGGCATAACGATATTGACTGTTTCTATTTGGGTCAAACTTACAGTAAAATTCCAAAGCAATTAATTCGTGATAATGCGAATCTAATTATATTATTTGAGCAAGATGAATTAAACTTAAAACATGCGTATGAGGATCATATAAGTCCCAACATAAGCATGAAATTGTTTCTGGACATGTGTTCAAAGTGTTGGGTAGATCCGTTTGGTTTCATGGTCATAAACAAGGATGCTGAAGTTAATAATGGTCGCTATAGGAAAGGATTTGATGAATATATAATACCTTAAACTGGTTTCAGTAGTAACTGATCTGTTTAGGTATTAACAGCTATCTGTTTAGTGTAAACAGCTACCTGTTCAAGGTGAACCGGTACTGTTTGTCGCAACAGCTACCTGTTCATGGTAAACGGTACCTGTTCATTAAATCCGTTTTGGTATATAAGGTGAATATATATATATATATATATATATATATATATATATATATATATATATATATACCTAAACCGCATTCAGCAGTTGTAACCAGCTACCTGTTCAAGGTGAACCGGTACCTGTTTGTCGCAACAGCTACCTGTTCATGGTAAACGGATACCTGTTCATTAAATCCATTTTGGTATATATATAATATATATATATATATATATATATATATATATATATATATATATATATATATATATATATATATATATAATACCTTAAACCGCATTCAGCAGTTTAGTAGTAACTGATCTGTTTAGGTATTAACAGCTATCTGTTTAGTGTAAACAGCTACCTGTTCAAGGTGAACTGGTACCTGTTTGTCGCAATGGACAACAAGGAGAGGATATTAAAGAAAAAATTATTCAGGCTCGTAAAATAATACGGCAGAAGTATAACAGTATTAAGACTGCTCGCATTGATAATGAAAGAACATTCGAAAGTACTTATAAGCCTTTAATAGAACCTCTAACTGAAATAGTAAATAAAATCGATAAAAAACACATAAAAAGGAGGAGGTCATTGATGTTAAACCTAAAAACTACCCGTATTCATATTTCCAAGGAAGCATGCTACTATCCCCACTAGCCCGCTAGTTCAAGTTCAACGGACCCCAGGTCTCACTCCATTAGGTGATTCAAGTAAGGGTGCTACTAGTCCACTAGCTCAGCTTCCGTTTTTCAAAGAAATCCTCCCCAAGTCTTCCATCTTTCTTAGAAACATCCGTCATGGGAGAGATTAATACTGGGAGGAAGAAGAAGAACTGTCTAGTATCGCAGATGATTCCCATAATGAACCCATCTCAGAAGAATTTCTCGAGCAGTACAATGAATTGCCACGTATATATGTTGAACGTATTTTAAAGAATGCTGAAGGTGATATTGATCATACGTATGGAGTCCACTATGATACCAAAACTGATAAATGGACAATTGGTAATACACCCATCACAATTAAAGGAGACGATATAATTATTAAAGGTGTCACGTATAAAGGGACTCCTGGATTATATGATCTGCTTATTATGAATGAACCCGACTTAAGTCTAGTAAAGTCAACAGATAGAAAAAAATATAGAACTATTTTAGAGGCTACGAATGTAGTAAGGCGTGATTATGACGTAAGTGCACAGATTCGAGGAAGCCGCAGCAAAAAGTATACACAAATAATCAAACCCTTGCTGTCATCATCACCCACCACAACCAAGGGGGGAGGTGGAGCTATGTTTTTTAAGGAATTAACAAACAGACCCATTGAATATAAATATTGGAATGATATACATGAACTAATTCGTGATCTGGAAGTATTGTGGGCAGAAAAATTAGCGGGAAACACAGGTGTTGTAAATGACATAATATCAATTGTAGAAGAACTATATGAAGATGGATACATTGAAAACCGAACAACCGCTTTTTAAACAATATAAATGAGAATGCATTGATGTCGACATGTCACAACTAAAATGCCCCTTGACAAATTTGGACGTTCATATGTCCAGTATCAATTAAAGAAACTAGCCCTCAGTTTAAACAGATTGATGCTAATCAATTTGATATTGAGAATAAGAGACTCAGCAATGTGGCCAATCCCATAGATCCTCAAGATGTCATCACTAGGCAATATTATGTATCAACAAGGTTCGATTTGGATGGAAATCGTTTGACACAGTTGGCTGACCCTGAAGAAGATGGTGATGCTATAAATAAAGGATACCTTGATTTCTGTTTACAAGCAGTTCGGAACACTTTCAAAGGAAACGCCAACGCTTATCTAGCGCTGGAGGAAAACTACATCAACTTAAAGAAATTGTGAATAAATTAGCATCATGTCCAAATTACAACTCGTCAACGAATTGCACAAACCTGCACGAAAAAATTTTAAACGAAGGCGAACAATAATTAGAGGTTTTGATGATCTTTGGCAAGCAGATTTAGCTGAATTTAACACATATGCCAAACAAAATAAGGGTTATAAGTATATATTAGTGGTCATCGACTGTTTTTCGAAATACTTATGGACTAAAGGATTAAAAACGAAAACAGGTCAAGAAGTTACCAAGGCCATGCAAACAATCTTCGAAAAAGGTCGGAAACCTACCAATTTGCAGACAGATGCAGGAAAAGAATTCTACAATGAGCATTTTACTAAACTAATGCATCGTTATGGAGTCAATCATTACTCTACCTATAGCACAAAGAAGGCTGCAATTGCTGAACGTGTTATCAGAACCATTAAAGGTGCTCTATATAAGTCATTCAGCCTGCAAGGTAAATACAAATGGATTGATACAATTGATACCATAACGATGGATTATAACAACCGTAAGCATAGGACTATTAGAATGAAGCCCAAAGATGTTGGTAATCATACAAAGCTAGAGGCTTACACTAACATAAAAATATTCGATAGGAATCGATATTCTGTCGGTGACATAGTACGAATCAGTAAATTTAAAAATATTTTTGCCAAAGGATACACACCCAATTGGTCTAGTGAACTATTTAAGATTGTGAAAGTTCACATTACTAACCCCACTACGTACATGCTGGAAGACATGAAGGGAAATCCTGTACTGGGAGGGTTTTATGAACATGAATTACAAAAAACAAAGTATCCCGATGTATATCTAGTAGAAAAAGTGCTTCGCTCCAAGAATAATAAGTTATTCGTAAAATGGTGGGGATTGGATGAAAGATCATGGATCAATAAGGATGATATTGTTTTATAACATTTAACCTGTACTTTGTGAAACAAATTACTTATATTAGTTATATATATATATATATATATATATATATAGTTTGTAGAAAAGGATGTAGCTCTTAGATGAAATAAAACACACACAAAAAATAATAGTATTTTATTTTTTAAATATTACATTTATTTTTAAAATTTCATTATCTTATAAAGTGAACCTAAAGTACTTCTATAATCACTTAAATTACTGGATGGCCATATACCCGAATCTGGCCCACACCTCCATCCCAAGCAGGAATTTGAATTTGTTTCACCTTTATTGATGTTGTCTAGTATCCAGTAATAAATTTTGTGATGTTCCTCGTTTTCCCATGGTTGAAACTTATAGTTAATGTTTTGTTCTAATAATATTTCAATCAAAATATCGAGGCATTTGTAATTAGCATAATATGCTGCTTTCTCAATACATTCAGTTATAATAAATAATGTATCTTTATAAGCAGAATTAATATTCTCTAAGCTAGATTTAACATTTGTTGAATCATCACCCCATAATAAATTGTATACATACATTTTAAGCGGTACGTTACCAAGTAAATTCATATCATCTAAGATTTTATCAACTTCATTAAAAGTTAATGAATTGTAACCTTTATTAATGCACAATTTTGTAAAACTTTTAATGCTATTGTCCAATTTAATTTTTTATCAAATAATGTCTTAATAATAACTTCATTTGCACACTTTGAATTTATAGCACACCAGTTAAAACACTCATCAGGAATAATAATATGTTGTAGTATATGCAATACAAAGCTTTCAGAGGAACACTTCCATCAAAGAACGCTTCAGGTACTTTCTGTAGATTTGATCACTACTGCACCATAGTTCATCATGCAGTTTATTTTCAAGACTGCTCATAATTATTGTTTTCCTGAAACAGAAGTTAAAGTAAAGTTAAATCCCCAAGGTCTAGTATCAGTGAAATTGAAATTTACCAATCGTTTATCATCGTAAGGACTAAGTATTACTTTATTCTGTTTTATTGTAAACACATCATGTTCTTTGACCTTATCAAATATTGATATCGCCTTATTACGTTACCATCAAACAAAATATGTTTATAATCATTTATCGTGATCTGTTTGATGCTTGCATGGGTAGAACCCTTTGATTTTTACAACTTTTCATCAACAGCGTAAGCATACATTTTTGCACGAAGTCCTACAAATTCCAACATAATTGCGCCATGATTTTCATCTTTCATTAAGCCGGGGACTTTTTATTTACTAATGGAATTCCAAAGATATTTTCAGGACTATAATCAGATGTATCGAATTTATCAATGTCTCTTTAATGTACTCATAGATATCAGGAACCGAAAATGCGTATATAAGGCTATCTGTATCTGTGTACAAGAGCTTGAATTATTTGGAAACTTAGGTAGGATGTAACCATAATGAAAATTGTATAAAAAAGTTTTTGAAACGTCTAAAACACTGAAGCCTGCATATATGGGTTTATTTAGATATACTTCCAGCTTGTTCATTTGAATGATGAGCATATCATTGCTAAATATTGTACAACTATGAAAATTTGGTTTTGATATGTAAGCACGAGCACCATAGCGACCCTCCCATTTCGTTACTAAACGTATATCCTTATGTTTACGTACATTTTCCATCAGCTTCCCAAAAACACTATTAATCATTAATTTATAAAAATTTTTGTCGAATTCATTTTGAGATTGCTGACGCATAGTTGTATTTAAATCGATATATTTTTTTAACCATGGGGACTGTTTAAAACGTAATATACGATGTACTTTTACCAACTTTAATCCATATTTTAAATATACTTTCAAATTTCTGTAATGAATTACATAATTACGTTTTGGATACAATGTAAGTAATAATTTTTTTATTTTAGAATTTGAATCAGGTACGGGTGGAACCATATGTTCGGGTGCCAATGGTAGATCACTGTGACTCTCATGTAATTCTATGGGATAGTCTAAATCACACTCGACTATATAGCCAATTTCCGAATCATCAGGATGGTTTATTAAATCTAAAGTTTCAAAATTATCAACAAAAGAAAAATCACCAAATGGTAGAAATTCTGACATGGTGGCTCCGTATAAATTATTTACGTCGTAGTACATTAAATACACACTTTCGGAAGTGCAATCAAATTTTTCCCCCATGTACTTATTGTTAGCTTTAGCATACCGATTGGAACATTGAGCCACACCACCCCTAATTCCTCTTTCAATAAACATTAGCATATCAATATCAGTAAATAGTTCTAACTTTACTTGTGTAATTTTAAGCATAGCATCGAATGCTAAACCGGGGCTGTACAATAGTGCAGAGGATCAAGTTTGTAAGTACTTAAACAAGTTTGCCGAAAATTTTCGAAAATATCAGCTAAAAGTAGAACGTCCGTTTTAAATACAAATCTGAGTACTCCCTAACGATCTAATATGAAATTTGTTCCAAACATTAACCGCATGTGTAAAACTAACATCATTGATTCCGTCATTATTAAGATGACTAAAAAACGCTTCCTTAGGAGGCAGCCTGGTTTCGTCTAATTTATCCCACGTATCAATATACTCATAAGGAAACACACCTTTGCGAACTAGTAAAGAAAATTCTTTTTCATTGTTACAATTAGCTCGGGTAATAACTTTTTACTATTTTCCAAATAGTTTGATAACTTTTCAATACTACTACTCATAAATCTGAAAGAGTCAATAAATCTAAACTTAATTTTACTACCTTCTATTACTTTTGTGAAAGAGATATATCTTTCTTTGTTTATGGG
Organism: Vesta saturnalis; assembly: GCA_036346205.1. NCBI lineage: Eukaryota > Metazoa > Arthropoda > Insecta > Coleoptera > Lampyridae > Vesta > Vesta saturnalis. The sequence continues at coordinate 107,664 of JARFJB010000518.1, forward strand.
CAGGAGTGAAATCGTACCAGGAATAGTAGCCAATTCTCTAATGACGAAATGGCTATCATAACCTGACAAATTATGAAACACAACCGGTAAGATGTGAGAGTCTTTATAGTTTAGGTTACAATTCTGATGTGATGCTCCTCGAAATGCTCCAGTGAAATGGTTATGGTCTCTGACCTTTATATCATTATCTGTAAATGGTTTTTCGCAAATGTGACAAATCGTGGTGCTTTCAAAGTGTTCAACCTGATTGGGAGTTAAAGTACCCATAGGAATTATTTTATTAATGATTTCGGTGCTCCAATGTGCAATACTTTGAAGCTCTTTAACAAACCATCGAATGCAATCATTTCCTCTATAAAGCCTAAATCGAGATAAAGAATCATTGTATGAACACTTTAAGTAGTAAGCAATGCTAAAGGGAATATGTTTGGAATGAAATAGAGTATTACCTCCAAGTGATGTTAAATTTGTACACTTTTCTATAATACTTTCTAAATCCGCATAAATTACAAACGGTGCCTTTTCCTGAAATGCGAAATTTTTGAACTGCAGAAACATTTCCGCTTCGGTAGGCATCCTGACTGAATATTGATTAAGTTGATGACAGAGAGTGACATGTTTTTGTAGAAGGTGATCTGAAGAAAAGTGATTCAAGCATTGATAACAAATAAACACCTTGTGCCCCCTATTCGATAGTTGTTTAGAAAAAAGAGCTGACATATTTTTAATCCACGCGAAATGATAAACAGTATTATTTTTTGTATTAATAGCATCAGCAGTAGAACCCGCAGAATGATAGTTAGGCGAAAGTACTAAAAGATTTATAGGTTCCTGACACTATTTTCCTGATTTACACTTAATACTAGCGGTAATACACCTTTCCCTGAATACAAAACAAATTAATGGAGAGGTTGTTTATTTTTCAAATTTTTTACATTATCTATTTTAATGGGAAAGGAATTGAACCATAATTCAAAACATCTCTAAAATGAGGATAACTGTAAACTCTATCTGAATTGTTGCACTGGGTATAATGCCGAAACAACGGCCCACAGGAAGCAGTACTCGTCATCGTTCTTAACATTCACTACCGCATGCTTTACTGCTATGAAGTAAGGAACTTTAACGTAAGTCGAAAGGCCACCTCTAAATGGAGTATAACTATTAATATTACCTTTAAATGTAAAACTTCGTGTAATGCCCAACCGAATCCTTTCGGAAAACTCCTCTAATTTTTTTGTAATTTGTAATAAACGTTATTGTTATACCACTCACGCAAATTGGTGGTAATATCGATGACATAATTTTTATGGCAAATGTCTTCAACTCAATAACATGATTTTGAGGTTGCATGAAATTGCAGGCTAAAATGACATTGACCTTTAGCATCGTTTGCCTTAGCATTACTTTAACCTTTCGCGCAAAACTATTGTATGCATTTTGTAAAAAAATAAGAGGGTCCTTAATGTTTGCTATATTGACTATAATGCCTGTAAGTAACCTACCACTAAAACATGAATCTATAGAGTACCAACCTAATTTATGTGTACGTTTTTTAGTGGCCATACCACTACCTGTTTTCTCTGAAGCGTTCTTTAACCGTTTAAGTCTCACAAGATAACACTTTAACAATGATAAATTACTTTCAAGTTTAAGCAAATTTTCACTTGCTTCTAAATAAATTTTATTTTGAATTATATCTTGAAATAGCTTAATATTAGTGTTAATTATACGGATGTGCTTTACAAATTCATTTTTGGTTTTTAACAATGGAATAATACGTGTTGTTAAATTAACAATATCACTACTACGTGGTACAACCTCACTCATAGTTACCTTCAAAACTGTATCCAACAATGCAAAAATATGAAGCACACGATCACACAGTCATGGACTTGTAGCAAATATTTTATTTATTATAACTGATATGTAAAAAAATAATAGAAGTACTTTAGGTTTACAATTACAAATATTACGAGTGCAATAAACTGACTGGTACAGAAATGCTGTTTTTCGGTTTATATAGTCATATAAGCCCCCATTCAAGGTTAAATATCACAAACTTGTTATAACTTGTATTTGACCTTATGCAGCATACAAAACTCGACTTATATGAAAATGAAATTTGATACTTTCACACTCTTTAGTTGATTGCCTTTAGATTGCGTATTCCCAAGAGTTTCAGTTCAGAAAGATGCAGATATTGCACTTTCTTTAGTATTATCTTTAGTGGACGTTTACTGGTAATATCTAATAACCTAACATTGCTGACATGGCATGAAATACCTTTTCATGTCTAGATTATGATGCATTCCTTAGAGTCCATCACCTTTATTTGCACAGCTGAGATCGTTACACTTACCACTTCCAGTTGTTACCAATTTTGTTGACGTTAACAGATCTATGTGTATATAATGTGAAAGTTTTAATTGAATACTCATTCATTGCATGAAATTAGTAGTAATGGCTTCAGCTAATAAAAGGTCTAAATTATCGTTAAAACAAAAGAAAAACTATGCATTTTGCATAACGTTTTGGTGCAACCATCAACAACAAACATACAAAGAACCCTAGCACCCTTCGAAGAGACCATCCCCATCATCTCAATAAGAGATAGTGATGTAGAGGACGAATTTTCACGGTACTTTGAAAAGTAAGTATAATTTAATTAAAATGATAGTCCCCTAATTAATTCATAGAGTACTAAATTTATTTATCTTTTCAGCATCACACCAGCAACAACAGTTTTAGCAACACCTCCACCACTGCAAAAACTTCAATACGGAGGAAAAAATTTAGCTCTGATAGAGCACTTCACCCAGCATGAAGAGCAGAACCCACCAACCCTGCAGGAGTTTAAGACAAAAAGTGTAGAGTGGTTTGAAAATTTATAGTGACTACATTAATAGTGAGGCGATTGTGATGGAACGAGTAGGAAAATTTACTAATGAACTGGCAGAGGCTAATCATCATTTAGAGTGTGTGCGGAAAAACATTAGAGACAGTGAAAATATTTTGCATACGTTGGAGGATTGAAGTGTGATAAGTACATGTGTTTGTGTGTGTGTGTGTTATTCGATGTAAGTTAGTAATTAGTTTTGAAAAGTAGGATATGTAATTGTGTGCATTATTATTATTTTTTTGTAAATGTTAGTAATTAACTTTTGTACAAATGTGTAGTGATAGTTTTTATTTAATGTAGTATTTTTGCTTTATTGTAGACCAATATTATAGTCTTTAAATAAATAATAAAATGTTTTAAATTCATGTATGCTTATGGTTTTTCCTGAAAATGAATATACAGTAAGGATGGTAGATAGTAAATCTGTTTTTAAAACAATAATATTTAAACATGTAAGTTAAATACAAAATTATAATTTGAAATATCGATCATTGAAATATACACATGATTTTATATATCTCGAATATTTTGTGTAAATAGTGGACATTCAAATTTTTTAATAAAGATGCATGCCAATTACTTATGCAACACAACTTGCACTTTTGCATATCATTCTACATTTCTTTTATTTATAGTTACATTAAAAATTACACTCATACATAACTTTATTGATATTCCATTTTAATATTATAGGCTTGTTTTTTATATATACAAGCTTGATTCACCATTTAAATGAAGCTATGATTTAATGTTATAAATAGAACAAATTACTAAACATATTTGTATTTACAAATAAAATGTGATTTATTTTATTATAAAACAGAGAAAATTTAAATGAGTTAGTTTAATGTTGATTTATCATTTTAGTACAGCATAAAATTTAAGTGAGTTCAAAATTGCATAGAATCTCTTATGTGTTCCTTAAATTTAAATTTGAAAGTGCTACCATGTGCGCTCTTAAATGATTGGTATATATTATATATACAGATTTTTTGAATAAAAACTTTCAACGTTAGGAAAAAAAGCATAATTTCACTTAAATAACACTGAAGTATAATGAAAATACATTGCATGGTATCTATTATGTACATACATTTTCAAATCCCGTTTCAAAGTTGTAATGTAAACTGATGACATATAAAAATAGAATGTTTGCTAAATGCTTTCACAGCAAAATAACTGCGTTCATTATCCTATAATTATTATTAACGCTGCACCGAAAATTACAAGTCATGTTTTAAGTGTTGTTTCAAAAATTGGGGTAATTTAAAGAGCATTTAGATACATTAAATGGATAAATTGCATGCATATGTTTCTTCTGAGCTTACGTAAGTACAAAAAGGTGTGTTTTAAGTGCTTTTTGTTGTTTCAAAATGGAATTGGCTAATTTAAGTGTAATTTTTTCATATTTTGAAAAATTATTACATGAAATTATAGATTGTCACTTCTAAAACACAACTGCGCTGAAAAAAAAATTTTTTTTTGCTCAGAATTAGACGAAAAATTTAAATTTTTAAGAGCGCATTTTTCTAGGACTTTACTTTAAATCCTCCACCACAAGCATGCTTGAGACGTGGAGCGCGTTCTGGCATAACGAGAAAATTCACTCGACCTTGAAATAAATCCCCATAAGATTTACATGGGTGACCTTGAACTGATCCAGGATCGGCCTACTATTACTACTCATGTATGTGAAGATAAGTGAGTGATAATTATAATGAACATCTTCCTGTCGAATATAGACGTCTTTGCCCATCTTTATATTATATACAAAACTATATATGAAATTTCCATGGACCGCGAGAGAAAGTAACAAGAGTAATTACAAAATTAGTTTCTCACTGTGAAGTTATATTTTGGAAATAATAATAGTGATTCTGAGTTTGTTTGTAATAATTCAGTAATTTTTGTAATTATGCTAAAATATTTTACCTAATTGCAAATGTAATTGTGATTAATAGAGAAATAATTTGATGTGATTTCAATAATTCAATTGGAATAAATTCGTAAGTATATCTAATTCATAATAAATGCTAGAGGAATTGAATTCTGATTTAGCAACGGATACTCTTGCGATTTCAATTTCTTTGGAAATGTCCAGAAATCTTTAAACCAATTTTTGTCGAGAGAAAGATAATATTGAACCGTTGGGTAATGTTGTAGCAACACAAGAAAGGGCAGCGGAAATTTAAAAAATCTGACTGCCTAATAATTAAACTCAGGAAAAGAAACCTTCCCTTACCGAAAACTTGCGATAAATGTTGTCAGAAATTTAAAACATGCGATATATCTGAAGGTCTTTCTGCGAAGTGTGCTCAGAAGAAAATTGTTACATTGGAAACACTCAGAAAAACATTAGAAAAGAAGAAATTGCCACTAACATCTAGTCGTACCATAGGTAAAATATTGAATATCGGTTTCAAGTTCCAAAAAAATTGTAATCGTAAAGCGCCCTGCAAAAAAGCGACTGTTGCATCTGTAAGGGCGCGATTACAAAAAATCATGTCCATAACATGAACTCGTCGCCACCACTACCAGTTGTGTTACTAGATCAGGCATGGCCAACAGTTTTTGCCCCCGGGCCGGATTAGAGAAAAATAATGTGTTCACGGGCCGGACGAAATATTAAAATTAAAAGGTTTTAAATAAAACATAAAATAGTCGTTCCTATAACCAAACAAAATTTTAAGAAGTTAACTAATTTTACAATTAAATTTGTTACATGATCGATTTTAAAACATTTTTGCATAATGCATGTTGATGAATAATGCAGTGTATCGATAATATTATGGGTTGGATCGATTTCAAAACCTTGTCTTCTATACGTTTTATGAGCCCAATATTTTTCCAATCATATTTGGTGATCCATCTGTTGTCACATTCACTAATTTATTCCAGTCAAGGTTATAATCTAAAAACACTTTTCGATTTCTCGAACATATCTTCCTTTCGTTGTGCCTTTCATTGGAACAATTGACAACAGTTCTTCCGAAATATCAAAATTTTCTGTGATAGCTCTAATAAAAATTAATAATTGGGCGGTATCCTTTACATCACAGCTTTCATCGAGAGCTACTGCATAAAATTGCGATTTTAAGTTATTTAATAATTGTTTATTTATATTAGCATTTAAATCTTCTACTCTTCTAGCAATAGTTTGCCGGGACAGGCTTATATTTTCAAATTTAGTTTTTACATCTGGGCACATTACACCGCAAACATCCAACATACACTGTTTTACAAATTCTCCTTCAGAAAAAGGTTTTCCACATTCAGCAATCCGTTTTGCCACTAAAAAAATTGCTTCGGTAATTGACTCTTGTAAGCGATTTTGATGACAAAACACATTTTGTTGCCGGGTTAATTTAACTACCAGATCTGCTGCTTGTTTTTTTCGGCTTTCTTCATTTAGATTTTTTGCGTAATTTGCATGTTTGGTGTCAAAATATCTTCTAAGGTTATATTCTTTTAAAACCGCCACACTAGAGTTACATATAAGACATACTGCGTTATTTTTGTGCATTGTAAAAAAATATTTCCACTTCCATTCTTTGTTAAATGTACGACATTCTAAATCCACTTTCCGTTTTTTGGAAGCCATCTACATTTAAAAAAAACTTTTCTTAATGTACAATATTATTAAAGACGAAAATAAAATTACATACCGTGTTAATAATATCCAAATTGTATCGTAACTATTTGTAACAATATTAAAACAATTATTATCGTTTAGCTTAGCAGATTATGGTTGTTTAAGAGTTAGTGTTTAATAGTTTTTATCAAAAACAAGCACTAAAATCACTTGATATAAATCAATCACTTCTACAAAAATAACGAAATGCTTGATCGCATTCGCACTGGAATACAGTGGAGCGAAGTGGAGCAAATTGTTTGCGTGCGCAGTACTTGCGCCTGCGTCTGCCGTCTGGAGCGGTTGAACTTTGATATTCGGCTACTCTTGATGCGAGAGAGATAGATCGCGGTCCTCTCGCATTCTAATGTCGCTTCAACATCAAAGGCTATTATAATATAGAGTACAGACAATGGCAAAATTTCTCATTCTTTATAACGGAATATTTTAAAAAATAAGCATGTGTCGAAAATTATGCAACCAATTACAAAAACTTAAATGCTAATATTGAAAACTGTTCGCGGGCCGGATAAATTCATTACGCGGGCCGGATCCGGCCCGCGGGCCGTATGTTGGCCATGCCTGTACTAGATAAATCGTGGGTGTTTGCTGGAAGATAAAAGAAAGGTCTTGACAAAACGATGAACTAAACAGTGTAAAAAATGCAAACTATTCTTTGAATCCTTGTTACCGTCTACCTTATATGAGGTTTTTTTAAGGGTTTTCCTTATGCACATATATCGGCATGATGGCTGCATATACTTACACCATGTGCGACTATTGAGGCGAATATATATATATATATATATATATATATATATATATATATATATATGCTAGGAAGCCATTGATGTGGTTGAAGGAACGTGGAAAGGTCGAGCAGAGTAAATGAAACACGTTGCTTGCCTTTCCATTTCAAAGTGTGAGAAGAGAACAATATCTGAGTGACAGTCTCAAAAAAAGATGCTAGATATAAAGGTAGAACCTAAATAATTTCGACGAATAATAGAAATTCAAACAACTGATGTTGAAAATGATGAATAATTTTATACCTATCTTAGATTATCAAAATCTTTCTCTTGTTTTTCATTTAATAAATAGGTGTATTCATTTTATTTAATGCTAGCTGTTCCTATTTGTAAATGTTTGTGTATACTTATTTTTGTAATAATGTTCTTAATTGGTTTATGTACTTATGTCAAATTGTAACGCGGGCTTCCTTTACACTGTTAATTAATTATTAGTTTATTTTTGCAAGTTTAGTTGAGCACTAATTTATTCTTTACATATTTAAAGGAATGTTACCGGGTCGTGTACAAACCGTTACCTTTTCTATAACAATTTTCCTTAGGTCATTTTATTGGAAACTCTACTAACATATTTAAAGTGGTCCTAATTATGTAAGGTTTAATAGGTAGAGCATTATAACCAATTTACACTAATTATAGAAGGTTAATGAAGGAATTAATTTAACCAAAATAAGAATGGTGGGAAAGCACGTGGATTTTGATTGTGAATTGAGAAAAGAACTATCAAAACCGTTGGGTTGGGTGGATTTTCTGGTAGCTTCATCCAAATGGTCTGGGTTAACGGAACGTTACCTTTCCAAGAAAACGCGTTACACTTAGGGCTGGTTTTGGGTACTGTGAAAAAATTAGGTAGTTGGCCTTTAATAATGAAATGTGAGAATCTATATTCTATAATCTATTCTAGCTGGTCTCGGCAATGTATTAATCTTTAAGAAATTTTTGAAACGATTATGGAAAATAAATAATATGTGATTATTTCTGGACGAGTAGTTTATAATAAGCTGGGTTTCTTTATTCTGGTGTTAGAATAATGTATTAAGAAACAACTTTCATGTGACACATTTTTGTCGCACGAGGCCAAGTTTAGAAAACGAACCGCGTCGTTGATGGGCCTATCGTGGGAGGGAGATAAATAGTAGAGAACTGGTAGTAATAGGCGGGACAAAATATATTATTTATTAATTCTGGTCTTTGATAATAATTAAAAAGGTGTTATTTAATAAATAAGTGATTTTAGTAACCTGCTAAAGGATTTCGACAACAAAATAAATCGAAAAATATACCAACACATTCATAGAAAAAAATAAACTAATTAAACTTACTAATATTTTTATCAGTATTTTTGTCATTAAATTAGAATTGAATTCCTCTAGTAATAATTAGGACTATACCTTTTAATTATATTCTAAATACATTATTGAAATTACATTAAATCCTTTCTCTATTAATCACATGTACATTGTGGTTAAGTAAAACACTTTTACATAATTAAGAAATTACTGCAGTATTACATACAACATGAGTTATGCTGTAGATTGAATTAACCAGAGCCGTAGTTTACCATGCGTTAAGTACTTTAAATCATATGATTCATTTTAGCAATATGGAAATGTTATTAAGGCAAACTGATTATTATGTTCGTCTACAACGAGGAACTATTGAAATATATAACATCCACATAACTTAGACAGGCTAACTCCGATTAAATAGGTTTTTTCATCTTTTAATTAAAAAAAAAACTTTCATTTGGTAAAATTGTGCGCCAGGAGTATTTATTGGTCTTTTCTTGACGTTAAATTTCAGATAGTTGCACACATACACACTGCTTATGTACAATGTACTTTAATGTATATTGCAATTTATATTTTGATACTTACTTTCATTTAGGTAGACACTTGTGTTCCTCGAGTTTTTATTTATCCTTTGTTTGACGTTAAATTTCATATAGTTGCATACCATCAGAGTTTTTTTAATTTAAGTTACGGGAGCTAATTTATTTAGCTAAACTATTAGATTTACTCTTGCAAACGTAAAATCTATTGAGGGTTATTTAACTGCCTTTTTTTCTAAATTATTGTTAACTGAATAATCGTGGAATAGGGATAAAGCATTTTCTTTTAGGTTTATATTTGTTTCAATACCGAACAAACTAATTGTTTGTGATTATTTAAAAGTTATTCCTCTGGTTCATTGAATAAACGAATTATTTTGTTAGGTACTTGATTTTATTTCTCAGTTATATCTGCTTCTTTGTGTTATGCTAATTAAAATTTTCTCTGTCCCTTTTTTGCACAATTTATGATTTTTATTCGTAAAAAAGTTATATGGCTATACTTTTTTCAATTACACCATTATGCTAGTTAATATACTTATATCTCACTATTTTTCTAATAAATTTTCGTTTCCTCACTCTCCAAGATGCCGATTGTTAGAAGTCAATAGCCCAAATAAACCTCACCTTCAATATGAACTTAATTCTTGTGGTCTGTGCAGCTGTGTATGAGGCATTTTCAGTGAGTTTTCTTCATACACATATAGCGATACGATCTTTTTATTTATGCATATTATGTGCAACTATTCAGACGAAAGCTGGGGTACTAGCTTCTTCCTCAGAATCCTAACTCAATTCCTTCCGGTCCTATCCTGACTGCATCCATCCTGAGTCCCACCATGCATACATACATGTTGGTAATCTATCATTGTGGCTGAAGGAGCTTGGAAAGCTCAATAACATTTGCGCTAAATGACCATCTTTATTATAAAATTAGAATTATAAAGAATTGAAATCCTTCATGTATAAAACTGAAATTAATTATTTAAGAATTAATATTTTTTAATTGTACCGATCAGAAATGAGCAATCATTAATTTTTTCATCCCCTCTATTGTAAATAGAATCCGTCGAAGTCCAGATTTCATCCCGCGACAAATTATTTCATTCCGATTCCGATTCAGATTTCATCCCGTGAGATATTTTTTATTAGATTTTACTCCCGAGGTTATCTAGTGCTCGATATCGTCCACACGTAAGTTTTTTCTAACAACACTTACACTCGACAATATACGTACGGAAGTCTGCGGGAAGTAAGCCCGGAACCGCTTCATAAACTTGTTGGCCCGGACGGGAAGCAAGTCTTGTTCGCCGACACACTCAAACATACAGGAAATAGCTAGTAGAACGGGATAATGGTCCTGGTTCTATCAATGGCTTCCGGTACACACACCGACACATCTACAAGATAGAATAAACATGCTTGGCGAGATAGTGTGCAAGACTTGAACCAGTTCCTAAACCCGCATCTGTAAAATTCCTGTTGAAAAAATTACGTACAAAAAGTGGACCTTACTTCGGCTTTACTTTGCATGATTTTCGTTCAGTTATCTCTAAACCCAGTTCTCAAAACGCCGATATCCCGGAAGTAAAACCTATAGGCTTTACTCACAATGAAGTCGTCTAATTTAGGCCGGAATTAATTAATTTCCGTATTTCTATCCCGCCGATCTACTAAAACCTACCTCTTAAAACGGTCCGCTAAAGTGAAACAGAATAATTAAACCACCATCTTAACCACCACCAACCATTCGGTGAGAGAAATTAATATATCTATTTATATAACCGCCATCCGTAGTAGTCCACTATTTTCCAAATTTTAAATAAAGTAATCTTCTAATTATTACTCACCTAATTAGAGCTTCCTTCATAAAGCTACCACTATTCTCGTAATTATTAAAATAAAATGAATAATCCACCAAAACACACTAGTAAAACTCCCAATAAACAACGTGTACTTTAAAAATTACTATTTAATTTTACGAACATTGACCCAGAAATATTTCTTCAGAAATGTATACAAACTCGTAACATTGAAATAATCAGAGAACTTAAACCTCTTATCACAGTGCAGTTATCCACTGCCAGACATCAGAGTTGCATTTGGAAAATTGTATTCGCATATACATTTTCCCTTGGTTAATCGAAGCAGAATGAAAGTTGGAGCATCTTACGTTTGTACATATTCTGTAATCGTTATTATGAATTAAGTAAATTATTGTAAATAAACAGGAAATATAAGATTTTATATAACTAACCTGACTTTGTTTATCAGACGGTGAAAATAGGTAGCAAGTTTTTTAAAGTAATTTTAATTAGTGCATCTCAGAAATAACCTTGATCCACTCCGTCTCCTATATTTGAGCTAACCCGCTGGTAGAGTAAAATTTACATTAACAAATTAAAGTAACTATTAGGTATAAGCGCCTTCCGTTGCGTCTAGAAGCTATGTTCGTAATAAGGAACACTCATTCAGTACAGCTCCTAAACGGTTTTGATCGTACTTTACATACATTACATTACATAACATTCGCACCATTCCCTTGCGGGGTAGGCAAAACAACTCCTGCCTCTTATTTATTTTTTATTTACAATCTTTTTTCACGCTTTCTTATCTCTGCATACCTCCCGAGCTTCCGCAAGCTTCATACATTGTCTCTGACACGCCCTTTTAATTTTAAAACTCCTTATCTTACTTTCTTCTATCATTCATTCTTCTGCATTCAGCCAAGTCTTACGCGGCCCAGCAAGGTACGGTTTACCTGTAACCTTACCCACATGTATTTGCTTCGGTAATCTTGCGTTGTACATTCCCTCAATGTGGCCAAACCAACGTAGTGTACTACTTTTATACCTATTCATCATCGTCTTCTCCTCGCCACACTCCTTTATTATATACTCATTCTTCATCTTGTCTCTTCTCGTTTTACCGAATGCACTTTTCAAAATCTCATGATTTTTTGACGTACCCATGTCTCACTTCCATACAGTACTGACGGGACAAACACGCTATTATAGATTGGTCGTTTCGTAGCTTCGTTCATGCTTTCGTTTTTCATTATCGTCCACATAATTCCAATCACTTTCCTTCCAGCATTTACCCGTTGTCCAGTCTCTGTATCCATTGTACCATTTGCAGTGAAGATTCCACCCAGATATACTAACTCGTCCACTTGCTCTGCAATTTCATCGTGCAGTCTCATACTCTTCTTTTCACCTTCTCGATTGAACACCATAATCTTTATTTTGTTCACGTTTACCTTTAGGTCAATGCTCCCACATACTATATCAAACTTCCTCAGAACAGTTTGTAGCCCATCCGCATTCTCGCTTAATACAACTATGTCATCTCCATACACCAGAACTCGTACATTTACACCATTGCACCATTTGTATCAGTATGTGCTTGCCTAACACATTTGTTCATGTATACATTGAACAACCACGGTGACATCACACAGCCCTGTCGCACTCCTTGCTCAATATTAAAGTGTTAACTCACACCTCTTCTCACCCTAACACATGCCCGGCTACCGTTGTATACTGCCCTTATTCCGTTTATTAAAGCTTTATTTACGCCATATTAATTGAATATTTCCCACAGCTTCTCCTTCTTCACAAACCTTAGTTTGTGTACCTGTATCAATCAGTATTCTTCCAAATACTTTAATAAGTACTCTGAGCAAACTTATTCCTGTATAGTTCTTGCAACCACTCTTGTTCTCCTTATCGTTATACAGTGGTACCATGATCGCGCTCTTCCAATCCTCGGCACTTTTCCACCCTTAAGGCATACATTGAATAATTCACACATCTTCGTACAAGCTTTGCACCTCCATTCTTTAGCATTTCACCAGTGATTTTATCTACGCATGCTCCTTTACCGTTTTTCAACCTTCTTACAGTTTTCTCTACCTCATTTATACCAATATTCTTCTCAGTTTCATTCACCACTCCTTCTAAATTATCCTTATTTAACCCTTCAGTCTTACTTTCCTCAATACTGTACAACTTTCCGAAATAATCAAGTCAATTATATATGTAGATTCACCCCTTTGCCATGTATACATATGCACATTTTTATGTTTAAACCACGTATTAGATATAAACAGGCTTCTCTTCAAACTGATGTTTACCAGGCGTTCACTATTCTCATTGACTCCTTGGTCTCCGAACTTTCCAAGAACGCGTTCAGTATGTACTGTCTGTACACCCACTCATCAGTTCATATCTTTCACTATCATCACGTTTGGCTTACATACGTTCAACAGGTTCTATCATTCCAGAAGTTCTCAAACTCTTGGTCTCTTTTTCCATTCACCGGTGCATAGCGCGCAATAAGACTCACTTTGTATGTCCGGTTCAAATCTTGTAATTGAATTTTCAACAACTTCATGATCCCCTATTGCGCTGAAATTTAGCGTAGATGCGTATTCTTGATGACAATACACGAATATGGGTTTTTGTTTTGACTTTTGCGGCCAAATTTAGCCAAATATGGTCGAAATTTTTGCTTATAAAGATAGCCCCTTGAAATTTTTGAAAAATATGCGACCAGTTGAGTTTCAAGGTCAGGGGGCTGTAGTGCGGTCAAATTTGGCCAAATATGGTCGAAATTTTTTGTTATAAAGCTAGGGCCTTGAAATTTAGCGCAAAACTAAAAGTTGGATTAACTTTTAAATTTAAATACAAAGAAAAATGTTAAAAAAATTACCAAGTAGTCTGCAAACTGTGTTTGAGTAACAGAAAGTGCATTTTTATATGATTTAAGTATAATTAATTAATATTAAGATTGCATTACGTTGCATTTCTATTCTTAGATAAAAATAAGAAATTTAAGATTTTTTCAAATCTACACTTTACAAATGGGTAAATTGAAATTGAATTACATTAATATAAAGTTGAAATAAGGATAAAACTGATTTCAAATACTTATCTTTCTGGGATTTTTTATGGTGAATGTTTGTGTTTAAGTTATACAAATGTATACATTTCGATAACACTTACAATTATCGCCCTAAGTGGTAATAAAATCTTTCAGAGTTGTTTAAGACACAAATTTATGAAATATGATAAAGCTGAAAACACAAACATAAGCCTGATATTAACATAAAAGCTTGATAAACGTATAAAGCTAACTATGGAATACAAATTTAGTAAAGAATAACTAGATCATTAATAAATTAAATATTGTTAAGCTGCCTTGAAGATGACGAATGAGAACACCTTCTAACGGTCGAGGACTAACAGGGAAAAATGTCATAACCAAAGAACAAATTTAACAAAATTTAATCAACTATTTTCAGTTCTGAAGATTTAGATAGAATTAAAATTATTTAAATTTTAAAACATAGAATATCACGAACCGTAATCTTAACTTATTTAGCATTTGATAGAAAGATCACAATAACGGTTCAAAATGACATTAACACACCACGAAACTAACTTAGTAGTTAATAACTACTTACTCTAAACTAGAATAAAACACAGTAGTTTCATGATGTATGAAGTAGAAAATTTATTATGAAGTGGTGTATCGTAACGTTTCGGGAAGCTGACATATTTCCAAAAACATATGTTTTGTTCCCTTCTTCAGACTATCATTTAACATAATTTCAATCCAACACAGTCGTTATTATATATATGGACTTAACATCATAAACTACAATTATAGATCTAAACGTAGAAGTTATATTTAACAAACTATAAGATGGTAACTTACCGGTAAAAATAAGGCTATTGATACATATAGTATCTGCAGTCTTGTACATTTAATAACTAACAATAAAATTGGTAGATGGAGTAAACAAATGTAACATCAAACATCTCCAAAACCCCTGAAAGCAATTTGTATATTATGTCAAAAATCTTTCACATTATTACAATCATAATTATTATATTACTAATTACCGTTATAAACGGGGATTAAAACCCGCATCATACGTAATTATCCAAAATAAATCTTTAAGTTTTATTCAACCAAAATTTGTGAAATTAACGGTTCTATTAAAACACGTGTGACGGAAACAATGTCAATTGTAAAAGTGAAAATTTTCAGACAGAATATTACCAACTTAACTAATTCTAGAACATGCAACTTCTAAAAGTAACAACCCCAAACTAAAATTACCTTATTAAACATTTTAATTAAGTTCGAATAAATGTTACTTAAATTATTGATATCCGTTTTGTAATTAACCGTATTGAATTTTTGGGTGTAAAACATTTCTTTGAATAACCTTTTGTGGAGGTTGTTTTCATAAGCTAGAATTTGTTTACCATCGAAATCAAAATTATGACCAAATTGAACGTGGTGGTTGCATAAAGCAGTATTATCCAATTTATTTTTAATAGAATACATGTGTTGTTTAATACGTTTTTTAACATATTGTGAAGTTTGTCCTATATATGATTTAGGACAATTTTTACAATCAATTTTATATATTAGGTTAGAACGGTCATCAATTGGTACTTTAGTTTTAAGTTTGGTATGAAAGTTATTGATAGTATTAAAGTTTTTAAATGAAATTTGTGTTTGTTGAGTTTTCTTCAGAACAAATTGTTTAATTTTATCTGTAACTTTTGGGATGTAAGGTAAAGAAAAAAACTTTTTATTGGTATTATGCAATTTATCAGTGTTTTTATTATATTTGTGTCTATTATATATCCAGTGCAATCTTGCTTTAATGTGTTTATTGATAAACAGAATTGGGAAATTATTTTTAATTAGAGCATTTTTAATTTTTTCTAAGTTATCAGATCGAAATTTTGGGTGTGATAATTTAACGGCTCTATCAACCAGTGAGTGGATTACACTGATTTTAAACTTAATGTGATTAACTCCATTAAAATTCAGGTATCTTTCAGACCAAACCTCTTTAGTAAACCAATTGGTAATGATAAGATGCCCATCATTAAACAACGTCATATCTAGGAAATTAATTTTACATTTACATTCGTTTTCGACAGTAAATTGTATTCTAGGGTGAAAATTATTGAAACATTCAACAAGTTTACTAATATATTTAGGATTCATTAGTAAAATACAATCATCCACATAACGTTTATAAAAATTTATTTTACAATTCCAAAAGTTCTCATTAATAATTTGTTCTTCAATATGTTCCAGTACTAAATTGGCAATTACAGAAGATAGAGGGCTACCCATAGCAGTTCCAAAAGTTTGTTTAAAAAAATGATCTTTAAATTGAAAATAGGTAGACTGTAGGATAAGTTCAGCAGCTTTAATAAAATTGGTTTCAGTAATTGAAGTAAAATTGGCAATATCTTGCCATTTATTTTTAATACAAGTAATAGCTAATTCGATGGGTATATTAGTGAACAGAGATTGTACATCCAGGCTAACTAATTGAAAATTTTTTGGTACCTTATAGTTCTTAACAAACTTATGGAACGCCCATGAATCTTTAGTATGAAAGATAGATTTGCCAACAATATTATTTAAAATTTTAGCTAAAAATTTAGACAGTTTATAAGTGGGTGCTTGTATGTTGCTAACAATAGGTCTAAGTGGTATATTTGGTTTATGTATTTTTGGTAACCCATAAATTTTAGGTGAAACTGAATTATTTAGCAACATACAAGCACCCACTTATAAACTGTCTAAATTTTTAGCTAAAATTTTAAATAATATTGTTGGCAAATCTATCTTTCATACTAAAGATTCATGGGCGTTCCATAAGTTTGTTAAGAACTATAAGGTACCAAAAAATTTTCAATTAGTTAGCCTGGATGTACAATCTCTGTTCACTAATATACCCATCGAATTAGCTATTACTTGTATTAAAAATAAATGGCAAGATATTGCCAATTTTACTCAATTACTGAAACCAATTTTATTAAAGCTGCTGAACTTATCCTACAGTCTACCTATTTTCAATTTAAAGATCATTTTTTTAAACAAACTTTTGGAACTGCTATGGGTAGCCCTCTATCTTCTGTAATTGCCAATTTAGTACTGGAACATATTGAAGAACAAATTATTAATGAGGACTTTTGGAATTGTAAAATAAATTTTTATAAACGTTATGTGGATGATTGTATTTTACTAATGAATCCTAAATATATTAGTAAACTTGTTGAATGTTTCAATAATTTTCACCCTAGAATACAATTTACTGTCGAAAACGAATGTAAACGTAAAATTAATTTCCTAGATATGACGTTGTTTAATGATGGGCATTTTATCATTACCAATTGGTTTACCAAAGAGGTTTGGTCTGAAAGATACCTCAATTTTAATGGAGTTAATCACATTAACTAAATATTTATTTTAATAATGTTGAATTTACATCAGTTCTACATACATAAAGACAAAATTTACACCGATTGGGGCTTGAACCTTGATGGCGCAGTTGGTTAGCGCGGTACTCTAGCAAAGTACAGGTCGTAGGTTCAAATCCTACTCGAGGTAAACTTTTTATTTATGTATTTAATAAAATTAATAATATGTTTTAATTACATATTTAGCTTTGAACTTATTCGTTCATAACAAAAACTTATAATACTTTAATCACAATAAGTTTAAAATCAGTGTAATCCACTCACTGGTTGATAGAGCTGTTAAATTATCACACCCAAAATTTCGACCTGATAACTTAGAAAAAGTAAAAAATGCTCTAATTAAAAATAATTTCCCAATTCTGTTTATCAATAAACATATTAAAACAAGATTGCACTGGATATATAATAGACACAAATATAATAAAAACACTGATAAATTGCATAATACCAATAAAAAGTTTTTTTCTTTACCTTACATCCCAAAAGTTACAGATAAAATTAAACAATTTGTTCTGAAGAAAACTCAACAAACACAAATTTCATTTAAAAACTTTAATACTATCAATAACTTTCATACCAAACTTAAAACTAAAGTACCAATTGATGACCGTTCTAACCTAATATATAAAATTGATTGTAAAAATTGTCCTAAATCATATATAGGACAAACTTCACAATATGTTAAAAAACGTATTAAACAACACATGTATTCTATTAAAAATAAATTGGATAATACTGCTTTATGCAACCACCACGTTCAATTTGGTCATAATTTTGATTTCGATGGTAAACAAATTCTAGCTTATTAAAACAACCTCCACAAAAGGTTATTCAAAGAAATGTTTTACACCCAAAAATTCAATACGGTTAATTACAAAACTGATATCAATAATTTAAGTAACATTTATTCGAACTTAATTAAAAATGTTTAATAAGGTAATGTTAGTTTGGGGTTGTTACTTTTAGAAGTTGCATGTTCTAGAATTAGTTAAGTTGGTAATATTCTGTCTGAAAATTTTCACTTTTACAATTGACATTGTTTCCGTCACACGTGTTTTAATAGAACCGTTAATTTCACAAATTTTGGTTGAATAAAACTTAAAGATTTATTTTGGATAATTACGTATGATGCGGGTTTTAATCCCCGTTTATAACGGTAATTAGTAATATAATAATTATGATTGTAATAATGTGAAAGATTTTTGACATAATATACAAATTGCTTTCAGGGGTTTTGGAGATGTTTGATGTTACATTTGTTTACTCCATCTACCAATTTTATTGTTAGTTATTAAATGTACAAGACTGCAGATACTATATGTATCAATAGCCTTATTTTTACCGGTAAGTTACCATCTTATAGTTTGTTAAATATAACTTCTACGTTTAGATCTATAATTGTAGTTTATGATGTTAAGTCCATATATATAATAACGACTGTGTTGGATTGAAATTATGTTAAATGATAGTCTGAAGAAGGAACAAAACATATGTTTTTGGAAATATGTCAGCTTCGAAACGTTACGATACACCACTTCATAATAAATTTTCTACTTCATACGTCATGAAACTACTGTGTTTTATTCTAGTTTAGAGTAAGTAGTTATTAACTACTAAGTTAGTTTCGTGGTGTGTTAATGTCATTTTGAACCGTTATTGTGATCTTTCTATCAAATGCTAAATAAAATTATTTAAGTTATGATTAAGCAAGCATTTTAATTAATAACAAGCTATCCTTCTCTAAATACGTCAAGCAGACTTATGATTTTGATTTAAAGATGCTTCACTAGGTTCGAACTACGTTCGTTCCAAATTAAATTATAATTCTATTACTTAGTATCTTTACATTTAGCTGATTTGGTCACTTCTGAAAGAATGGCATTTTCTCCTATCACAGAAAAAACGGTTTGTCTGCCAGGATTTTTTCCATGTTTCTCTTTGTACTTAATATTTAATGTAGCATTAGGGATTTTGAATTTTACTGCAGCTTTTTGGGCACTAATAGAACTATCAGCTATTTCACTTAGAGCCTCTTCCATCGTTGCTTAGGTATAATTGCGGTACGGCCTTGAACCGAGTTTCTTTTGATAGCTTCCTTACCATAATGCACCGCAACTAACCAACTAATAACATTAAAGTCAACATTCACAAACCCCCGACACAAAAAGTTCTACTTTTAAAACCTAAAAAGTAAACAGATTTTTTTTTAACCACAGCTAAGAACAGTCTCGACCAAATCATCTTTCAAAAAAAAAAAATCAAAACCTCTAAAAAACGCCTGAAGATATTTTCTTGAATCATACCTAGGACACTCTTGATCAAACTCACCTTTTAAACAAAAAAAAATCAAAATCGGTTACTCCGTTTTTGAGCTACGATTCCACAGATAGATAGACAAATACACAGATAAACTTATAACATTTCTCTTTTTTTGTCAGGAGTTAAAAAGAAGACACGCTCATTCATGTAATGGCATACTTCTTAATTTTGCTGCCATTTAGTAAACGATTTGTTTTGAAGTATTCTAAAATTAAGAATGTACTTTAATTTACATTAAGAACATTTCCCTTCACAACCTGTTAAACAAACAGGAACGGTCGACTGGAACGTGATGACGCACGTTTGATACAATATTCCATCTCTCTAAATCTCTGTCATACAGATGGAACATTTTAAAACGGTGGTGCCCAAACTGGCTGTTCTGAAGATCAAAGTAGCCCTCGCGTATTAAAGTAGTCCCACCTCACGATATTAACAAGACAATAAAATGTATATTATTTCTAGAAATAAAATGATTGTTGCAATCCTGAAATTAAATTCGATACAGGTGGTAACAATAAACTTTACTTCTCTTTAATTGTTGCAATCACGTGTGGATTTTCCAAATTTAAAGAAATATAAAATAATTAAATATTAAATGAAAATGTAAACTTCAACGATTAAAATTCATTATAATAAATGCTCACCTTTGAGTTTTCTAAATCGTATGTTTTAATGTAAATAGCACAAACTTACGTTCTTATGTTTGCTGTTATTGCCATCCCCTTCGCCCCTTGTCGGGTTCCTGCGGCGGGAAAACGTGAAATTTGAAATAGCGTTCTAATAAGTGACCCGCCTACTATTTCATCAAGTGTTTGTATCTAGCGGATTTTCAACAAGATATGAACACTGCCAGCTAAAGCAAACGCAAAAGTCTTTATTGAAAATGCCTGAGGGGGGCAAATGAAATCAACATCTTAGAGTTGCAACTTGAATCTTGTCTCGATAAAAATACAGTAAATGTACAACAGCGTGACACAAACTCCGTACTGAAAATGGTCAAACGCCTGGGGGTAATTTGCTGCTAAAATACAGCAATTGCGTTAACAGTAATTGTTATTTTGAACTGGAAACATATAATAGGTTTTATCTGCTGACGGGTTATTTGAAGAGTTTGATAGACAATTCTTTATTATTTATAAGTTTTACAGTGTACTATTACATATTTTATTGCTTACGTCAATCTCTTGAATCGTCTGGTGTTGCGTTTATTGAGATTCATATATTTCAACCTTTTTGAACGCCATAAATTTCCAGATCCTGTTTTAAACTGTTTAGCTGTAACAGTAATTCGTCTATTTATGCATAAGCTGTTTTCGACATGACTTCTCGCATCTTTAGTGAAAATCTTTTAAACCACATCGAATTTATACCCTCGTAATGTGAAAGTTGACCTCAACGAAAACCCTTGATGCGCTGCCGTCATATAAGATGTACATGCAATTACGGTGTTTGGTTTCCTCAGTCATGTAACCACAATAACAACCTTTTACTATTCAAAAATCATATGGTTCTACAGCGAGTAGCTACCATTATTCAAAGATATCTATTGGAAGTTCTGAAGGGTTTATCGGATGAGAAACAGTTTGACGTCCTAATGATAATTTACGATCTAATGTAGTAGATATTTTTACAAAAGGGTTGCCGTCATACATAATTCTGTTTAGGAACCTGCGCAGGTAAAACATTTAGCAAGACAGATTTCGCTTGACAACCCGAAAGGCTGCGTACCAGGACCCCATATCGAATCCACACATGTACGTGCTATATATACTACTATATATATATATATATATATATATATATATATATATATAGACAGCGAAAAAGGATTTAAGCCTCACAAACATAAAAATTACGGGTCTAGGACGATTTGCCGTCACCGATTCGCCGTCGAAACAGTTGGCCGTTGGTCAAATTCGCCGTGTGCCCAATTCGCCGTACAAATCGTGCTTTTTGATGTGCTGTTATATTTCTCGTATGATAATGAAGGTTTACTTTAAATAGACTTTCTATGAGGTGATAATGAGTAGTGCTCGGATTATATGCAAAATGCATGTTCTATAATATAGATAAGCCATTAAAAATACTTTGTTTATGCACGAATGGCATAATTTAAATTCGATTGACACCAACTTTATTTTGCACATTTAGGTACGTGATGTGCATATTTTGCATATTTCACTCATTGCGTGCATTTTATTGCATATTTTTTCAATATAAATTTTTTTTATAATGAAAATGAAAAATTACATTTATTCTATACGTTCATGAAGTTTTTCGCCGTTTTTTTTCTTCTTCCCATTTTGGAAATTCAATGGAATTATATTAAATTATGTGTATTCTTGCATATTTATTTATCTACAGGAAACTCATTAAGGTAATGCAATAAATCGTGCAGTTTCAAATTTTCAATAGGTTATTGTTCTGAGGGCCATTGGCAATAAGTTACTATTATTGTTCGTTTGGCTAATTACATTTGTTATCTAAATTCCAAATAGCAATTTAATGAGATCATTTCTATGAATGGGTGAATAGACCGGATACTTTAATGTTAATAAGCAGTTGCAATATGCGTAATGCTTATATCAAAAGTTTAAAGATGTTTTTTTAACCTGCTCAAACAAATGAAATGAAAATGAAATTATATAATCCTACATATTTAAATAATCGGGTCATTTAGTTCACGCAGATTGCGAGACAACCGCTTGACGGATTTCGACGACTTTTTTTTATATAAAGGTAAATTTTTGTAGAAAGAAATAACGGAGCCAGAATTTGATTTTAAGGTTTTAATTTTTCTAGCATCCGACGCTAACATTTGTACCAAGTAATGTAGATCCTGCAATCATTTGTTTTAAAATATGCGCCCATTAAATCTGTAGATGTAGAGCGAAGTTTTGATATATATTCTATTCTATCAGTTAATCTCATTAGTCATTAGTCATTAATATTATAGTTATTGTTTTATATGTATTGTATTTGTATTATTGTAAACATAAATGAATAAAAATATTTTGTTTATTATTGTGAGTAAAATTTTGTGTATATGCTGCATATTTTACAGATTTTAGATGCATATATATGCGCATATTTTACAGATTTTAGATGCATATATATGCGCATATTTTAACTAATTTTTGTGCATATAAATCCGAGCTCTAATAATGAGTCTCTACTTAAAATTGAGCGGCTTAGCACATAATTACAACATGTAGGTCAATTTATAGTTAATATGTACATATTATTCTATTTTACCTATTAAAATCATTTTACATCTCTAGTATTTTTTTACATAATGCATTAATTTTCTGTGTTGTTGGCGTACCTAAGAACAAATTAATTTTATATATTCGTCTAACACTTGTTCCGACGAAGAATTGTCCCTACGGCGAATTTGACCATTGGCTAACTGTCGCGAATTAGCGACGGCGAAGACAAACCGGCGACGACGAATAGTCCCAAACCCAAAAATTACATCATATATGATGGCTGATGTTTTAAGCAAAGACACCGATATTCTTCGCGCTTTAGCCAGATTAAGTACAAATCAACGTGATGCTTTTTTGAAATGTTTGAATAATGAGCAGGTCCAACGCCACAATTTCCATGGAGTTTAGTATTGAATAATACGGATTAAACCTTAGCAGAGTTTGGATGGTGCCTTTAATAACCTCATTTATCGCATACAATAAGCACACCTTCTAAACTGTTTTCTAAGTCTTCCTATTTTTGAACTAACCTTGTCGCCTCGTCTGCGTTCCATCGTAATTGAGCCACTTGCAGTAGACATTGGTTTCTCTAGCTGCTCGTAGTTTCTGGACTGCTTCCAATACGAGAACTTCCCCTGGTTTGACAACAGAGCATATTAAAGTTAATGTCTTCAATTCACGAAATACGTTCGCCTTGCCGAATATATTTATTTAAACCTCTGACATAATATACTGCGCGTTTGTTTTATTTTGTAGGGAATTCATTACAACTGGTTCTGCCTAAAGCAAGTAATTTTGGAAATAGCAACACTTTTGTGAAAAGTCATCAATTATTTTAATATCACTAACTGTCCTCTTCAATCCAACTTGTAATCCAATCCATTTCGTTCATACTTAATGACAGGTTTGTTACCAGCTTCCTTAATATTGCATCACAGCCAAACCGAAGCCATTTGTGGACTGTCTTCACTAAAGCATAGTAAGGAAAGATGCTACTTCATATAAAAAATATCTGCAGCACAGGCACTGGTTTCCTTAAAATTGACGTTCGACATGTAGCACAGTTATCTTTTAAATTGATTGTAACAATTCAATTACCGTTTTAACCCCCGGGGTGTTAGAAGTTTAACGTCTGTATCTGTGTATCTCTCTGTGGCATTGTATCTTCCAAACGCAGTAACCGACTTTGGTTTAGTTTTTTTTTGTTTGAAAAGTGAGTTAATCGAAACTGTTCTTAGCTCTGATTAATGAAAATTTATTTACTTTTTAGTAAAAAGTAGAATTTTTATGTTGTGGGTGTTTAAATATTAATTTAATGTTGTTTATTACAATTATGTAATAATTACTTACAAAGATTATCAACAAATACATCGACAGTTCATAACAAATTAAAAAAATATATCGTAGACACTAACTCCTATTATACCAACATTAATATTGCAATAATAACAATCTTTATTTACTCAAACGGTAAACCACAAGGAAAAGTTCAACTCGTGATTGTGCATGACACCAGATGACGGTAACCTTTCAACACTATCCAGTATTAAATTATGGTCAGTTGGTAATGGACGTGTTACTGCCGCATTTGGAGTTGATCTTGTTGCTCTAAGATGTTCGAAAACTCTTTCAAATACTCTTGTCAGATATTTTCCGATTCGAATACCTGTGGAGGTATTTGTTCACTGATACCCTACCACTGTAATTGCGGTATCATAACATGACTGTAAACTTGAAATTTACCGTGTCTATTGAAATTGTCAAAGTAAGTAACAAGACATAGCACGACCCATTCAATGTGTCCTTACTCGATAAGGAAGCATTTGCGGAGAATTTTGTACCTTACACGGGACATCCTGTATAAATCAGTTTTATTGAAATATTGTTTTGATATTACTAAATATATTACTATATAGGAGTAATTTTTATTAGTTTATATTTCCAATACAATATTCTAGTTAATTAATTATTTCTCTTTTAAAATTGTTATACCAGCATACGTAATGAACATGATGTTTATTTAGCAAAAAGCAAAAGCACATCATAAAAAAATATTTAAAAATTAAACATTCTAATTAAAATAAAATTTAAAGGTACCGAAAGTTTTTAAAGTATCATCACGTATTTTGTTACATGTGAACATAAAACTACAACAAACCTTATAACTGTTATAAATTTAAACTATTTAAACTTAGCTTTTAAAAATATATAAATTAGCATGTCTAATTTATTTTTGATAAAAAATGAAAGGCTAATAATGAAAACGAAGAAGAAATATATATGTTTTCATGCTCCACCAATAAAGCAGACAGGAAGAAATAAATAAAGTTGGAACAAGAATCGTAGTAGGCGTACGTATTGGCGAAATGGTGACAAAAATACAGCAAATAGTAACAGCATTCTGTTCATTTTATAACAGTGATGAATGAATATTAAAACTTTGATTTTTACATTGAATGTAAAAATGCTTACATAAGTTTATAATGTTTTATGACAAAACGTTATAAACTCACATTCGTTAGAAGAGTATTTATACATGGCTATCAACTATAATGTCACATCTCTTAATACGTTTTTGCTTTATTGGATCCTAAGTATTTATAGATATAAAAAATTTTAAAGCGGAGAAAAACGTCTGATTGTATATTCTCAGGTATGAGTAATAAAAAATACAAATAACTACAAATTATCTTGAATTATTTAAGCTGAGATTTTGGCATCATTCGTGGCTAACTAGAAAGCAAAGAACGCGTTTTAATTTTAAGCATCCGAATAATTATATAATCTGTTAAATTCAAACACTACACTTGTAAATTTTTAGTATTCGAACTAACCAACATCCATTGTACGATTTAATTAGTAATGGATGTGCATATTTTAGTATGGCAATATTATTTTTTTTACATTTCAAAAGGACATGATATCTGAATATACAAATTCATTGCTAAATGAATGTACAGAGAAGCAATTTCCTCGGGTTTCATATGTCTAACAAATTATTGATGAAGTGTGCAATGCGTCAGTTTTAAAGTAATTCCTCAATAAAATGATAATGTTTCTTGCTAAAGATACATCAAAATCATTCAGGCATTTTTAGAAATCAGAGCAAACGTTGGTAATACTATTTTGATTATATATCTTAGAATCTAGAAAATGTAGGTGGAGTCAACTAAGATTCGAGTATTGTAGATTTATAAAAAAAATGACTAAGTTTACATTCATAATCAATTGTATTTGTTAATAACAATCGTCAACCCACCAACCACCTGTTGCACTTATCAAGCATTAATCTAGTCGTAACAAATAACAAGCATTGTTTATATTTTTTCAAAACTGACTATACATTATTTATATTTTTGGATTATAAATTAAAGATTAGATAAATCAGGTCAATCTATAATTCAGTACTTTTATAAATAAACTCATTTCATATTAGTGTGATTTTCTAAAATATCAATATAAAAAAAAAACTATACAAGCAAAAACTGTGAAATAGGCCGATAAGTAACTGTATTATTATATATATATATATATATATATATATATATATATATATATATATATATATATATATATATATATATATATATATATATATAATCAAAGTTGTTAATCGTGGCTGATTAAGTTAAAAATAAGAAGATTTTTAGCAGCAATTGTGCTAGTTTAAAATAAAAAAAGATCTTTTTAAAGCTTTGGTAAATTATTAATTTGTCAAGTCAATTACAAGAAGTATCGTGATAATACATATAAGATTAAGATAAGATAATAATTCTTATGAAAAATGTTGATAAAACAAGATTAAAACATTGAACATAAGCATTGTATAAAAGATTATTTAATTATTATAATATATTTAAATTAAAGATAAGACTCAAAATGTCAATATATATTAGAACTTTGAAATATTATATACATTATTGTACATATTATAGGAAAAACTTAAATGAAAATTGTGATTATGAAATCAATGTATAAGTCATGATTAATATATGATTGTGATTATGATAATTGTAAAAGTTTATGAATAGATTTATTTAAGATTATTTGAATTGTTATTATTAAATAAGAAACTTTTTATTTATTATGTCATCATATACAATTTAAATTTTAAATTAAATATTAAATTAGTTTTAATTTAATATATTTTTAAAAAAATAAAATAAACAATATATTTATTCAAAAGAAAATATATGAAATAATTAGAAAAAAATATTAAAAATATTACTAAATATTATTAATAAACTTGATTATGTCAATATAACTTTGCATTTAATATTAAGAACTGATGATATACGTTGTTTACGAATATCAAATGTATTTTTAATGAATATCTTATTGGTAAATAAAAGCAGAAGTTTATAACATAAAGATTATAATATTAAATAAAAATGTATTATATATCAAACTCATGTAAATTTATAAATGTAATAATGTTAATTTATTTAAACAAATTAATAATATTTCTTTTATAATTCTTTAAACTTATTATTTATTCTGAAATTTTGTTTAATTAAGTATTAAATCATTTGCATAATCATTATTGTTCTTTATCAGGTCACCCAAATATTATTGTCACAAATGCAGACAAGGGAATGTAACAGTTATTGTATAAAGAACAATATAATGAACTTTGCAATCAATTATTACTTAATGATACATCATACAAGCAAATTCCAAGAATTTAACAACACATATTCAGAATAAATCCAATAGTTAGTTTCAAGTCTAAAAGAAAAAGAGAAATTACTAATGAACTAGCCAAATCCTTAATGTGCTATAGTGGTGTAGCTCTAAGTTCTATGGGTTACCAAAATACACAAACCTATATTGTCAATGAGACCAATTATTTTTGTATTGAGGCTCCTAACATAAAATTACAAAGTTTGTAACCAAGATTTTCACAGAGGCTTACAATTTTAATAACGATTACTATGTACAGATTCATTTGAATTCGCAGAATTCATCAACAATTTCAAACTTCCTCTCAACTTTAAGTGATTAGTCTGGATGTTGAATCTTTTACTAACATACCTATTAATTTAGTACTTAAAACTATTCACAACCACTGGGCTAATTTAGAACAACATTGTTCGCTTACCAAAGATAATTTTATTAAATTAACAGAATTTATTTTTGACCACCTTTTCTACAACGGTCAATTTTTAAACAAATAGCAGGAACGCCCATGGTTCCAAATTAGCCATCGTGGCTCAATACTCATGGATGACTTACTTGATACCTGCATCCCTAAACTAAGTTTTGAGCTCCATTTTAAAAATATGTTGACGAATCATATGTGCTGTTCCGCAGATCACTATGATGAAATCCTTGAAGTCTTCAACAGGTATAACGACCAACTTAATTTTACAATCGAAAAAGAAACTGATAACAGTGACTTTTCTGGAATTATTAATCGAGATGACTCTAATGTCATAATCCTAGACTGGTTCAGAAACCGACGAGTTCAGGAAAGTATTCAATTATTATTCAGATCACATATAAAATGAAAGTCAATTTAGTTCTGGGTTTAAAAACAGGATCACAAAATATCCCATCCATCATTAAGACAAAATTAGATTTACTGTTTATATTACTCAAAGACAATATCCTGAATTATAAAGAAACTGCTATACTACTAACATTGAAGACCAACACAATATCAGCAATAATAGTCTTTACGTAACAATGAACCATTGATGACGAAGAGGTGAAATAAAAAAAGTACAGTTCAATTCATTAACTTACAAAATTAATAAAATTTCAAATAGAAAAAATATCTAAAATTAAGAAAATCTATTAGTCATTAAGATAAGACCATTTTGAAAAATATATATAAGATCCCTGTAATTGTAACCAATCATATCGGCATGACTTCAAGGAATCTTGATGACTACATCACACCGCAGTGACATAAGAGTCAAAGATGCTTGTGCTTTGTCACAAACGTACATTCCACTGGACAGCCCTGATTTCGACAGTGCAAGTCTGACCTCTGAATCAAATTTATTCAAAAGAAAGTTGAAAGGCCCATATACGCTGTACAGACTGAATGAATAAGAGAAGTGACACTCAAAATTTAAACATAATTTATTCTAACATACTTTATCTAGATAAACACAGAAATCATAGGATGAACCATTAACGGATTCTTAGTGGCAGAAATTTATTTGTGGATTTTACCATTTTGTTTAGTGTAAGAGTTATCACGAATAGGTTTTGGTATTAATTCAGAATACAGAAGTAAAAGTCCTATGTAATACATTCAAATAATAATAATCCTATTACACTTACACTTATCACACAATCATTCAACATATTAATCTACTTATACATTGATTTCATAACCATTTTTGTTTTTCCTATAACTATGACAATAATTAATTTTTGTCAAAGTCCAAAATTGATTTTGACATCAATTAAAATTTAAATTGAAATATTTCTTCAAATGCTGACTTCAATGTTTTTAATCTGTATCCAACGATCTAAGTTATTATTTATCTTAATTTATATGTATTATCAACGCATAACTTGTAGATTGTGACAAAGGTAATAAATTTCGAAACTTTCTTGAACAAAGGATCTTTTTTTATATTTAAACTAAGACAATTGCTAGCTAACTAAATCTTATATTATATATATATATATATATATATATATATATATATATATATATATATATATATATATATATATATATATATATATATATATATATATATATATATATATATATATATATATATATATATATATATATACGGTGCGTAAGCAGAGAATAAATTCAATATCTGTAAAGCACATTTTTCAAAAATCGCTGACCCGTCGATTTTATATTTTTTGGGATATATTTGAAAAAAAATTTTATACAGGTAGTCTCAAAAAGATTTGGTAAAAAAATTTTTTTCAAATTGAACAATTTTATTGCATTTTGATTGCCTTTACAATTCTAAACATTTGTCATGCAGACATGTATACCTAAGTCCAAGAGTTTTGGAGTTATTCGCATTCAAAGTTTAAAATTGAAAAAGGTCATGAAGAAAACGAAAAATAAAATAATTTTTATAACGTTTTATTATATCGAAAACAAGATTCGTAAACTTAAAAATAATTTTATTTCAGCAAATGTTCGAAATGTCCTCCGTTAGTCAACTAACAATAGCCTAATCGATCTACAAATTCCTGCTGACATTTCGAATCATTTCGGCGTTATTCGACGTATTTCTTGACGGATGCGTTGTTTTAAATCATCTAGATTTGCCGGTTGGCTTTTAAATACCTTGCCTTTAAGGTATCCCCATAAAAAGTCTAGTGGTGTTAGATCGGTGATCTTGTGGCCACAATAACACCGCTCCTTCCAATCCACCTGTTTGGGAAAGTGTCGTGCAAATACATAAACTACCACAGCAAAATGGGGGAGAGCACCATCTTGTTGGAACCAGATGTTATGGTGTGACAAATCCGGATGTTCTATCTCGTTTTCTTCATGACCTTTTTTCAATTTTTAAATTTTGAATGCGAATAACTCCAAAACGCTTGGACTTAGGTATAGCACATGCTGCATGACAAATGTTTAGAATTGTAAGGGCAATCCAAAAATGCAATAAAAAAATTGGGTTGCAGTTTGAAAAAAAAAATTATTTAGCAAATCTTTTTTGAGACACCCTGTATAAAATTTTTTTTTTCGCAAAATATGCCCCGAAAAAATATAAAATCGACGGGTCCGAGCGATTTTTGAATAAAATTGTGCTTTATGAGATATTGATTTTATTCCTTACTTTACGACCACCATATATATATATATATATATATATATATATATATAAATATACAGTACAGTCGTTCAATATGGAAACTTGAAATATTAATTTTGTGATAATTTTCCGAAAAAATTCAAGACACGTCGATTTTTATTTTTAATGCGTACGTTTTGACTCATAGGAAACTTTTTCTTGCCATATTTAACAGAGCTATGACGTAATCGCAACTTTTTTAAATAGCATATTTGGATAGGCAAATTCTAAAAATGACAATTGTAAAAGTATTGCACTGCGGTTAATAATTTGAAAAGTGCTATCAAAATTCAAAGATTCAAGTCTCAAAACGCTATTCTTGCAACAGGATTACTATTATTACAACAAAACACATCGATAAACATTAAAATCACATAAGTTATCTTCGTCAGTAGTAATATCTATTAAAATTGTTAAAGATATTGAAAACAATTTTGTCAAAGTTGAAAAATCAAAACATAAAAGTAGAATAGAGGCACCATCCGCAATTTTGTCTTTTTGTGACGTCACTTGGGACAATTTTAACTTTCACTTTTTATTTATGCCCACGTGGGGATCGTATTTTTTTAACTGAGAATAAAAAGAAGTTTTTAATCTGTTATTAATATTTATTATGGTTGTTTTTATCAAAGGAGATTGCATAATTATTATTAAAATTATTATTACATTTTTTAATAAATAATAATGAAAATTAGTCACAATCTTAGATAAGCCAGACCTAATTTATTTATCATTTTGCATTGTAATACCCTAGTCTTGTAAGACAATCTGTTCGTGAGCTTCGCCCCTGTCATAAAAATTGTATTCTAATAATGGGGAAGAATTAATAGATAAGACATGTAAAGATGACAAGCGTTTTCATAATAAAAAGATGTTATTTAATCTGTTATAATTAAGGTTGTTTTGATTTTTATCCGTATTTAAGCGCTAGCTCAATTTTTTGCAATATCTGAGGTTAGCATATTGTATTTATGACTATTGATTTCTATCTGAGGTTTAAATATCGTTCTGATCTAGATAACTGTTTTACAATATGCTTTTGTAATAGGGCTTATTATAAAGGAGACTGCATAATTGTTATTAAAATTATTATTTCATTTCTTTACGATCTATTTTATTTTACAATATATTTATTTTGCCATGAGAAAGTCACCTTCAACATTATACATAATTCAAAGTGAGAAATTAAGTTGTCATGCTTTAAAGGATTTCTACCTTGAGAACGCTAAATTACATGTAATAAAATATTTATCTTTTTTGGGTATATTTAATGGTGTATTTTAAATGCTACAATCTAAACGTTTCGATAACACTTACAGTTATCTTCATCAGTAGTAATATTTGTTAAAAATTGTTAAAGATGTTGTAAACAATTTTGTCAAATTTGAAAAATTAAAACATAAACATAAGCTTGCTATTAGTATAACAGTTTGAGAAACGTATAAAGCCAATTATAAAATTAAATTTTAGTAAAGAATAACTAGGTAATTAAAAATTAAATATTGTTAAACTCCCTTGAAGATGACTTAATCAATTTTTAACAAATATTACTACTGATGAAGATAACTGTAAGTGTTATCGAAACGTTTAGATTGTAGAATTTAAAATACACCATTAAATATACCCAAAAAAGATAAGTATTTTATTATGTGTGATAATGGTGAAAGTTTACATTTTCAAATTATATGTAAGGTCTAAGCAGAAATAAAATGCATTAATACAATAAATGGTTAGAGATATGCATTATATTTTGTTTTCCGCTTCATTGTGTACTCCCTTTAATAGTGCTATCAATTAAAAGTAAAATATTAAAGGTCGACTGTTAAATTATATGCTCAAGGTTTAAGTGGGGAATAAAATTGCATTAATACGTTAGTTAATACACATATTAATTAAAAGTAAATATTGAAGTTTGACAGTTAAAATTATGTGTACAAGGTCTAAATAAAAAATAAATGCATTAAATGGTTACACATATTCATTACAGTTGTTTATTTTGAGTGTTTTAGTTTAGAGATGATTTATTTAAAATCAATTGCATTACTTTTAACACCTAGATTAAATTACGTAAAATTGATTATTGATATGGCGTGTCACTTTCTTAAAAACAAAACAGTAAAATATATTCATAGCCATAAAGCTTATAATACAGATTAACTACTCTTTATTTATACAGATCAGGGTCGCAAAAAGGTGCTACGTATAACAGTAAATTATCGAAAACATCCTCAAATCTAGGTAATCCATAATTTCCTATGTTAAATATTAATGTGAAGACACTTTCGGCAGTCAAGACTTTTGGGATGGGTGCACTTCCCGTTATGTTCAAAATTAAGGGCAGCGTAATTTAATCTATCTGGATCTTCATAGAACAGCACTACCTGTATCAACTTATCGTTTTCATCTTGAGCGGTTATAAGCTTATTAACAATAAAACAGTAATTGATACTTTCTAATAATACTCATTCGATTGTAATTATGCTTTAAAAATACATGCAGCGGATAATATACAATCTTTATTTGCTGCTGTTATTATTACACAGATATGGGACTATTCGTAAAATTAGATAATTTCTCCCTCACCACCTTGAAATACTACATAGGTCTTTAATTCTTCTTCACCTCTGAAGCTGTACCGCATACTTTTTTCTTGAGATTATCCAATTCAGTATCATGTTTTCTAATACACAAGACAGGATTTTCAATATAGCGGTGTATATGCCGAAAAAGTGTCTTGTGTCTTCTTCTTTAAGCTAGATTGTGCCTCTATACAGCATACAAGCTCAGTAGAAGGGAGGCACTATCCCCTCCACTTTTTTTACGTCACAAGACCGCCCTCGTGGGGGACCATATTTTCCACCCTTATAGTTTCTTTTCGGAGGCCTTTTTCAACTCTATTTTTTACACACCCACGTGTGAGACCGTATTTTCAGCCCCTGCTGGAATTTTTATCCTTAATACACAAGACAGGATTTTCAATATTGTATATGCGAAAAGTGTCTTGTGTCTTCTTCTTTAAGCTAGATTGTGCCTCTATACATACAAGCTCAGTAGAGAGGCACTATCCTACTTTATTACAAGACCCACGTGGGGACCATATTTTCCACCCTTATAGTTTCTTTTAGGCCTTTTCAATTATTTTACACACCACGTGTGAGACCGTATTTTCAGCCTGCTATTTTATCTAATTATTTTTACATACACCCACGTGTGAGACCGTATTTCAACCCTTTCTTTTCGAAGGCCTTTTCAACCTAATTATTTTTACTTACGCACGTGTAGGACTTGTTTTTCATATTTTATGACAGCTGACGTATAGGACGTATTTTCTACCCTATGTTTCTTTTCGAGGTCAACCTAATTAGAGCCTTTTTGAACATGCTCACGTGGGGCTGGTCTTGGTGCTGGGTTGGACCTGAGCTTGGAACTTGGACTTGGGGTTGGTCTTAGGGTTATTTTTGATGGTCATCTAATTAAGGTCCTTTTGGCTATATTAAGAGCAGTGCCCCTGGAGGTTAGGCAAATGCACACGCATACAATGTTGGAAATTGCATAATTAATAAGATATTATTATTAAAATTATCGATCCTATTGCTTTAAAATGGTCAAATGCTATTGGATGACCTATTACCTATACGAGAAAACGTTGCATTTCTAATAAGGAGGTTCTTGTACGACACGTGTAGGGCTTAGCAACTTGTTCTCTAGCCTTCGCCCCATGGTCGTAGATGTGGGAATCATAACCTTCTAAGATAAGTGTAGAGCTTAGCCCCTATCGTGGCTCCCTTGGTGCAATTATATGTGGTTCTAACTTAATCTTACAGCTGTAGGTCTTCGCCCCGTCAGTCATACAAAATTGTATTCTAATAAGGAGGTTCTGTGAGGCAGGACTTATATCAGGGCTGCGCCCTGGCCCTCTGAGTTAAAATTGATTTTAGCGCCATTGGCGTATAGACTAATGAACATTTTCTATAATAGAAGCTGATAATGCACACCCTCTCTTGCTCTATCTTGTTTCCCCTCTCTTTCCACACACACACACACACACACACAAACAAATCAATTAATTAATCAATCTCAAACAAATCACGCTTGAACCAGATCAATCTCAATCAATCAACCGAAATTATGTCTTACAGTTTGCGGAAACCAGATTACAGTTCAAACTGAATACATTAAAGTCTAATTAAATATGACGTGAAATAATAAATAATTTCTACCCTAATGCAATGATGCTTTATGTATAGGCAGATTCTCAAACAGTCACCACCTATACATTCGGAACATCATATCTGATTTATTTGCATGTTCAATTACATACACAAAATTGTTTCATTGTAACGTGTTCATTAACAGCTGTAAAACCCATTAAAAGAATGAAAGTAATTACTTATACAATATACATAGAGTTAAATTAAATTAACATGTTTTTAAGAATATCAAACTGATATAATGGAAATAAAAGGCAAAAGGTTTTAATGGTTTTATTATTATACGTGAATTAACAATAACTACAGTTTAAAATCCACGAATACGTTCGTACTACAATTTTAGAGCTGATCTTATGACGTCATCCTATAAGTAATAATACATTTTAAAAATCTTTATCGACATTTTTGTTAGCAATATCAGGTAAAAACATATATTAAAATAATACGCTTACCTTTAGAAGTGTTTTTCCTTCAGCTGTCCATACGTTGAACTGAAATATTTTTATACGTGTCTCACTAAAAATACGATTTGTAAATGGCAGGATATAAACAAACTATTACATCCGATCATTAACTATTTTAGAAAGTAATACACAAAACCTGAATTATCGTATTTAACAATCATGTTGTACTTACAAAAATTTACATTCAAAACAACAAATATTTTAAAAATTTTGCTAACCAGAAATTACTTAATTGAATCTTCAGATTACATGAAACTATTTAATTATTCACACACACACACACACACACACACACACACACACACAAATAATATATTTATTTAGATTAATAAATGTCAACTAAACGTTTTAAAAAATTTTCTAATCTGAAATAAAGTGACGTAATCTAATTTTTTTGAAATTTCATAGAACATCATCATCGAGATTTTGAGATACAATCACCTCATCGTCTTCACCTTGAACGATTATATTGTAACACTATAAAGCAGCTAATAACCCTAACAGTTTATCAGACATTATTATTCATGGACACGAGGTTATCCCTAAATTAACTGGTTTCAACACGGCTCTGGAAATGCTGCGCACTCTTTAAATCTTTCAGCTCCTTCAGAAGTTGTACCGTATTCATTTCTTCAATTTTATCTGCATTCTGTTTCGAGACTGTATACGTTTTCTAATACATAAACAGAATCTTCAATACTGTGATTGTGTAGAGCAGCAAAACACTTAGCTATAGTTTCACTTCTATATTATTTTACATGCAAGCCTGACATCATAAATAAATACATCTGTCAAAAAGCTAATTAAACATAACTCCACCGACTCATAGCAACAGTTTCCAATTATAGCTTTAGTCAACACAATGCCTACAACTACATACAATCGACTAGCAATGCTTTAGCACGAGGATCAAACACACTAACACAAAAAACACGCAAAACGAAACACCTAAAGCGAAAACACGTTAACACAAAACACGCAAACGAAAACGCTATCACGAAAATAGTAACACAAAAATACGCAAACGCGAAGACATACAAATGCGAAACACGTAAACGAAAACAAAGCAAATGCGAAAACACACAAACAAAAACACGCCAACCAAACACGTAAACGAAAACACGCTAAAGCGAAGACTTCGTAAACTGCAAACATGAATCAAGACGGTGGAGCAACACGTTAGGAAATAAAACAAAGTTTTATTATAAATATCTGAAGGAAAGCTAATAAACAGTTTGAAAATCAGTAGTTTCAATTATTAGCTTATTAGTCAACAACAATACATACATATATTATTTAATAACATGCTTTATCGAGATTTCTCTTACATATCATTGAACAAACTATTCGTCAAACATCATCATGATTCTTGAGAAGTGTTCCTTCACCCTACTTAACGAAAACTCTTTTATCTCTTCTGTGAACCACTCACCATACTTGGAATGTAAAACGATAACATTCATGCTCAACCAAACATAAACATCGCATTCATCATTATCTTGAACGGTTATGTTGTAACTACGTTTATTAACAAGTTCAGTAAAATCTCTAAATGAATCAAGACTGATGTTGGCTCATAAACAGGAGTTTATAACAATTATAATAATGCTCACTTGATGAATATTATTACTTTAACAGACGAAACACACGAGAAACGAGTACAGCAGCTACCTTGGGCTTCTTGTTCTTGAGTAGAATCGGTTATCATTCGAGTGTCTTGAAGTATTGACCTAACTCACACTCTAATATCGCTCCTATTTTATCATGTTTATAAATCTAAACGCCTCTTGGATGTTCGAGGTATTTTCTTCTGAGACAGCTAAGTCATTCACATTATTTGAACATTAAAGCCTTACACCTAGTCTTATAAGTTAGCTCTTATTATAATACAATGTTCACGATTTTCGCTAATAAACAGGATCAAAATGATATGCTCACTTAAATACAAATTAAACTTTCAGCAAGGACCAGGGCTAAGATTCGAGTACAGCAGTTGCGAAGCCTATGTTCTGCTTATGAATCGTTATCTTTGAGGTGTCCCCTATTAGAAACATTAGCTACAAATTTCGCACATACTAATATCAGAATGTATAACACTCTAAATACTAATTCAAATTTCCTACCAGGCAAACGCCGAGCAAGTTACGAAACCTTATACCTGTCATATAAGTTAGTAGACCCTCCTTATTAGAATAGAAATTCAGAATTTTCATCAATCAGAATGGCGCCACAAACAATTCAAAATTTCCACCAGGTCATGGGGCTGAAGTCCTGAGAGCAAGTTGCAAGCTACATCTACTTAAAGTTAGCATTAGGCTCCGTTATTAGAATACAAGACTCAAATTTTGCAACAGGGTAAACGATAATACATCGAAGGCCTACGAACAAGTTCAATCACGACAAGGGGCGTAACCGAGAATAGTTGACGCCGTACACTGTCTTACAATCTGCGGTTATGTTCAAGAGGTTAGACCGTTCACCA
Source organism: Vesta saturnalis (assembly GCA_036346205.1). Taxonomy (NCBI): domain Eukaryota; kingdom Metazoa; phylum Arthropoda; class Insecta; order Coleoptera; family Lampyridae; genus Vesta; species Vesta saturnalis. The sequence goes on from JARFJB010000518.1 coordinate 145,621, forward strand.
AAACAAGTTCAAAAGCTCTCGAAGTCGCAAAATTTTACACTATTTAAAAGTTTATTAGCTTATTCTATACAAATATCAATTTGAATGCTTTCACGATGCGACTATCTTCGAACGTTTCAAGCGAACTCATGATTAGATTCGCCGTTGCTACTGACTAACTCGCTAGTATAGTGTATCTCATTACTGTGATTACCTAGATCGCATATCACTTGAGGTTAGTCTATATAACTCAAAAGAAATCGTTACATCAATTATATACCTCGAGTAAATTTCTGCAGATTATGCTTAATGTACACTTTTTGTTTTCTGTAGCAACACTCTAATATCTCTCCTGGGCATACATTTTATAAATTTAAAATCACTTTTGGACAGTTCAGATGAGACGAACCTGTGTTGTAAAGCGTCTTATGTAATAGCATGGCATGACAGACTTATTGGTAAAAATTGAGGATTAAAAGTATAGTGTTCTAATAAGAGGGTGGTATCTAATTTGATTATAACCCTTTTTGACCTTGTATGCTGTATAGGCACAATCTGCTTAAAGAAGAAGAAGACACAAGACATTTTTCGGCGTATACACCGTTATATTGAAGATGCTGTCTTGTATACGGTACAGTTTCAGAGGTGAAGAAGAATTGAAGACTTATGTAGCATTTCAAGGTGGTGAGAAATTATCTAATTTAGGAATAATCCCATATCTGTGTAATGATAACAGCGGCAAATAAAGATGTATATTATCCGCTGCATGTATTTTAAAGCATAATTACAATCAAATGAGTATTATTATGAAGCAGTATCAGAGGTATTAGCTGTTTACTTGTTAATAAGCTATATAACCGCTTAAGATGAAACACATGAAGTTGATACAGGTAGTGATGTTCTCTATGAAGATCCAGATAGGTTAAATTACTCTGCTCTTAATTTTGAACATAACGGAATGTCACCATCCCAAACGTCTTGACTGCCGAAAGTGTATTCACACTAATGTTTAACATAGGAGATTATGGATGATCTAGATTTGAGGATGTTTTCGATAATTTACTGTTATGCATAGCACCTCTTTGCGACCCTGTTCTGTATAAATAAAGAGTAGTTAATCTGTATTATAAGCTTTATGGCTATGAATATATTTTACTGTTTTGTTTTTAAGAAAATGACACGCATACCAATAATCAATTTTACGTAATTTATTCTAGGTGTTAAGTAATGTAATTGATTTTAAATACGTCATTCTAAACTAAAACAACAAAATAAACAACTGTAATGCAAATGTGTAACCATTTAATGCATTTATTTTCTGATTTATACCTTGTACCCATAACTTTAACTGTCAACCTTCAATATTTGCTTTTAATTAATATGTGTACTTGTATACATGCAGATTAGAATGCAGACATACAGACTATACAGACATACAGGGACATACATACGGAATACGGACATACGGACATACGGACAGACATACGGACATACGGATACATACGGATAAACATACAGACATACGGACATAGACATACGGCATACGGACATACATAGGACATACGGACATACGGACATACGGACATAGGACATAGGACATAGGACATACGGACATAATACAGGACATACGGAGCATACGAACATACGGACATACGAACATACGGACATTGACATGGGACATAGCGGATACGATACAGAACATGCAGACATGCAGACATACGAACATACGACATACAGACATCAGACATACAGACATACAGACATACAACATACATACAATACAGACATACAGACATACAGACATACAGACATACAGACATACAGACATACAGACATACAGACATACAGACATACGACACAGACATACAGACATACAGACATACAACATACAGACATACAGACATACAAGACATACAGACATACAGACATACTGACAAACAGACATACAGACATACAGACAAACAGACATACAGACATACAGACATACAGACATACAGACATACAGACATACAGACGTACAGACGTACAGACGTACAGACGTGCAGACGTACAGACGTACAGACGTACAGACGTACAGACGTACAGACGTACAGACGTACAGACATACAGACATACAGGCATACATACATACAGACGTACAGACGATACAGACGTACAGACGTACAGAACGTACAGACTACAGACGATACAGACGTACAGACGTACAGACGTACAGACGTACCGACATACAGACGTACAGACATACAGACGTACAGACATACAGACGTACAGACATACAGACATACAGACATACAGACATACAGACACTACAGACATACAGACATACAGACATACAGACATACAGACATACGAGACATCAGACATACAGACATACAGACATACGACATACAGACATACAGACATACAGACATACAGACATACAGACATACAGACATACAGACATACAGACATACAGACAACATACAGACATAGACATACAGACATACAGACATACAGACATACAGACATACAGACAGACATACAGACATACAGAACATACAGACATACAGACGTACAGACGTACAGACGTACAGACGTACAGACTACAGACGTACAGACGATACAGACATACAGACGTACAGACGTACAGACAGTACAGACGTACAGACGTACAGACGTAATCAGACGTACAGACGTACAGACGTACAGACGACAGACGTACAGACGTACAGACGTACAGACGATACGTACAGACGTACAGACGTACAGACGTACGACTACAGACATACAGACGTACAGACGTACAGACGATACAGACATACAGACATACAGACATACAGACAGACATACAGACATACAGACATACAGACATACAGACATACAGACATACAGACATACAACAGACATACAGACATACAGACATACAGACATACAGACATACAGACATACAGACAGACATACAGACATACAGACATACAGACATACAGACATACAGACATACAGACATACAGACATACAGACATACAGACAGTACAAGACATGACATACAGACATACAGACATACAGACATACAGACATACAGACATACAGACATACAGACATACAGACATACAGACATACAGACATACAGACATACAGACATACAGACATACAGACATACAGACATACAGACTACAGACATACAGACATAGACATACAGACATACAGACATACAGACATACAGACATACAGACATACCACATACAGACATACAGACATACAGACATACAGACATACAGACATACAGACATACATACATACAGACATACAGACATACAGACATACAGACATACAGACATACAGACATACAGACATACAGACATACAGACATACAGACATACAGACATACAGACATACAGACATACAGACATACAGACATACAGACATACAGACATACAGACATACAGACATACAGACATACAGACATACAGACATACAGACAGACAGACATACAGACATACAGACATACAGACATACAGACATACAGACATACAGACATACAGACATACAGACATACAGACATACAGACATACAGACATACAGACATACAGACATACAGACATACAGACATACAGACATACAGACATACACACATACAGACATACAGACATACAGACATACAGACATACAGACGTACAGACATACAGACATACAGACATACAGACATGCAGACAGATAGGCAAACAGACAGGCAGGCAGACAGGCAGACATAGACAGACATACAGACATACATACAGACAGACAGACAGACAGACTGACAGACAGACAGACAGACAGACATACAGACAGACAGGCAGACAGACAGTCTGGCAGACGTACAGATAGGCCGACAAACAGTTCGAATTAACCGATGGCAACCTTCTGATACTCCGCTACAGGAACATTCCGATGGGCACTACACTGAACTTACACTCAATTATTTGCATCACGTCCACGTAGGTGTAATGGGCCTTTTGTACTTATACTAAATCAAGATGTTTTATTCCTAGAGAAAATCATGCATCTAAATATTAAACTAATAATATTTGAATAAACTTATTAACATATCGATGTATTTTTGTGTTTATTGTTAAAAGTGTGGTATCAGACATTCAAAGAATTTGTTTGAGCTGGCCTTGGTGATGTGAAATAGCTATGCGACCATTGGTGGGTAGCTTGCGCAAATGACCTTGAGAATGTGTAACCTCAAAATGTGTGAGAGATGGAAGACCTACATATTGACACCCGGGAACTGTGCGACTTTGGGAAAATGGCGCACACGAATGGCCTTACCATTGCGTAACCTTAGGCAGGAGGGACCTTGAGAATGTGGGTCGTTTTGTAACGTGTTGTGTTCCAAAAGTCTCCACTCTTACCTACTTCTGCCATTGTTATTGAAACGTCTAAGTTTGTAAAAAATCAATAAAATGTCTGGTGTGAAGCAACACACGACCTTCCATCCTACAAAGGGAAATCCAAATAAATGAAATAATGTAATAATAATTTTTTTTTTAATAATTATACAACCTCTTTTTGAAACGTTCATACCGAAAACAAGCAACTTTGTAAGACCAAGAACAATAATCTACGTCAGATGTTTAAAATTTCATGTCAGATCTAGATCTTAACTTGAAAATAAACATTTTAAAGCCGCCCGTCGACATGTTTGTGTTGGAAGGTAAAATTATACGATTTCTTACCTAAAATCTAAATATCTTGATTATGAGTGATAATCGTGAAAGTTTGCATTTTTATAATTATCTGGTTTCGTCACATATTTATACAGTTTTTGTGGCGGTTTATTCAGATCGTCCAACATTTCTATCTCTCTGCAATTAACACTTATATTAGTTATATAGAATTCAAACTAATAAATTATAACATAATTGTATTGTTAAATAAAATCAGGGCATTTGTTTGATATTTATTTAATATACTTTTCAATATCATTTAAACTGAAAAGTTTTATATGGCGTTCTGATGACTTAGGAACAAATATGCTATCGTTTAAGAATACAAATGAATTCGTGAAGATAATATAAATCGCAACACAACATCATGCTTATACTTTACTATGTGGAACACAAAGAATCTTGAAAATCCGTGTTTCCTTCAAATATTAGCTCCTAATACACAAGCTAAATTCGATTCATGGAATCGAATAAAACGTTTACTCTAAAACGATCAACTACACACATTTAGAGCAGTTAAACGAACTAAAGATAAACATACATTCTCATAAAATTACCATCATAGAGGGTATTGTTTCTGAAATTTTTGAGTCTTACTACCACAGTTTATAGTAAGATATATAAAAATATTATATGAAAATGAATTGTAAAAAAAATTAAGTAACATTTATAATAACAGTTAATTATTGTTATTATTATTTTTAAATGAGCTCAGTTTAATTTAATTAAAGTAGGTAGTAAGTGAAGTTAGATTTTTCCAGCCAAACGTACCACTGACTAATGTACTTAAATTACGTGTGGTATCAAGTGGTAAATGTCATGTAGAGCGAGATTCTTGTAGTCTAAAGCTTATCTTTACTAAATCTCACCATAAGCTGATGGAGACCAGTCATTAAAAATTACCAAAGCATTTAGGTATAGAATTGCCACAAATCGATGGATTCGTTGAAAATCACATTTCATTAGTTTTTGTAACGACTTAAATCAATTCTTTCTGTATTTCTATATTATTATTTTCGTATCACATCACCTTATACTGTGATGTCTGCCCTTCAAAACGTTTACCACAATGGAAAAATGGTTACTTCCATGTACACTTTAAAGTTCTTATTTGCTTTTATACCTTCAATTTGGCATTGCTAACGATTGTATACATTCAATGTCAATGATGATCACCAATACCTTAACTAAGTTTTACAAACCTTTCTTTCGATAGCATAAATGGTTACCTTCGGTTCTCTTTATAATATTATTAGGTCACGCGTCCCACAATTGAACACTAATAACAAAATATTTGCTGTGCTGCCGTGTTAACTTCTAATCTGCCTAAGCACTTTTTATTTCTTAAAGAAAATCACTAATGTTTTAAATTATTTATTTGTGAGTGTCTATACGATTTATCCCCTTATGCAGTTGCTATACATGCTCTGCTAAGCTATAATTTTCACAAATAAATTCCAACACTACCCACTCTAATCGTTATAATGCGCGCGCGACCCGTACTCAGAGTAAAACCTCTAACCAAGTAACTTACTGACCAACTCACCCCTCAAATTTGACACTCGCTTATATACCTTCTGCCCGCCATATTGCCAATACGTCACAATAAATTCGCGCTAAGATCAAAATTCATCTATCACAATTGAGTATTTCGTGCGCGTCGAAGGTTCCATCGTGGAAGAAGACGCCAACAATTCGAAATAAACATAGCCATCTTGAATTACTTGGTATATTCACTAAAAACTTTCCAAAGAAATCATCAGTTGCAATTACATTCACTCTGTAGATTAACCAGATTATCCCTAAACTTTCTATGCAAATCTCACATGTGGGACAATCTTATTTCTGCACATTTTAGCGAACTCCGTCACATTCTATCACTTCATTCTTGAACATACATTAAATTTTCCAATTGCACCATATTACAGAAATTTCTACAAATAAAATTATGCATCAATTTTTCTTACTGCACGTTAATAAAATATCAATATATTATAAACTCACTCACTCATACGTCTACAACCATTTCTTTACTCCAAATTCCTCCATACACAGTACCAAAAAACCAGTAGTTTTACCAGTGCCGTATTAATACAAATTTACTCAAAACATTATTTCTCAAGCAAATTTAACGATTTAGACACCAAAATCTTTTTACTCGTACAATATTCAAATATTCCTTCACACGATAACTAATGCCTCACTAAATTCCAGTGGCGTATTAATTACACCAACTTACATTACGCATACTCAAAAAAAAATTCTTTTCGTGCAAACTCACTACAGCTACATTCAAAACACGTTACATACGTTATCAAAATACTACACATACACGGTGCTTCAAAATAACCTTACAAGCTTGTTTTACAACTTTTGGCCAAGTATCGCCAAGATCGGCCATCATGTCTGTATGTCTGCGTTTTGTCTGTGCGGATGTATGTTAGTATCCACGATAAAAATAGCTACGTACTTATAATTTTGTATGTAAACTTGTTTTCATTTGGCTTAGAGCTGATTGGATTTTGGGAGAAATCCAGCAGCGTTGAGGGGGTGTTTGTTAGGGGCAGTTTTTAGTTTTTGTCAAATATTTCTGAAACGTCTGCAGATTTCAAACATATAAAATACCTAGATATAGACATTAAACATATCGGTTAATTATGTTCTATGCAATTTTTTGATATGACGCGTACTTTAGCAGAAGTAGGTAATTTTGGAGACTTTTGGAACACACCACAATTCCAAGGTCCCACACTTCCAAGGTTACCACTTTATCAAGGCTACCACCTAACCAAGGTCGCCTAATTGCAGTGTCTGACCTACTTTCACAAAGCCCCACACGCCCAAGGTTATACAACAGCAGCCTACTGTACCAAGATCACACACCAGGAAGGTCACTAGTATACCCTACTTCCTCGAGGTCGCACAAGTTTATACAATACCAAGGCCAGTCATCTCCATTAGCAAGGTCATTTGTGATGGCCACGCACTGAACGCTACCTGTGTATCCTATCTATTCACCTTACTTTACGCTTAGCTGGTACACACTCTGGAAACCAAAAAAAAAGAAAACGATATATTAATATATTTATTTCCTGTATAAACAAAAGACATGTACAATTGTATTATTTATTATTGTAGTATTTTGATTTAGTACAAGTGCAAAAGGTTCTTTCCACTTCCGTTTCATTACATCTGCGTGGACGTGGTGCAAGTAACTGAGCATACGTGCAGTGTGGTGCCCATCGGAGATGCTCCTGTAGCGGATTGTCAGATGGTTGCCATCGGTTTATTCTAACGCCACACAGGAAGCATTCAACCGTGTCGTCTGCAGATGTGGAAATAAACCCTGCCGCAGCAAGTGATGAAGGCAATTGAACTCCAGACCATGTTCTATACGTAAGTAAGCGTTTATCGAAACAATTGTAATACTGAGGATAATAAAAGTTTGGTGGTACGTCGCACATGTTTTAACTGCTGAAGAAAGTAATCGAATGACATAAAATAATTTATTACATACAATACATAGCAAAAAAATATTAATAGTCCACATAACAGACTTCGTCACACAGGTAACACGAGTCATATAACGTGGTTAGGGGTGCTCTACATGATGAGCACCAGTATTCATCATGTGACATGGGGTAAAAAATGCCCATTTCTCCATATGGGTGTGGTGGTCAACCACGCGGTAATCTCGTGGTAGCAACGTGGAGTAGCATGCATGGCATAAATGCATACCACCAACCAGATGGTAGCTAATTATGTGAGAGTAATATTTCAAACTACTACTCGAGACGTGTTTGTAGATTCGCTTGCTCAAGGTGTCGAACCATGCCGAATCCCACTGTACCTCTTCATATTGTTTCCGAAGCACTGTTGTTGTAGTAGGTGGTAGTAATTCTTTTTTTTCAAATTGTACCCAGTTAGGTATAAGTTTACATGCTCGTCGCGCACTAGGATTAAGTAGTGATAATGGTTGGTAGACCTCTGGCGTATTCCAATCGTCTTGATCGCCTTTTTAACTCAAAAAGGACCTTGTGGAGGCGTAGGTAACTTCGTGTAAGAAGGAGGTGACCTCGGTTTTGTATTGAAGAGGAAGGAGAGCTAATCTTAACCAAATTCTTGACAGAAAATCTTGAAGCAGTGGGCCCTCCAGTATTGATAGGTAGCCTTGGAACAGTGAAGCTGTCAAAGTCGTTGTACTAATACGTGTTAATAATGTCGAGGTCACTTCACTGACCCTGTAGGTAAAAAAGAAGAGAAGGGAAGGTAAGATATAAATAAAGAAGAGGGAGTGCATGTGAAGCCAGTATCGTACATAATGGAGAACATCTTACGTCAAGCGGTAGAAAAGGCGAAGATTGGCAGTATTATAAATTCAAGTGAGTGTCGTGATATTTTAATTAATAATGTGCATTACTACATAAACAAAAGTAAGTCGAAGTATGTTACTGTCGGTTTGTCACCTCGATTCAATTTTGAAGCAGTCGTGAAACTTGGTGGATCTAAGAGCAGTGGAGTGACGTTTGATAAGAAGGAATGGCATTTACTTATGGACAGTCAGGGAATAATTAAAAATTATTTCTACACACCTGAAGGACCATGGCTACCTACAAAGATGGGCTCGAAAACTCTATCGTATGAAACTATTAACAAGAAGAAAGGTATTCGCATCAATGATTGTGAAGAATCAGAAATCTATTTAGGATGGGAGTCTATAGAACAGTTATAGAGACTTCTTAAGATAATAAGTTATCGATTTGATCTAATACCTGTTGAACTTTTTATTATTTTATAATAAAATAAAACGCACAGCAGAAATGTCTGAGTTCACAGGTTAATAGCACCATTGCATGATATATTCGATCCCAATATAGTATGTTTTATAGAAATCCTTGAATTTGCCAAGGAAAAACTAAATATTGATGTAGAAGTTGCCAAAGCTGAAAAGTAAAAAGTGGGAGTAACGAGCATATAGAGAACAGGGATGTATAATATATGTTAGTCAATATGTGGATGTGTTATAGTGCAGAGTCGTGGCCTAAAGCTGTGGACTGTGTGAGTGCAATGCGAAGACTAATATGTCAATTTCAATCATTAGAATTTTATGCTGAACATGAAAAAGTGTATGGGATGGGTAGGTTTAGTGATAACTATTTAGATAATTTAGTTAATAAGTATGGGGGAGGAATACGGCTTTGTGAGAAATACTTGCAAACGCATGATGGCGGTGTAATGTGTATTTATTGTATGAATCGATTAATAGAAGACCTTGGAGCAATTTGTACACGAAATAGAACGGTATTTACCAAATTATGAGTCATTAGATGACGACTCGTCAAGTGAAGAAGGTGTGCATTAATGAGTCCAAAAACGTAGTTCACTGTATAATAGCATGGGACTTGGCGCATAGGTAGGCACGAAAAGGTGAATGGGAACGATTAACTAGAGATTATGCCCGATTTAAAAAAAGAATAGAAGACTGTGATACTATAATCTCACCAATCCTCGAAAATCAGCACCGTCAGTGTGTGTTGGTCAAACGCTTGTAGTGTTATATGTATATGTTAACATAAATAAAGAATTTAAAATAAAAAAAAATATGTATTGCATAATAATAGTACTTCATATAGAAGTAATCGTGCACAACGCATTATATAATGTCTTTATTGGAAATCCAGGAATTGTGAGAATCATCAAAACCCAGCCACTTAACGAGAGATTTATTCCCTTGACGTCGGATTACACGTTCAACTAGGAGAATGTCAGGATGTTTAACAATTTGAAGTTCCGGCTCATAGAACCGGCCTTGCATCTCTTCGTCACGACTATCGCGTAAAGTGTAGTTGATTGGGCTTGAACGTTTTACTGTCGATATTTGAAAGACTTCATAACTCCAATTAGGTGTGTAACCCTTAGAGAATATGCTTCTATATTTGCTAATGCGCACATAATCCCTCACTCGAAATTTAGGTGTCTTAGTATCAAGATATCAAAATATCTGCAACATTATTTTCGGTTGCCTCTACCGGTTTGTATCCTATTGTTCTATGCTTTCTGGAATTATAATCGGCAACAATATGAGGTAATATTGCTAACCACTTGTAGGATCCTTGCATACTGAATGTTTTCCACATTATTGCTTTAAGACTGCGTTCCACTATAGTACTTTTCAAAGTTGAATAACTACTATAATGATTAACATGGAACTTTTTCATCACTTTTTTAAATTCTGCATTATAAAATTCTGCTCCCATACCAGTTTGTATATGTGTAGGCGTTCTTTTCAAACCAAACAGAACTTTATCCATTACATCTGCGACTAGTTTACCATTCTTGCGTTTGATGGGGAATGCCCAGAGATATTTAGAGAAAGCATTTATTACTAAAATGTATCGAAATCCTTTATTCACTCGAGCATATGGGATTATTTCCACAAAATCGGCTTGAAATAGATCATTTAACCCTTTGAGTACTACACAACGCCGCGGAAAATTTCCCCTTGCTGGTTTGTGCAGTTCTTCAACATCAGCTTTACTCATTTTTGCTTTGGATTTTAGTAGAATCTCTATGATGAATGATTGTTTTCTCGTAAATTCGACACCTTCTCGTATTATAGGTTGAATCACAGCTTCCTTACGAATAGTTCGATTAATTAGATACAGTGGCGTCGTATATAGTAGATCATCAATTGTAACAACAAATAGCTTCAAATGGTAGATTAAAATAAAAACGATGATGTAATAAATTGATCAAATAATTTTAATTAATAATAAAAATAATTACCAAATGATTTTCGCTACTGCCGTCGGCTCACCGGTTGATTAAAATGGGAGGGTTAATTATTTTCACTTATCCTTAATTCAAAACAAATGTTATCTAAAAATTATGAAAGAAATGATAAATTCTCGAGCGCCATGTTGTCTTTTTTTTTATAGATCTATCTAGGAACAACAAAACCTAGTTATTGAATACTATAAACAAATTAACACAAATGAAAATAAAATAACAAGTTATACATAAGTTTATTTAATATATGTTTGAAAACGAAAAAAAATCAGAAGTCATAAACTATACTAAATTATAAAAAAACTTTACCTTTTAACGGATCTGTACATACACTGTGACAGGTACTATGAAGCAGAATGGTTCATAAGGTGAGGTCTTGCTTAGTTATCCTTAAAATATGGAATTTCCTTGAAGTTTAATTCGCCAAATTTATTTGTAAAAGTATGTAGAACTTGCGTTGCAAATGTAACTCAAGTAAAACTTGCCATTTAAAATAATAGTATAGTAAAATATTGACTTATACGTGCCATTAAAGATAATTATTATTAGTCAAATAGGAGTGCAAAGAAGTGCAATCTAAGTGTACAAATTAAGTATACAAATTAAGCGATTAAAAGGTAATTAAAAGGTGATTAAAAGTGCGTACTTAAAAAGTAAGTACTTAAAAAGTGCATACTTGAAAGGTGCCTAAAAAAAGCAAAGGATTTAGTTTTAAATATAATGAGAAAAAAAAATAACTTACCACCAAAATTCTGATGGCACCAAAATATAAAAAATTAAGTAAAAATCATGCTTATTGCTTCGGCGGTACATATACTAAAATTGGAACGATACAGAGAAGATTAACATGGTCCTTGCTCGGGCGCCAAAGTATAATAACCTTATAAGCGGCTGCCAAATTGTAACATTAATAAAATATATAAACACTAAAACTGGGCCAACTTATAATGTTAAAACAAAAGCGATGATCTAATAAATTGATCAAATAATTTTAATTAATAAAAATAATTACCAAATGATTTTCGCTACTGCCGTCGGCTCACCAGTTGATTAAGATGGAAGGTTCAATTCACCTGAAATACTGCTTGCTTTTCCTCAGCTTAGTTATTTTCACTTATCCTTAATTCAAAACAAATGTTATCTAAAAATTATGAAAAAATGATAAATTCTCGAGCGCCATGTTGTCTTTTTTATATATCTATCTAGGAACAACAAAATAGTTATTGAATACTATAAACAAATTAACACCAATGAAAATAAAATAACAAGTTATACATAAGTTTATTTAATATATGTTTGAAAACAAAAAAAATTCAGAAGTCATAAACTAAACTGAATTATAAAAACTTTACCTTTTAACGGTTCTGTACATACACTGTGACAGATACTATAACAGAATGGTTCATGTGATCAATGTCTTGTTAGTTATCCAAAATATGGAATTTCCTTGAAGTTTAATTCGCCAAATTTATTAAAATTTAAAAAAATACAAAATGTTAAGCTAATTAAAATATAAGCAATAATTAAAAAATAACAAGAAAATATACGAAAAAGTACGGAAAATGTGGTGATGTCGGTCAGGAAAGACCCCTCGCAACACCATAAAAGCTAATGACGCGCTACCACCCGCACACGCCACTAGTCGAGAATCAAGGACCCGAAACCTAAAATAAAGTAAACACTTTAACAGGTGGGGTTAGTAAAGCAAACCACCATCAGAAGAGCAAAATAAGTATCCGGTAAAAAAATTTGAATCTAAGGTAAAAAACGAACGGAAACCGTAACCTACCATGACCTGAAGGGACAGTGGGCAGAGAACCCGGAAACGGTCATCGTGCAACTTTATAAAAATCAAGGCTAAACGCCACTCTACTCGAGAGTATAAAATAGAAAAAAATCCTGTCGGACTAACAATAAATAATGCGAGACTTAAGGTCGAGAAGCGTTCAATTACCCTACCCCGGTGGTCTCAAACCAAGCCTCCTAGGTACATAACACAACTACCACTGTCACGTTCGATAAGTGAGTCAAAATCGGTAATCCAAGATACGACTATTTCCTTGGCAAATTAGCTCAGGATGCCTCGTCGTGGAGAACAAGAGAGGCCATTCTACCCTTCACGAGATTCAGGTTTCATGTTGTTCCACAGTCATCGTCCAAGACCAAACATACCCTAACTAACACGCACATTTTATAAATAAATCGAAATCTAGGTGAGTAGCCAAGAGAAAGATGATGCACTCTTACGAACACAACAACCCCCTCCTAAAACTACCAAAACGTCATAATCAGGAAGTGAACTAATCGAGGTTGACACGAGGCGAACCGAAGTCCTCAAGCACCGTCCAAGAATAGTAACACTACACAAATCAGGAAAAACAAAATAACTAAATCAATCAAAAAATAAAAATGTATAGAAGCATTACTAGTTTTCTTATCCATGGTTATGAGTTTTACACGTCAAATTAACGATCAGAGGTAAACTCAAAATAGTTATCTTCAATTTTACTATTGTAACAATAGCAAATTGTAAATCCAATAAAGGAAGATAATCTGCCTGAGAACTAATGTCCCAAAGTCGGCAATTCAATCGCACAATGGGATCTAAATATCAACCATCGTGCTAAACAAATGTAGCAAAATCATGCTAACAAATGTAAAAAATAATAAGTGGTTTGCAAAGCCACAACAATATAAATAAAATAATGTGCGAAATAAGCACAAAATAAAATTATTTTGAAAAATTATCAAAATAATTAAAATATAAATAAGAAAACCAGAATGTAAAAATACTAAAATCGAAAATAATTAAAAGAATACTAAAAATAAGAACTAATGAGGTTTTAAATCCTTAACATGAAAAACACCTAAGGGTTTATTATCAATAGTGGCCAATCGGTACGTAGTTGGACCTACCACCTCAATAACTTTTGCTTCAATAAATTTTGGAGCTAACTTTTGACTATAATTTTTAGTCGCATCAGATAAAGTAAAATTCTTTTTCCAAACCAAATCGCCAACATTTAATTTCAACGGACGACGTCGCAAATTGTAAGATTTTGAATTTCTTTCGTAAGCTGCACGTAAATTTTGTTTAACATGTTTAAAAATAGGTGAAAGTTCATTTAAATCTTGCACTAATTGTTCACGGTTAGTAATAAATAACTCATCCTCTTTGAAATCCTTTAGTCGACCATAAAAATCTCCAGAAATAGGAACTGTCCGACCAAACGCCAAAAAGGAAGGTGAAAATTTCGTAGACTCATGAACAGCGTTACGATTTCAATTAAAAACAATTCAATATAGAAGAAGTACAATCTAAGAAAATAACAAAATGGAATTTACACACAAATAACACAAAAATATGTTAAACGGTCGCATCTAAACTACTACCATTAAATTTTAAATTATAAAACATGAACGGAACTCTTAAAATTTGTAAATATTCAATTCATTTAGAAAAATCTTAAGCAGGAATACTAACTGAAGTATTAATATCGTCATTATGTGACATAAAATAAAATAATCTAAATTTGTAATTCATTATTCATTTGTTTTCGTTAAATGGATTCAATAAATTCTAATGAATCCACGTTTTAATAACTGATCTATAAATATAAAATTCATTATCAAAATAATTAATTCCGTTTCAAAATTTAAATAGTTATTAACTTTAATGTATAACAACAAATAGCTTTTAATTAAAATAAAAACGATGTAATAAATTGATCGAATAATTTTAATTAATAAAATTTACCAAATGATTTTCGTTGGTCAGCTCACCAGTTGATTAAAATGGGAGGGTTCAATTCACCTAAAATACTGCTTTTTCAACAATTATTTTCCTTATCCAATTCAAAACAAATGTTTCTAAAAATTATAAAATGAAAATTCTAATATTTGTCTTTCTTTTTTAATTATCTAGGAACAACAAAACCTAGATTGAATACTATAAACAAATTAACACAAATGAAAATAAAATAAAAACATAAGTTTATTTAATATATGTTTGAAAAAAAAATTCAGTCATAAACTAAACTAAATTATAAAAAACTTTACCTTTTAACGGTTCTGTACAACACTTGACAGATACTATGCAGAATTGTTCATATGGTGGGTTGTCTTTTAGTTATCCTTAAAATATGCAATTTCCTTGAAGTTTAATTCATAAATTTATTTGTAAAAGTATTAGAACTTGCGTTTAAAAGGTAACTCAATAAGACCCATTTAAAATAATTACAGTAAAATATTGACTTATACGTGCCATTGTTATTAAGTATACAAATTAAGTATTAAAAGGTGCATTAAAAATAATACTTAAAAAGTACGTAAAATAAAGTACGTAAAAAAAGTACGTAAAAAAGTGCCTAAAAAAAAAGCAAACTTTAGTTTTAAATATAATGAAAAAATAACACCAAAAATTTGGGAAAAATAAAAATTAAGTAAAAATCATGTTATTGCTGTTAACATTCAGCATTAAGTGAATAAAAAAGCTTTCAGAATAACTCAAGGTATTCCCTAAAAATCTTCACGCTTGGAATACAATAATATAAATCCAATTTTTTTAAGAAAGGAACTAAAACTATTTATGTAATATTAAAAAAGATTTGTTCTAAAATGAATTAAATTGCCATTCCAATTTAATATTAATAATTAAAAACTTTTCTAATATTAAAATAAATGAACGAAAATTTTCACCTTAAGGAAATCTCTAATTGAGAAAATAAATTAACCATTTCAGAAATAAAATTAATTTCATCAAAAACCTGTTTACGATTTTAATATCATCTAAAAAACTTCCATTCCTTGGTAAAAAGTCATCTTTAATTTAGTAATAAGATCATGTTTGCAAAAAGGTTTAATCGTATAAACAAAATTAAAAAATTTTCTAATATTACCCAAATAAATGAACGATCCTTAAATTAATGTACTTTTTAATACAACCAAAAAAATTTTACACTTGAAGATGAACAATGGATGACCATATAATTTTTGTACACTCTGTATAAGGAAACAAATATTTACCATCTGTACCCAATGGAATATCTACTGTCTTTTATAATTTTAATAAAATAAGTTTCAAATATATATCATGGTTTCGTTCATCACTGTGTATATCTATTAATTATGATCAGTACTATTTTAGTGATAGTGTTTAAAATGAAATGAAAGTAATAGTAGGTTTATAACAAGAGATGTTACTTTATTACTTTTGCGTTACGTAGTTCGTCAATTATTTTCATTTCGTTGTGATTGCTGGTGTTTCCTGCTGACATTGATCCTAATAATTCCCTTAACCAATCTAAACTTATTCGGATTATTCCAAGGTACAAACTCAATAAATTTATTGTAACGCAACAGTTCATTCCACCTCCTTTTTGGACATAGAAGTTGTTCGAGACCTGGTGGCTGGAGGGCAAGTGATGAATAGAAACGTTTTCTAGGTTGAAGTAACGGTCTAATGATCTCAGTGTATTTCTTACTATTAATATGTCATTGTATTGCTGTAGATCACGTTTGTTGAATCCTGTAGGCACTTTTTTAAAGAGTAGTTCATATAATCCCGGTGTTCCCTCATAGTCTAAGGATGATCCATCGAAAATTTTCACCCACAAAGTTTAGTTCACCATCGTCAATAAAAAAATTCTCTGCTTCCGGAACAAAATGTACACCATATGTCAAGCCATATTCGTCTTCGGTATCTGTAAATGTACCTTCGGCATTGTACTTCGCTGATCTTTCATACTGATTAAGATACTCTTCAAAGGCGGGTTGCGATCCAGTAGATAACAGTTCTGCTTTTAATTGTCGTAATGCAGGAATTTTCACCTCGTCGTCAGTGGTATCAGCAATCACAGTTTCCTGTATAGGTCGTGGTTGGTGTCAGGAACAAGGTACGTGGCGCCTTACGAATCAACGGCTTTAGGCGTAAATTTTTATTTACCTGTGCAATGGTTCAGTTTTCCTACTTCTGGTGTACGGGGTTCAGCTTTGATGAAAGAACCATCGTGTTTAGTCAATTGTGTTAATGGTTGTGTGATCGGTTTAAAGTGTGCTTCCATTGCACGTTCTGTAAGTGCAGTGTCTTCTTTCAAATTAGCATATTTTGTCGCACCTCTTGGAGCACGTAAAATGTCTTGTAAAGCGCTCCTCCATTACGACTGCATGGATACAGTACTACTGCAATATTTATAATGCAATGAAACAGTCAAATCTTTTACGGTAACGACCTGCATTAACGTCACTTTCTTTATCAATCACAAGAAATCCGAATTTGTCACGCCAGCAACAGAAATATAATTTTAAATCTATCAAATCATCATTTGGATAAAGTCAACTTTTGGAACCGGACGGACCACGATTTTCGTTTCTCCCTTTTTAGTAAACCCTATGTTTAGAGTAGCGTCCCTTGTTCAAGTGATGTCATAATTTTTGATAGGTAATTCTGTATCTTGTGGAATGAAACGGATGTCCCCATCGTTTGATGCTGTATATATATATATATATATATATATAAATATATATATAACGGTCATATGCATAAAAGTAGTGTAGTAGTGGGGTGTCAGTCTGGTTGAAGTATGCTGATAATTAAAAAAGGTTCAGGATTAATGAATACCTTAATAAATAAATTATTTGATACCTTACAGATACTAAAGGCACTCTTAAAGAACGATTAGCTCTTCTATTAACTAATTGGACGGGTTAAAGAACACGATATTAACTAGTCCAACGATTAAAAAACCGATAAGATTTGCAACAAAGGCTTGGAAAGATTTCGTTCCCAAAATTTTGAAGAGGGCTACAGCATTAATCGAATATAATGAAAGGAAAACGGACAATAATGGGTAAAATAAGAAAATTCGAAAAAGCGTGCTTCTAGAAACAGATCAATTTAGTTTAACAAAAACCTTTAGAAAATCGTGTTGGTGGTAAACTTCGATCATCTTTAAAACCAAATACAAAGGCGCTCTGAAACACAAAAATTATGATTAAACCAATACCAAAATGTGATTTTCCCCTCTTTACATTCATTCTTTGGTGGGGTGCTGCAGTAAAGTTACTGACGCAAAATCAGCGACAAAACGTTGAAGAAACCAAAGACAAATCAAAATGGAAGTAATTAGGAAAGGTTTCATAAAAATATCAGTTTTCTATTTACAACCGTATGCAAAAAACTCCCACTAAGCTACCCGTCACGCCTTAAGTAATTTGAGCTATCAAAATTTGTTGAGCAATTAAAGATCCCCTACTTTAAAATATATGGAGATAATTTACCTACACGGATCCATACAATGAATGTGGTATCGTGAATCTGGATGATCAAAATACAAGGAAACACTGGACAGCTTACATCAAGCGTAATAACATATTACATATTTTGATAGCATAGGGCTATTAAACCACCCTTTGAATTACTTCATTATTTTAAAAGTGATGGTAGCAAAACATAATTGATATAACTTTACCAAGGTGCAACATTAAACACATACAACTGTGGTATTTGGTCCTACGATTTTATATGACTGTTCTTGTTACAGGTCGTTACGTGATCGTATTCGTACACATTTACATTTACCGGTAAAAGCTCTATCTTGCAAGCCACCAATCCACCGATTTTTCTTGATAATGAGGCGGAATATGTTGGGGCGACTATTTTGAATCTTTCAATACTATACAAAACGTTACTTCAAAGAATAACAAACTTGTATTTGGAAAAGAGAATTACAATACCACCAGGATCATACGAAATTACGGATTTGAATAAATATATTAACGAGACAGTGAAGGAATCAAGGGATATTTACTTTACGAGCGAATAAAAATACTTGAAAGCAAATTTAAAAGCAACCCATGACATTAACTTCAATTAGAAAATTCGATTGGACCTATGCTGGGATTTCAAGACTGTTTACCAAGGTAAAAAATGCTCTTATAATCCTGTAAGCATTATCAAAATAATTATCGAGTGTAATATAACAAGTGGCAGTTTTAAAATGGTGAGTCATCACACATAATTCAAATTCTTCCCAGTGTACCAGCTGGATATAAAATAATTGAATCCCCAACATGTCATCTATTTACCTATCAATACATCTACCATTTCAACAATAACCTTAAAATAGTAGACCAAAAATTTTAACGGGGAAGTCATAACGATAGGACTACATTTAAAGAAAATATGGTGACGCGTATAATGCATGTGCATGTAACAGAGCAAGGTGAACTATAAAAGATCGAAGCGTGGAAACGCAAGAGTCAGTAAGCGTTCAGCGATCAAAGCATTGACAGCCAGAACAAAGCATTCTTGGAAAGTCTTGGTTTTACAGTACTAAATGAGTATATTAAACGTTAACGAAAAGTTTCGTTGATAATGCGATAGTAAATTCCGAACTCCACCCATCAGCCATATACTACGAGATTTGGAAACAATGATGAAATCAGGATACCCATTCAAGAAGACATGTGCACTTTACCATCAAATATGTCTACGTAGAGGAAGATTTTTTAAGCAGGATAACTGTTCTAACACACGCGGTTTGTTAATAATGGTATCGCATTCTTATTCAGTGAAATTCGATATGAAATGAGTGGAATAGTGGTAGATTCCACTAAGGTAGGAGTAACGTCGACAATGAAAGGATTGGTATCATGGATACCTACCTCAAACAGCACACTAACAAATGCACAAGGTTATTTTAAAGCTTGTATACCTTCGCTACTCGGCAGAAGACTACAATAAGGCGATTTTGAACATTAGACAAGAACTGATTTTAATTTGCAGTAATACTGATAACGACGCAGTAATTACAACTGCTGAGGAAGCATTAAAAGTTAACATAGATAAAATGTATTGGAAAGTTCCGCATATCATTCCAACATTACAACGGAGGAATTGGCGTTAACCAAGTACATTGATAAAAATGTAAATACTCCTGCTTTGCAACAAGTTTGTTTCTATCATTCTCAATCATCATGCAATGCGCTTAAATTATACTTCTGTATGATACATATTATGCAATAAACTCTTCGCTTTTTAAATAAAAAATTGTAAATGTTTATTATGTTTATTTATTATATCACACCCATTTTGTACATTCTGTATATATTCTCTCGATAAGGAATTGTTACATAATAATAATATATATTCCACAAAGAATACATTGCAGTGACTATTCAAACTAAGATGGTTTGCAGATTTCCGTTAAAATTTAATAGTTTCCTTATGGAGATAATATATCTAAATGTCAGTACCCAAACTATCGTATACCTTTGGATCATTTCATTTCCCTAGCAACCTCAGTAAACCGCTCAGCGGATCGACGTTCTCCAATTTAATTCAATGTTCCCACTCCAATGTTGAAATGTATCACGTAATCGATACCGTTTGTCATCCTGGGACCTAAAAGGTTTGTTTAACATTTTATATATATATATATATATATATATATATATATATATATATATATATATATATATATATATATATATATATTAATTATCGAAACAAGAATTTTACAATTACTGTTTTATCAGACCTCTGAAAGCTTTTAGTCTACCTCCCAACACTTTTGAATAACAACTTTCTTAACGCCTTTCTTTAAACGACTTCGTTGTCAGCAAGCTTTAAACATATGATTTTGATCCAGCTCCATAAAAATATTGGATCCCTTTCCTCATACTCATCTTCATTCCCGACAACGGATGAATTCGTTGTAATACCATGACCGTTTTGATAGTTGGATGTTCATATTCATCAACATTATTCCGCATATGGGCATACAATATAAGTTATCTCGAAAATTAAAGAATCTGTGTTGTATCTATACGGGTTTGTCATACGTAACGACCTGTTTCGACAATTCCCCGCAAATAATTGTTTGAATTGAATAAAATTTTAATTGTGGTTTTCGTACCGTGCTAACCCCGATGACCGTTATTTTCCCAATGGTTAATAACTTTTCTTCTTTGTCGACATTCTCCATTGTTTTACCAAATACCCAATTGTTTCCATTTAAAAATCCTTTTCAAATTGTTCTTTGGATTTCGGAGCTGTTTAAGGTCTATGTGGTACTAATGGACTTTGACAAAGCGTAAAACCCTATGAATATGAGTAACAATTAAACCATCCTTCTTGTTTTAAATATCGGTAATGTATAAATAATTGGTCTTATCACAATTAACTTCTCCTTGGAAGTTGGTGCCAGATCATTTCAGGACAAAATGGTATCATTGTATTCATCATGCAGGTGGTGTGGATATGTACATCTCCTTAAACACAACATTTATTTAATCTTCAGTACATCAAATTTTTTATTTTTCTTAGTTAACCATAAACCCATCGTGGGAAGGTATTGCCCATACTCCATCCGTATAAATTCGTGGCATCAAATAAAAAAACTTTACCATTAGGATCATAATTTGGAAAAACTCTTTAGCAATCTTCCCGCTTGATACAATACTCACTCCCCCGAATACCTTTCTTAAAAAGTGGTACATATCCATATCAGTTAATATTCTAGCTCTACTTAGTACATTTCAACATTCATCCACGCTAATCCGGGTAAGTAACCCTGTGCTGGTTCTAATCCATACAAAAGGGACCGCCTAAAGTTTTCAACCGTCACCAACAGCAGCACGTCTGATTTTAAATTTCAGCATAACACCAGTGTATTACATTAAAGTGATCCCATACCTGTAGGACCACAATTCTTCATCGGAAATTTTGCATCACGCATTTTCATAGAATTTGTCATAGGATGGTATCGGACATCAAATTTACTAAAACTGTTACGTACGTGAAACTACCTTTCTTTCTAACTAAGTTGAAGTCATCATCACTAAAAATTTTCCTCTATACATTGCTCTCAAAATTTTGAGATAGTATCTAACGTTGCGGCCATAAACCTACAACTATGACAAATCGAAATTTATAAAATTTTTTTCCTAACCGCGACTGTTTACAAATTCATCTACAATAGCTTAACGTTATATACACTATTAACAAGTACGTTAATTTCTTCAGTTTCACTCGCTAACTGTTTGATGAACAGGTGCATCATAACCACTGAGATTATGGAAAAAACTTAAATTTGGTAACTGATAGTTTAAATTACAATTTGAATGTCCCCACGATACCAGTGGACAATGATCTCGTACTTTTGGTTGTAAAATCTTTGCATATATAACAATTTCGACTTTGTTCATGTATCACCTGTTGTTTCATTTGGTAATAAACAAAGTTTTCAAATGTCATTATATATTTTCATCATTTCAGTTTAATAAATACTCCAAACCCCCTATACAGTTCTAAATTGAACCACAAATCGTTTAACCACACTTAATATAATAAGAAAGTATTTGTTTACACGTTTTCGTAAACGGTTGTTCGGATCGGTTCAGCGGTATCTACCGGTACTAAACGCTTCAAATCTGCATATTACGAATAGAACATCTGTTTTGATAGTTCGAAACGAAGTTATTTTCCGCATAGAACTCCCCAGTTGTCTTTTTTTGTTTTACGTCAGGTAATTTTGTGTACACAAAGTTCAGTCCTGTGGGTGACGGTTAATTGCTCCTGTGTTCTAAAAAATAGACATAAATCGAAAATGTCCATTCCGCCGGTTATTTGGTTGCTAAGTAAACGAGAAAATTTTTATCCATACATAATGCTGATTATCCGTTTGGTTACTGACTAATAGTATAAATTAACATGAACTGACTGTTTGGCTTGTATAGTAGAGGTCCACTACCTCCGTGAACGCTGACCATCCCATACGTATCCACCATAAACATTGATGGAAATTTTTTGGACTCTAACGTTGCATAGTCAACCAGGAAATTCTACACCATTCCAGTTGAATAACGTTCTGAAATCAGGGTAAAAGTTGTCCGCTGTGGTAGACCCTTCGGTGTCACTAAAGCTGATACAATAGCCCATGCAAAAGCAATTATCATATTTCATTAACTATGGCATGTTTTTCGAATTTCGGGGGACCTTCATATAGGATGAACCGGTGGTGGAGAAAATTTAGCATGTTTTCTAAATACAAATTGCACCAGTGACCACCCCAAAACATTTATAATAATAGTTTACTAAATCATGACTCACCTTACCAGAATCTTTTTGAAATTCAGATTGTTTATCCAATATTTCCATTATGCTTTGGAAATAATCTTCCACCAACACTTAGAATATCATATTTAGTCTGAAAGGATTTAAGTTCGTGCTTTTCTACTGTTCAAAAGTACAAACCAAATAACTCAACATTACATTTAAGGAGAAGTGTTTCTGCAACTGAATTTTTTAGTTTCAAAACATTGATTTCACGTCCCTAAACGTTTGCACATCAGGTGTATTGCGGGATAGTCTATACGAAATAATCCGTTGTTTAAACGCATTCCGAATAACTTCCCCAGTAGCCAACATACATTTGATTTATGCCTGTTGCTTCATGTCCTTGAAAAGCATACCGCGGTACATCTTTGAACAATCAGTGCAGTGTACAATATCCCTTGTGTTACTCTTTTTTTGTACAGTCATTGCGTTGATCTCCTTCCTTGAGTTGTTCAAACCTGATGGTTTTTCCAAAAATCACTATCCCTTGTGTTCCACATTGTTGCTAGTGCTTTAACCCTGATGGTCCGGGTTGTGCAAAAATCTGCTCAGTTGTCGAAAGTACCGGCTTGCACCCTACCTGTTATGGTTTTGCGAAAACCTCCTGCGCTCAAAAGGTGGGTAGTTACTGTATCCTTATCAAATGAGTTTTTGGTGTCAAGTAGAATCCTTTCTAGAAAATTTCTTCAGAATTCACATTCAAACTTTTTCGCTATAACAAAAGTATATACATAAGTAAGTTGTGTTACGTCTTTTTTGATTCCTTTGTAACACCTATTGTTTTTACAATTTTTTGATTAATTCCTGTTATCAAAGAATCATATACATGGAACGAGGAAAGGTAACCAATCCCAGTGTTGCTGCTACAAATCTATCAACTTGGATCCCCTACTTGTGCTTTGGACAAACAATGGATTATAACCAATTGTTTTCCAGAAACTCCGCCGCGCAAGTCTCAATACTTATCTCCCGGTGATGGCGCAGGTAACTGTAGCATCGGTGTTGCAGGCTCCTAGAAATAATAAGCCTTTATCGACCATTCATTATCCAAAGTCTGGCACCCAGGACTGAGGATACTTTCTGGTGATGTTATTTCTCCAATTGTATCGACAGTTCAAGAACTCCACTCCTGATCAAACTCTTCAATACAAGTGGGGCTCAAGACATCTCAGAAATATGTTCTGACCTCTACTTCTACCGAAGAACTCTGGTACGACCACCTTCCATAAATGCTACGGTAGAAGCAGGGGAAAAACCCTCGAAGGTTTCCTACTACTCCACCCTCTAAGCGGGTTGTCGATGTAGCTGATCATCGGGTATAACACCCTCAGAGGTCTGAATAGTCGGAGATAAAATCCTCAGACCGGCTGCATTACAGGACTGGCAGGAATGGTGATCCGTTGGAGCCCATTCTTCCTCAAATTCAGCAATGGCCAGGACTTAACAATGCATTACCTGGTCTTCTCTCACGGGTGACGATGTAGTCTCATACGGATCACTTACAGGTTGTAGGGTGAGCAGTATTTCGTCCAGGGCTGCCTGCTCATGTTCATGATAAAACCACATCCGCCGTCCGCTGGTGGTGTATCTAAAACCAAACTATTTGTCATCCTGTCAAAACTGCATCCTCCACCAGCCGCCCTCAGCACCATTCATGGGCTCCATCACTCCTGCACGTGATCCGTTGAGGTCTTGCTGTCAGCAACCCCTGTAGAATGGGGATTTCCCGGGGTACTAATTACTAACGACCAGGTACGGCACCTAGGAAGTCAAAGAACTTTTATTGGTACAATAATAGGTGAAAGCGCTTTTACCTGTTTCGGTGCAGTATTACCCTCACGCAAGCTCATTTGGTTTATTTCTAAAAAGCAAATATTCTTCGTAAAAATATGTCATACCAAGTAGTATAAGATTTTGAAAAATTTTAAGTCCCAAAAATTTTTTTTGATTTATTCTAAGTTCACAAAATAATTTTATAAAAAATTACAAGTTCAAAAGATTTTTTTAAAATTTTCAAGTAAACCAAAAATGTCTTCTAAAATGTATGAAAACGGGTTTTAGTAGAAACAATATTTAGGAAACAAAAACAGTGAAATCATTCGTGCAACTGCTTCTACAGTACGAATAACTTTCTTAACCATGAATTATTCTAGATAACTTCCCATCATCTGGCAACCTGAATTCCTCAGGTAAAAAAAAAATTTTACATTTTATTTTTTCTGTTCGGTATTGATACACTTCTAACGTTTTTTTCTTTATTTTTGGTTGATGTCTTTCTCGCCCCTTCGCCTGAGGCATTATTTTTGCTGACTCTTTTAACAATAATCAGGTTGATGCAATCCTATCACCAATGAGGCATTTATTTATACTCCTTTATTCCATCATTCCCCTTCCCCAACTCCCAAACCTCAGGTTTTCATATTATCCCCTTTCCTATTCCATCACCGTGGGTTGCCAAACCAGTGACGATGATATATCGAGATGAGACAGTATCTGGATTCTGAAGGAGCAGCCTGGAGATACGTAATACTCGACTTGACCCGCTGAAGTTATCACTATCAGCGACGGAAACCACTAGACCTTTTCTTATCGACTCTACACTCATAGTGATATCTGCAGCGTAGTATCTTCCAGTGTTGTGGGATTATGTTCCTCCTGTTGTAACATACCTCAACATGACATTGATTCTGATGTGGTAATTGACCCTGCCTACAGCTGATTCCGACGAACGACAATGACTCTTCCCACTTACCCAGACAGACTTCTGATAAATGTAGAGCAGCCATAAACGACATAGATACACAATACACAGATACACAATACACAGATACACAATAACAGATACACAGATAACAGATAAACAGATCCAATACACAGATACACAGATACACAAATACACAGATAACAGATAACAGATACACATTACACAGATACAGATACACAGATACAAACAGATACACAGATAAAACACAGATAACAGATACACAGATACACAGATACAGATAACAGATACACAGATAACAGATACACAGATAACAGATACAGATAACAGATACACAATCCAGATACACAGATACACAGATAAACAGATACACAGATACACAGATACACAGATACACAGATACAGATACACAAATACACAGATACGCAGATACAGATAAAAGATAACAGATAACAGATAACAGATACACAGATCACAGATCACAGATAACAGATCCCAGATACACAGATATGTACTATACAGAAAACAATTTAAATCACAGATACACAGATACAGATACACAGATAACAGATAAAGATAACAGA